>JBBCBC010000031.1:19481807-20081807 GCA_037126765.1 Stenogyne calaminthoides | reverse complement strand
TCTATTCAAATAACTTAATCACTTTATCTCCAATCACTAATTGATCACTTATATCACACTTGGCCACAAAGTCCAAGTTGACGTGCATTGACCAATGACTTTGATCCAATTATGATGAGAAGGTGAGTATTCTCTCTAAATCCACTTTGAGGAATGAATCCTATTCTTGGCTCAACTACCACGCACATGCACTTCGTGATGAACTCAATCTAAGCCAAATCTACCCATGGAAAGGTGTAAGCGTCGGTCATGGTCAAAGTTCATCAATCCACACATGTCGTGCGTATTGACCTCAACTCAAAGGAGTATAAGATTACTCCCACTAACCGAGACACCCGTAGACACATATAGTGGAAATATATCAAACGGTTGCTCGGATGGGTATACCAATACCCTTTAAGGTATTTGTGTATCTATCATGAGATACCCAAAGATCTCGTAGTAAGTGAGATTATACTACACTCTCTAAGAGTATGATCTTGACCCTTTTTTTGAATCTCCATTGCATCATCAATATCCCATTCTTGATAATCCTTGATCGGGGATATTTGAGAATCATGGTTAAGTCATCTGAGTTTTCACACACTCAATGACAGCAGTGATTCAAGGGAACACATATAAGAACAAATGCAAGCAATCAAACATAATATTCTAATAAGTGTAACACCATACATTTAATATTGAATAAACAATAATGTTAAACCAACACTGAATTTTATCTTAGCATTATGTCCATACAAAGAATTGTCTCTATGACACCAACACTAACACAAGAACCTCCAAGTGGGCCGAATGAGAACAACACAGTTCAAACTCCCGCCCAAGAGGCATATAAAGTGTAGCTCTTGAGGACTCTCCGGACATTGATGAAATCGATGCATCATAAAATTTTCACGATCAGAATGTACAGCTTGCACAACCACAACTCCGTAAGTCAATTAGGAATCGTAATATGCCCATTAGATACGGTAACCTCTTGGACGAACTAGTTAATTTGGACATACTGAATAAGGACGATTCTAATACTTATTCTTAAGCAATATCAGATATTGATTCAGGGAAGTGGCATGAAGCCATGAAATCCGAGATGGACTTAGAGTACACCAATCATATGCGGTACTTAGTTGAGTTTCCTAAAAGAGGTTAGACCCATATGTTTGCGATTGGGTCTTCAAGCGAAAGACCAATGCGAATGGCAAAATACAAACCTACAAAGTTAGGTCGGTGGAGAAGGGTTACAGTCAACGCGAATGCATTGACTTGTTGGAATATAGAAGCACGTAAACACGTAATACATGTGCAGCGGAAATTAAAGTTCACCAACAACGAATAATTAATTGCACAGAAAGGTTTACAATAATCATAACAAGAAATCTTACAATAACTGTAGTACAGATTCCTCCACTATGGTATCCACGTAATCCCCTAGAACGGATCTGCACGATTCTGTCAGTGTTGAATCCCAAGTTGAATCACTTCTAAAAATCCAAACTTTAGATCTTATGGAGAGAATATGAATTCGTTATTTGTGAATTCCCAAGAGTCTGTATATATAGGGGATGCCCAGATTAAATTTTAAGCTAGCCCAATCAGGTAATTAAAACTCTAATCCTTATTTAAATAAATCTCTACGATTTATTTCCCCATATAAATCTCTACGGATTTAAATGCCTTATTTGAAAATCTCTACGATTTATTTCCATATACATTAAATCCTATAATTATATTCCAAATATAATTATTGGGAATTCTTATTTAATTAAATCTAATTCAATTAAATGATATTAATAATAATTAATTCCAAATTAATCTATTATTAATTTCTTCTCCGTAAATTAAATATTAAATCCAATTTAACATTTAATCAACCAATTATAATCCGTAAAAGGGAACTACTTGTTATGTGACCCATAGGCCCTCATATATCAAGCGATTAGTCAAACTAATGGTCTTAATTAAACCCTAGTCAATAAATCAGACATTCTCAATATATGAGGTATGTTGCGAGAAACATGCAACTACTTGTAACTGTAACGTGGGCAATTGCGATTACCTCCTTTCATTCACGAATACTCTATTAGTCTTGAACATGATGAAGTGTCTATTTAAATAACTTAATCAATTTATCTCAAATCACTAATTGATCATTAGTGTCACACTTAGTCACAAAGTCCAAGTTGACGTGCATTGGCCAATGACTTAGATCCAATTATGATGAGAAGGTGAGTATTCTCTCTAAATCCACTTTGAGGAATGAATCTTTTTCTTTGTTCAACTACCACGCATACGCACTTGATGAACCCAATCCAAGCCATATCTACCCATAGACGGGTGCAAGCGTCGGTCATGGTCAAAGTTCATCACTCCACACATGTCGTGCGTATTGACCTCAAGTCAAAGGAGTATCGCATTTCTCCCACTAACCGAGACACCCGTAGACACATATAGTGGAACTACATCAAACAGTTTCTCGGATGGGTATACCAATACCCTCTAAGGTATTTTTGCATCCATCATGAGATACCTAGTATCTTGTAGTAAGTGAGATCTTACTACACACTCTAAGAGTATGATGCAGATCGCACACCAATCTCCATTGCATCATCATTATCCCTTTCTTGATGATCCTCGATTGGGGCTATTTAAGAATCATGCTTAAGTCATCTGAGTTCTCACTCACTCAATGACAGCAGTGATTCAAGAGAACACATTTAAGAATAAATGCAAACAATCAAACATAATATTCTAATGAGTGTAACACCATACATTTAATATTAAATAAATAATAATATTAAACCAATACTGAATATTATCTGAGTATTATGTCCTTACAAAAGATTGTCTCTAGGACACTAACAATAACAATCTCCCACTTGAACTAGAGCCAATCACCTACATGTCTAACCCCTAGACCGTCAAAATGTCTAGTGTGTACATGGACACTCAAAGCCTTGGTGAAAGGATCAGCCAGGTTATCCTCAGTGGGGACATGTTCTAACTCTATCTATCCTCTAGCGATTATCTCCCTTATCAAGTGATAACGCCTCGGTACATGCTTATTTTTGTTATTGGATCTCGGTTCCTTAGCTTGCGCAACCGCACCAGTATTGTCACAATACAACTTTATTGGACTACTAGCACTCGGAACTACCCCTAGTTCATTTAAGAACTGTTTTATCCAGACAGCTTCTTTGGCAGCTTCTGCCGCAGCAATGTACTCAGCTTCGGTTGTTGAATCTGCGGTAGTCTCTTGTTTGGAACTATTCCAACTAACCGCCCCACCATTGAGAACGAAAACATAGCCCGACTGTGATTTGTTATCATCACAATCGGATTGGAAACTTGCATCTGCATACCTAGTTGCAACTAGCTCTGACTGTCCACCATAGACCAAGAAACAATCTTTAGTACGTCTAAGGTACTTAACAATGTTCTTGACAGCAATCCAGTGACGTTCACCTTGATTCTGCTGGTATCTACCAGTAGTGCTAACAGCGAAGGCCACATCTGGCCTTGTGCAAGTCATGGCGTACATGATGGAGCCAATTGCAGATGCATATGGTATATCCTTCATGCGTCGGATATCAACTTCTATAGAAGGACAATCCTTCTTAGACAGCTTTACCCCATGACATGCTGGTAGAGAACCTCTCTTAGAGTTCTCCATCGCAAATCGCTTTAGCACCTTATCTACGTAGGTTGATTGTGACAGTCCGAACATCTTCTTGGATCTATCCCTATGGATCTTGATTCCTAAGATGTAACATGCCTCACCAAGGTCCTTCATCATGAAGGTCCTTGATAGCCAATCTTTAACCGACTGCAAAAGAGGAATGTTGTTTCCCATAATTAGTATGTCATCGACATACACAACTATGAAAACAATATTTCTCCCACTGCGTTTACGATAAACGCGTGGATCTTCCGAATTTCTGATGAAATCAAATGATTTGACAGCCTCATGAAAACGAATATTCCAACTCCTAGAAGCTTGCTTTAATCCATAAATGGATCGTTTGAGCACACAAGATTAGATTTTGGCTTAGATACAAAACCTTCTGGTTGATTCATAAACACCTCCTTATCAATGTTTCCATTGAGGAAGGTTGTTTTGACATCCATCTGTCAAATCTCATAATCTAAATGTGCTGCTACAGCAAGTAAAATTCGAATGGACTTGATCTTGGCAACAGGTGAGAAAGTCTAATCATAGTCAATGCTTTCGCGTTGACTATAACCTTTTGCTACCAACCTAGCCTTGTAGGTTTGTACCTTGCCTTTTGCATCGGTCTTACGCTTGTAGACCCATTTGCAACCTATGGGTTTTACCCCTTTCGGCAATTCAACCAAGTCCCAGACTTGATTTGTGTACATTGAGTCCATCTCGTATTTCATGGCTTCAAGCCACTTCTCCGAGTCAACATCTTGATGGGGTTATACTGAAAAGTATGCTTTTACTTTGTATAACCAAACTGAAGTTTCTTATTTATTTACTGAAAAAAATTGTTTAATCACTGTTGCATTAAATATGAATGAATGTTATATATATTTATTGCAAACCCATTCGATAAGACAGTACGTATTATGTTGTAGATAATTTGGTGATACCCGATCACTGAAGATCAAATTAACAGCCCTCGTAATTAAGTACATATTCACAACCTAGATGGAAATGAACGAACAATCATAAACGGTTGAAGTGTGAGACCCAGATTGGCATGTCTTGACCAAGGGATCACACTAGCGCATTTAGGTGCGTTGAATGAGGACCTACAGGAGGACAAATTCTTCGGTACTGAATATACAAGAATTACACCTCAGTGGTGCGTTGTTTCTTAATCTCCGTCACTTAAATAGGATCGTGTGAAATTAATAACTATTGCTTTGACTTATGACGGGAAGAGAGTCAATGCGATTCGATACCTTATATCTTGGGCAATATTATTAATTACATGACGATTGCTGACATTTAATACGGAGAATCGAGTGCAAGTACGTCTTGCTTGACTTGTCCCCTTGGTGGGCTCATATCCTTTATCATGCCAAATCTTGCAAGTGGAAATTTATTTCCGGCATGGATAATAATGTTGAGCTGTCTTTACTCCAAGGAATAAGATATTGATTAATATAAAGGTTGTTTTTCAGTGGCTTAATTAATTAATGGACTAAGATAATCTTAAACGCGGGAAATAATGACCGGGGCCATGCCATATTATATGTGAAATCGTAATATGGGTTAAGATGGATAGTTCAATATTAATTTTATAGTGGAGTAAATTAATATTAATGGACTTGAATAATATTTGGCCCAAAATATTAAAGCTTCATAGTCTATTGGAGGTCCAATCTTAATTCTCCTGAAGGCCCCCAAATAGCCCAAATTAAAGTCCAATTAATGAGAGAGAAAGAAAATATTCTTGCTTATTTCCAAGAGGTAATTTTAAAAATCTTGTCTAATAAAGGAAGAAAAGATTGTCTTGATTTTCTTGTAGATATTTTATGGAAAGAGATAATTATTGTAGGAATACATAAGTATCCCATAAATTCAAGAAGTCAAATCTTGACTCCTTTATAAAGCTTAATTTTTTGAAAATAATGGGTAGTAGAGGAGAAAGAGATTTTTATGGAAAATTTAATTAAGGAGAAAAGAATATAGGAAATATATTGATTTCTTGGGGATCAAGAAAAGTTTTTCTCCCTTAATTTGTTACCTAAAAATTCGACCACCCCTCCTTCCTATATATAGGGGATGAGCTCTTCATTCCCAAGAGCAATTCCTAGTGTTGGAAGCATTATAAATTCACAAAGGTGGTAGCAAAATATTTTATTTTCTCTCCCATTAAAATCGTTCGTTGAGATCTTCCCACCGGATAATGTTCGTGGACTTTGGGGATATATTTTGGGAACGCTCTTGGGTTGATTAAATCCGTTTGATTCTTCAAGATGTTAGTAATTCCATAACTCCTAGTTCCGCATGTGTAGGATTTACGTGGATTATGTGATATGCATGCTTTAATTATTATGTTGAATTAATATAAGATTAATTCATGTTAGTAATTAACTGTTTAATTTAAATATGTATTTAATTAATCACTCGAATAAATCCAGGCACCTCGATTTTCCCAACAAGCGCATCGAGCTCTAGTTTAGAGCTCGATTTTTTTAAATTGGTATTTAAATTGTTGGACATTAAATCGAGGAGGCATCTTGTGCTGGCCATTGGAAATAAGCCGCATGGGCTTTAAGCGACGCAAGATGGGCCGGGCGCAAGAACTAGGCGCCTTGGCGTGGATTTAGACGGCGGGCCTTGGACGAGATCTGCCAGGTGCTCACGCTAGCGGTGAGGGCTCTGAGGGCGCCGTCTTCTTAGAAAGTGCCATGGTGCCTGAGCGACATGTCTTTGCGCCCTAGGAGCATGGGCATAGGCGCCGCCGCCGTTCGGCGATTCAGCGTGCATCCCTACTTGTTTGCTTGGCGGCGTTCAAGACGGAGTTCTTTTTTGAGATGAACGAGTTGGAGAAATTCAATCTGGCGTTTCTTCAAAATTAAGCCAAAGAAAATCAAACCATGACAGTTGGATAATCTGTGCCCAATGTGTTTTTTTTTCTGTTATGCTTGATTTATTACTATTGTTTTTTTTCTTGTGCTTTATTTAATTTGTTTAAATGTGTTTGCATGAGAATTGCTCAACGAAAAATCTCAAACTCAAAAATTACTAAGAATGTTTTAATAATTAATTTGGTTTTGATAAAAATTAATTTTGACCTCCATGATTTATTTATTTGTGAAATCTTTTGGAGAAATTAAGCCTCTGGAGACAGTCAAAAGATAGCTTTCGCATGAATAAATTCCCAAAAGGATGATTGTGAATTATTATTAGTGGCGACGATGACCCTCCAACGAGGCTCTATCAAAGCGAAGTAATAATTCTGTATTTAATCATGATTATTACTTAGGTATAAAATTGATATTTATATACTTCTCCGAAGTCCCTGTCAATTTTATATTGGTCAAGTGGGAGCCGACTATTAATTTTATAATTAAAGGTTTGTAACTGTTCTTGTTTGTAACCTGGTTGAATGTGATTTAAATGATGACCCTCCCACGAGGCTCATTTAAATCTGTTTTGAGATGTTGGATGATGCATGTTCATATTTTTTTTTGAGATTTTAATATGAATCATGTTATCGAATTATGTGATTTAATTTTGTGTTGATCTGGATATTGATACAAAATATATGTTTATTTCAGTTCATCATGTCGCAACCTTTTAATCCACTGTTCAATATACTGAAAGATAACTTCCTCACTGGAGAAAACTTTGTTGATTTGTATCGAAAACTCACCATTGTCCTCACTGCACAAAGCCATACCTGGGTTCTTACTACACCCAAACCAGAAAAGCCATCTGACGAGTCGACCAAAGCGGTTAAGAAATAATATGATAACTGGGAGCGTTCTAACGAAATGGCAAAGTGTACCATCTTGGCTTCAATGTCAGATGTGTTGCAACACCAACACCAAAACGTTGAGACCGCTGCGGAAATCATGGTCAATCTTAAAGCGATGTTTCAACATCAAAACCGTGTAGCTCGACAAATCACCATGAGGGATATGCTCTCTATGAAAATGGTGGAGGGAACACCCGTAAGGGAACATGTTCTCCAGATGATGGCTCACCTCAACAAACTCGAGGTGCTTGGAGATGAATATGACATCGAGACCCAGATCGATTTCATACTCCATTCCCTGCCCAAGAGCTTTGAGCAGTTCAGGCTGAATTATCAAATGAATAATCAAAAGTTCACTTTGCTTTATTTGTTACAAGCTCTTCTTTTTAAATTTGAAGGAATTTTAGGAAGAAGCGATCAAGCACTAGCGGCGGTTGGGTCTTCTTTCTTCTTCTAGGCCAAAGGGAGGCAAGAGGAAGAGGAAGCCCAAGAGCGAACGCCAAGCTAACTCGTGTGTTGCCAAAGACAAAGGAAAGGTGAAGAGGATGGTGGGGAAAAGAATCCTATTAAGGGAAGTGCTTCAACTCTGGTGAAAAAGGACATTGGAGGTCGGCTGTTCCAAACCCAAAAGGAATGGAAAAGAAAGGTAATTGACACTAGCTAGATTGTTGAAACTTGTTTGGCGGAGTATGCTAACCATTCATGGGTATTGGATCACGGGATCCATCGATCATGTATGTTTCACATTGTAGGGTTTCAAAGCGCACCCGGCGACTAAGTGAGAGTGAGATCCTCATCACGCTAAAGCGATGCTCTTCAGAGTGGCAAATGAAGCGATGGGAGAAGTGCACCTGTCTTTTGAAGACAAGATTTTAATTTTAAGAGATGTTCTTTATTTTCCTATTTTTCGGAAAAACCTTATTTCTATTTCTAAACTGTTTGTCGATGGATATTTTGTTAGTTTAATAAAGATGTTACTGTTTTTCGTAACGATGTGATTATCTGTCGTGGAATTTTGAGGAAAAATCTCTATATTATTAACTGTGCACATCACTCACAAAATGCATCCTATAACACATCTACTATTTTTTGTAAACAAAAGCGCTAGGCTGACGTGAACGAGACACTTCTTTGGCACCTAAGATTAGGTAATATTAACCCGAAAAGGATTTAAAGGTTGGTGAAAGATGGTTCTTTGGGGTCTCTCCAAATTGAGCCATTTCCGATTTGCCAATCGTGCTTGGAGGGTAAGATGACCAAGAGGGCATTTGGTGCCAAGGGGCTTAGAGCTAAAGAAGTGTTAGAAATCGTTCACACCGATGTGTGTGGTCCAACGCAAATCAAAACTAGAGGTGGCTACGAGTATTTCGTTACTTTTATCGATGATTACTCACGCTACGGATACATTTTCCTAATGAAGCATAAATCTGAGACCTTTGAAAAGTTCAAAGAATTAAAGGCTCAGCGAGAGAATCATAAGGGAAAAAGTATCAAGTTTCTCTACGATCGATCGTGGAGGCAAATACCTCGGCGATGAATTTACGAACTACCTATCGGAAGTGGGGATTGCATCGATTGATTTGCACCGGTACCCCTCAACAAAATGGGGTTGCAGAACGAAGGAATAGAACGCTTTTAGAAATGGTAAGATCAATGATGAGTTATGCGGATTTACCAAAATCGTTCTGGGGTTACGCATTAGAAACAACGGCTTACATTCTGAACCTAGTTCCATCCAAATCGGTACCTAAAACCCCGAGAGAATTGTGGACGGGGTGTAAGCCCAGTTTCGGACACATCAGGATCTGGGGGTGTCCGGCATACGTGCTAGACAAGGAAGTCGGTAAATTGGATGCACGTTCAGAATTAAGGATGTTCATAGGGTACCCCAAAGGAACTAAAGGATGCATGTTCTATAGTCCCGAAGATCAAAAGGTGGTAATCAGTTCCCACTTTAGATTTTTGGAAGAAGACTATATGAACAGTCGAAAGCCTAGAAGTGAAATTACCTTAGAAGAACTTAAGGGGCCAACTCTGTGGCCAACTGTCCAAAATGATATACCAAACGTCAGACCTACACAACCGGAACCTCGTCGTAGTGGGAGGGTTATTAGACAACCCGAGAGATTCTTGGGGATCGGAGAGTCCTCGGACTTGATCTCCGCGGAAGAATCAGATCCATGGTCCTACAACGAGGCGATCCAAGACATAGATGCTCAATCTTGGCAAACAGCAATGGAAGCCGAGATGGGTTCAATGGATCACAACAAGGTGTGGGAGCTAGTCGAACCACTTGATGGGGTAAACCCCATCGGATGCAAGTGGGTGTACAAGAGAAAAAGGGGACCGGACGGAAGGGTTGAAACCTTCAAAGCAAGACTTGTGGTGAAAGAAGGGATTGATTATGAGGAAACCTTTTCGCCCGTAGCCATGCTCAAGTCCATCCGTATTCTCTTGTCGATTGCTACGCATCTAGATTTTGAGATCTGGTAAATGGACGTCAAGACAGCCTTCCTAAAGGGAAATCTTGACGAAGAAATCTATATGCAACAACCCAAAGGCTTCATTGAAAAAGGCCAAGAGCATCTGGTTTGCAAGCTAAGGAAGTCCATTTATGGACTGAAGCAAGCATCCCGAGCTTGGAATCAGTGTTTTGATCAAGTTATAAAATCCTACGGATTCGATCAAAATGAATTTGAAAGTTGTGTCTATAAGAAGCGTGATAGAACTGCATTGGTATTTTTGGTATTATCGTGGATGACATTCTCGCTCATTGGAAACGATGTAAAGGTGTTATCGGACGTAAGGGCATATTTTATCAAAACAATTCGATATGAAGGACTTAGGGAAGCGGTCATCCTAGAGATCAAGATTACTTGTGATCGCAGAAATGAATGATCGGACTTTCGCAAAGCCTCATACATAGATCTTGTAGGTCCCTTTAACGGGTTTGTGAGGGCGTAAGTCTAGAGGGTAGGGGTGAATAGACTTACGAAAACTTTTTTCTTGGTCGGGTGTGATTGCGGTTTTCGATCGAGTGCAAGTGAATCGATTTGGGTGATGTTCAATCTTCTTGAGTGCTGAGGGCGATAAGTTTGATAACTGTCGGTTTAAGCATTAGTCGCGAAACTAGTTAATACCGTGTGAAAAACCGGTTTTATCAAATCGATTCTCAAGTCGGGTTTTTCGATCGACTAGGTCACATCAACTTTGGTCGGATCGGTTGCTTGGTGCTGATCGATATTAACTTTCGAAATATGAATGCGGTTTAAAGCTCGGTTGTGTGTAATAGTGTAAAAGCGATAAAAGAGCAAGTAAATGCACACAAGATTTTTATAGTGGTTCAGACAAACCGTCCTACGTCCACTCTTCCCTTATCACAAGGGGCACCAACTTAACCAACCTAACCGACTGGACTTAGTTTAATGTGTTAGTCCAACACCCAACATATGTTTATCAAGTTCACACTCAACCGATCCTAGAAATCAGAAACTAGAATCCCTAGTATGAAATCTTGCAAAAACAAACTTAACCTAACTTTTGAGTTTGGGTAAAGGTTTGTTGTGGTTCCAACTGGAAATCTATCCTAGTGTTTATGTAGCCAAATGCTTTGAGGATGAGATTTCTATGCTAAGAACAATGGGATGAACACTTAAGAATAATCTTCAAATTCGGTGTTCTTCGAATCCCACATTGTCAGCTCTTTTTGTGCACGTGTTGCTTTCTCTTTTGCTTTGCGAGTATGGCACTTCAGTATTTGTCCATTTGACATTTGATATTCCTTTTGTAGAATATTAGTCTTATGCGGTGTACCATTTTGGTTGGCGCTTGGTGTGGTGACTTTGATCGGATAACCGATCGATCTACTGATAGAATCTTCTCGATGCAGTTGTCTTAGCACAATTTCGGACTCGTCGATGTAGGTCTTCCGGGTCTTACGGTAGTCTTCGATCTTGAGTTACTCGAGCCTCATGTTGGGGAATGAGTTGCCTGCAGATCTATTCGGGTGAATATTTAAATACAAATTTAATTCATTAATTATTACTAGCATGAATTAATCCTATATTAATTCAAATAATAATTGCAACAACATATCATGCATATAAAAAGCCAAGTAAAACCTACGCATTCAGAATCTACGGGTTTACGTGAACGTACCTCTCGGGATGGCAGTGACTTCGGTTGGACGGACTAACCAAAAGGACTTCCCAAGTATTCCCTTAGCCCTTGCTCAACTATTCGGTGGAAGGACACTTGTCGAACAATTAACAAAAGGAAAAAAATAAACTTTGTTGCACCACCTTTGTGGATTTGCTAATTTTTCCAGCACATGGAATTGTACTTGGGAATGAAACAATCATCCCCTATTTATAGGAGAGGACTGGTCGAAATTTCTAGTAGAAAATCAATGTGGGAAAAGACTTTTCTTGATCACCAAGAAATCTTGAATATATCTCCTATATTCTTTTTCCCATAATTAAAATATTTCCACAAAATCCCACCTCCTCAATTATGGATTATTTTCGAAAATACTAAGCAAGAATCCAAGATTTGGATCTTCTTGAATTTATGAGATATTCTTGTATTTCAAGAAATACATATCTTCCTTAATATCTTTTCAAGAAAATCAAGAAAATCTTTCTTGCCCACTATATTTCCAAAATTTTGAAATTCCTTCATGAATAACCAAGTGGGAGATTTCTTGAATTTAATGAGATAATCTTGTATTCCAAGAATACATATCTTCATTCCATAATAAAATTGAAAGAAAATCTTTCTCCCAACTTATTCATAATTTTCAAAAATTTTAGAGGAAAAATAAGCAACAATATTTATTTTATTTTAATCACCTTTTTCAGTTATTGGACTATTTGTTGGGCTACTCAGGGGGCCTTTAGGAGAATTAAGATTGGACCTTCTAATGGACCTTGAATATCTAATATTGAGCCACAATATATTTCAAGCCCATAAATATTAATTAATCCCACTACATAATTAATATTGCACTATCCATCTTAACCCATATTACAGTCAATATGGCTCCCGGTCATTATTTCCCGTGTTTAAGATTATCTAGCCCATTAATTAATTCAAGCCACTAAAATAGCTTTCCGTTAATTAATATCTTTTGT
Organism: Stenogyne calaminthoides; assembly: GCA_037126765.1. Taxonomy (NCBI): domain Eukaryota; kingdom Viridiplantae; phylum Streptophyta; class Magnoliopsida; order Lamiales; family Lamiaceae; genus Stenogyne; species Stenogyne calaminthoides. The sequence continues at coordinate 20,069,224 of JBBCBC010000031.1, read as the reverse complement.
CCTTGGTCAAGGAACGGTTCAACATTATTATCCATACCAGAAACTAATTCCACTTGCAAGATTTGGTATGATAAAGCTTATGAACCTCCCAAGAGGGCAAATCAAACAAGCATACTTTCACACGATTCTTCGTATTAAATCTTAGCAATCACATGTGACCAATAATATTGCCCAAGATAAAAAGTATTGAATCTCTTTGATTCGCTACCCATGATTAGTCAAAGCAATAGTTACCAATCCCACGTGATCGTATTTAAGGGACGAAGATTAAGAAACAACGAACCACTGAGGTCTAATTCTTCCTTGTTCAGTTCTGAAGAATTTATCCTCCTGTAGGTCCTATTCAGTGCATCAGTCATGCACTAGTGTAATCTCTTGGTCAAGACAAACCAATTTGAGCCTTACACCTCAACCTTTCGCGATGGGTTGTTCATTTCCATCTAGGTCGTGAATGGCGTACTTTTAGTTAAAAGGGACTGTTAATTTAATCTTTTGTGATCTGGTATCACTAAATTAACTACAATGTAACACGTACGAATTATTGAATAGTTATGCAGTAAATATATGTAACATTCAATCATATTTAAAGCATCAGTGATAAACAATTTATTTCAGTAAATAAGTCTGAAAATTCAGTTTCGATTATACAAAGTAAAAGCATAATTTCCAGTATAATCCCAACACCTCAGTGTCTTCAGTCATACTGAGTCTTCAGGTTTCTTACTGAGTCTTCAGGGTTTTCTGAGTCTTCAGGTTTCTTACTAAGTCTTCAGGTTTCTTTGAGTCTTCAGGTTTATCTGAGTCTTCAGGTTTATCTGAGTCTTCAGATTTATCTGAGTCTCTGTGTCTTCTGTCTTCACCTGATCATCTGACTTCTTCTTGTCCTCTGACTTGTCTTAGTCTTCTGATCATCTGACCTTATCTGGTCATCTGATAATTTGACCTGACCTATACATATTGAGTTCCCCCTCAATATGTGACCTATCTTTTACATCGGCTATCTATACATTTCAGCTGGTCATCTTAATCTGATTCTAAGTCATCAGTCAGCTAACAGATCTGACTGGTCATATTACAACCTGTTTTGGAACTTCCATCAGAACTAAATATAAATTTCTCAACAATTTCCCCCTTTTTGATGGAACCAAAACACTTAATCAGAAAAACAGATACCATGAATAGAAATGCAGATAATGTAAAATAGTACTTTCTTCAGAAGACAATGAGATGTTGTCTTAGAATCAGAGAGATAGAATATTTCATTCAGATAGGTGTGTGCATTACAGAATACATAAAAATGTACCTATCATCTGATTCCAAGTTGTCTTCCTCAGGTGTACTTGAACCTTTGAAGTTCTTTGGGGATACCAAACATCTTGTACATCCTTTGCATTAGCTTGTCCAGATCTTCTCTTCTATGGATCCCTCCTTTGTCAGCAAATCCATAGTAGACATCCTTAAATTTGACAGCATCTAGCTTGTTGTCTGGACGCAAAGGTGGAAGGAGTTGTTCAAAGGGAGGAGCTTCAGGTATCAGTGACATGATCTTCCCTTCCTTCATCACCATCTGGTAGAAGTCTGGGTACTTTGTTTCTAACCAGTTCCGAAATTCATCATCATTTTCTGTCTAGTCTTGATGAATCGGAATCATCTCCAGGATGTATACGTCACACAACCATTCTGCTCTGATCTGATCCCATTCAGGAAGCAGATCTAGCCGGGCACAGAGGATGTCTTTAACAGGTGCCGGAAAGGCATTCTCTTCCCAAGCAATCTCCTCTGCTGCAGCTTCATACTTCCTCTCCCTTCGGATGGCAGCCTCTGCTAACTTCTGCTTCTTGATGGCAGCCTCTCTTATTCTCTGTCTGGTTTGCTCTTGAATTTGTTCAGGAGACATCTGGCTTTTGGTAGAAAATAATTGCCCTTGTCTCTGAACTTCAGCAGTAGCTTTCACCATATTGCCTTTGCCTTTCTTTCTCTTCAGAGTCTGCTCAGGTTCATCTCGTTCGTCTTCTTCTGCCAATTTCTTAGCGAGTTCAAGGCTCTTGGCCTGATCATCATTTTCCATTATTTTCTGTACAGACGAAGAGAAGTCTTCAATCTTATCGACTCTGGCAATAACATCTGAAAGAGCAATCTTCTGCTCAGTGATCTCTTTGCTATGTTGCTCCACAGTTTCTTTTAGTTCAGCAACAAGATCAGTAGATGGAGTGGCTTCAGGCAAGTCAGATACAGTGGTTTCTGGTAGAGATGCAATAGTTACCAACTGTGTCTGTTTTTCTTCTTTCTCTTGTCATTCCCCCTTTTTGGTTTCATCAAAGAGGTTGGACAGCCTGCGATTCAGAGCAATAAACTGTCGTGTGATCTCCTCTCTGAGTTCCTCAACAGCAAGAGGAGTGATCTGAGCGGTGGCAGAAGGTGCAGGAGTTAAAAAGTGTATGAGAGCAAATTCGATGTCCTTTCTTGCTCATTCTGTAGAAGCTGCAAAGTGCTTCCAACCCCTATCCATGTGGTTGTCAGTCTTCTCCAGAGATGCCCAGACACTTTCCAGTAGCACCTGTGTCTCATTGAGCATGTCTGTCTGAACTTTGAGTTTATCAGACTGGAGAGTGAGCTTCTCGGCAAGAGGATTTACTAGTTGCATCACATCAGAAAGGATGGCATTATGCATCCCAACTGTGAGACTCCTTTCTCTGTCAACCAGTTTATTTTGCTCTTCTTCAAACCGCTTCATCAGATCTGCTGTGAGAGCTGTGAATTTGTCTTCAATAGCAGCCTTGACCCCATCCTGAATCTTCTCAGTATAAAGATCTAGGGTATCAGAGCTCAGCATAGCAGTCTGGTCAGATTTTGAAGCCTTGCCAAGTTGGGTCTCATCTGCAGCACCCATTCTTGGTTCATAGGCAGCTCCCTCAAGATCTGTAGGAGATTGAACAGTCTCCTCTCTATTATCAGCAATCCCTAACCTGTCATGAATCAACCATCTGATATCATCATCAGAGTCCAATTCAACAGCGCTATCAATCCCAGCATTGTTCAAGCACTTCATCTCCAAGTCTACAAAGAAATCAGATCCCAGAGTTGTCATGAGGATCAGAAACTCCTCGATGCTTTTCAATCTGATATCCCTCCAGAACACAATCTCTTCTATCTGATGTTGGATGCCAGGATGTTGATCCAATTTTGGGCACAGGTCCAGCAGATACTCCTTGATTTGTTGCTTCATAATTCTTATGATCGGGCTTTCAGAATCAGGTGAAGCAAGCACAATTCTGGTATTGAAGGGATTGTGAGAGATGGACACATGCTTGTCAGATCTCTCAGGTTCTGCTAACTTGTTTGGAGATTGGGAGTGAGATGGGGATATTTGTTGTTCAGGTTCGTGTTCCACTTGTTGAGGGGGTTCAGTTTCCTGAACAGGTTCAATGGTTGGGGGAGTGGGAGATATGGGTGATCTGACTGGTGAGGGTGAGGGTGATAATGTTTTGTGAGGAGAGGGTGGTGGTGATGATTTTTGAGGAGAGTGTGATGGCGATTTGGAAGTGGGCGTAGGCGATCTTTCTTTCTGGAAGATCTTGGTGAGAGGCAGAGTATCAGATGGTGATTCTTTCTCAGAGTGCTCCACTTCAGTTCCTCTGACAGCTTTCTCTCCTTCTTCTTCGATCATCTGCTCGTCCCTTACTTCACTGGCAGTGTGCTCAGAACTAACTGCTATCCTCACTTCTGATTCAACCTGAATCAGGTCCTCCGTTCTGTGAACTTGCTGAGCAGAACTAGGAGCAGTCTTCAGAGGAGAAGTAACTCTCTTCTGACGTTTCCGTTGAGCATCTGGTTTCTTGGCCAGATCCTTCCTCTTCAACCTCTTCTCTGGAATGGCCGTTCCCTGCACTTCTGAAGATGCAGTTGCCTTTTCTTTTCCCTTCTTTTCTCCCTTTGGTTTGGGCACATAAGGAGTAGGATCCTCATCAGATTGTCCAGGCAGAGGTTCATCTTTGCCCACGATGGCCTTGTGCTTTGCTTGATACACCTTCGCACCATTCTCATTCCATTCATAATTCTTTGGCAGCTTGTCAGACAGAATGATTGAGATTTTGTGCATGAAGGAGCACTTGGAAGATAAGCACACTTCATTCCTCTGGGTCAGATCGAACTTCCCCGAGTCTTTTCGCAGTCTTGCCTTGACCATACCCAACCAATCCATATCGGAAGCCTTCTTGATGATTGCAGTCATGACACTGATCTTATAAGAAGTGACAGCATCAAGACTGTAGGTTGAGCACATAATCACCTTCTGAACGATCTCAAGGAGAAGGCGATATTTCCTCTTTAGGTAGGAGGCTTTGACATTCGTTGTATTCTCCTTATTTGCTGGCCTCAACAACTCTGCTTCAAGAAAGTCCTTCTCTCCTACATCAGTCGTGTAGGTTTCTGGGTTGATGCTTCCTCGAGTGAGACCGAAGATCCTCTGAAGATCATCATTCGACACTCGTACTTCCAATCCTCCAACGGAAGAAATCAGGTCAGCATCAATGTCCTCATCCTTCTGTAGATTGTATAGAAACTCTAGGGCTTCATGAGTGTGGACTATGTTCTGATGTCTAGAGCAATATTGTTTAAGACCACACGCTCGCAAGCACTCCAGAATTTCCAGCGATTCAGGATCTGAGGTGATTGAGAATACTACATATTTCTCATCAATGATATCTTTCTTCATTGATGCGAAGTTGCAGAACTTTTTCCCTTGGCCCTGTCGTGCAACAAGATATGTCATTTCTATATGATATGCAAGTTGATGTTAGTTTGAGTAAATTATTTCAATAAACTCAGTCAAATCAGCAATCTAAGCATCAATTAAGGAAGTAAGCATGTAGATCGATGCAGATAGAGATTACAGAAGCATAGCAGCACGACTTGCAAACCTAATAATCACTATGATTGAAATCATGCAGTACTTAAAAGAAATATTACAAGAAATTAATTCGAAGGTTTGACTAATCGTGAAAATAGAATCAATTGATTTTGGAAAGTAAATTTCTGAAGATTTGATCTTTTAAGAATTGAGAAGACGAAGTAGTGGAAATAAGGTTTTCTGAGAAAGATTTGGATTTATAGTATGCGAGGGAAACCTTTTTGCACAACTTTCCAAGGTACTCAAGTATCCGTGTTTTAAAATCAATGGCTGAGATTAGTTTGCCGAAAAGTGTTTTAATCGCACGATTGAGAAAAGTAGTCTTCTCGTATTTTGGACTCAAAAAATTCGCAATAAAATGAATTAAATACACATTCCCATGTCCGCATTTAATGTTTTGCAGTGCATGCGTCATAAAGTTAAGAGAAAACAGAGTAAAAACCAATTTATTTAAATAAAGCATATAAGATGTTCAGAAATGGATAAATAAGAAACGTATCTGACTGATTGATATTGTAATCAACCAGTTACCACTGTGATCTAATCTGGTTGGCTTGATTACTTGTTGACCTTACTGATGGTAGCCTATACCTTAGCATTTCCCAACAATATTCCACTCATCTGATCAGATTTCTGTTTGATCCACTTCGTTACTTATCTGATCCACTTATCTGATTCTCTTAATCCTTCAGTCTTCTTCTATTCAGGCCGCATTTCCTATGCACTTTAGTCATACTCCCGCCAAAACATTTACTTTGGGGAGTCAAAAAGTCGCCTCGATTCCCAAATCGGTGCGATTTGACATTCCGTAATAATGGTATAGATACGTTGTGATTACTCACACCGTCAACTCAACCAACCATTGGCCGCGTGTTCCTTACGTGTTGTCGATGCAAATTTCTCTTACGGTCTTTGAGAAAAAAAAATTGCATCTAAACCCCTGTTTTTCTCCTATAAATTGACCTGTGGTTTTAGGCAAACAACACAACATAAACCATTCATCTTCATTAGCTTGTACTCCATGTTTTCCGATGAATCCCTTATTTCCGGTGAAACTCCCGGCAAAAGCCTTTAACTCTTCTCAAATGATTTCAGCTTCTCAAATCAACCCTGTGTGTTCCTTAACACTGCTTTCGTCGTCATCGAAGATTTTACATACAATTATTGTAAAGCTTCTCTACCACCGAGGCGGCGGATCTGCTATAGCAAATGAGAAGGCACTTCTCCTAATCGTATGCACCTTGTGTTCCTATCGAGATGATGGAATTAGCATCAACAGACTCAGTCTGATACAAAACATGGGTTTGGTATACGGTCTGGATCAGACAATAGCTGATCTTCGTATATCAAACTCAATATTTGCATGCGACACTTGTGGCCATATGGTCTTTTGACCAAACCTTTGGCACTTGTGTCCCATTTAACAGCTGGAGAGCCCATTGATTTCAGGTCTAGGGGCTCCTGGCATAGAAATCCTTCAAGGCCGCTCTCGCTCCTCACTCCGAAGCTCTGAGGGTGGCTCAAGATTTCCTTAAGGCCTCTCACGCCCCTTTTAGGATAGGGGGAGAATGAGAGCATTAGGGTCTAAAATCTTTAAAGCCTCTCTCCCCCCTTCCTAGGGTTAGGCTTAGGGTTTATGGTTTATGGTTTATGTATTGACCTCCGGGTCTTCTTGTACTTGTAACTTGTAATGTAACTCTGACCTCCGGGTCCTTATCAATGAAAAGTTCTGTTATTTCATTGTTGTGTTGCCTTTTTTGACTTATGCGATTTGTAGCCTCAAAGTTTATACAACTTGCTTGTTGAACGTGAAATTTTTAACCGACTTATAAAGTATAACCTTCCAATCGATCGGTTCCCCTTAATCGATATATATCTAAACCGATCGGTTCATTGTCCGATTTTACGATCGGCTCCTTATCCGATCGTCGCGACGGCTCCTAGTCTGAATGATCGTCGATCAATTGAGATTCTTAACTCAACGATTTCTCTTAACATGGTTAGTCTTTTTAACCAACCGGTTACGGAGACCGATCCGGCAACCATTTAAATTGCACTTTCTCCGAGATTTGAAGCCCTATCTCATTGCATAATTCTCTGAATCGATCTCGGCTAGTGGCTTAGTTAAAATATCGCTTTTACTTTTTGTCGGATGGATCTTTTCCATTACGATATTCTTCTTTTTCAACATGATCTCTTATAAAATGATGTCGACATCCACATGATTGCATCTTGTATGTAGAACGAGATTACGAAAGTGATTGCAATAGCACTATTACTATCACGAAATATAGGTACGTTCTTAGCTACGATGTCGCAACTGATGTTTGCTTCTTCGAAAACCAAGAGATCAGTTTACTACCTAGAAACTGACATGTACCTGAGGTTGACTTCATGTCGATTCTGCAACCTCCGTAATCAGAATCAGAATACCCACTAAGCTCTAGATTATCATCTGATGGGTAAAATAAACCAAGGTTTCTTGTCCCCTTCGAATACTTAAAATCCGCTTACTTTAACTTCGGTGGCTTTTCATTGGATTTACTTGAAAACGGCACATACACCTCTTTGCAAAAGTGATATATCCGTGCTGCGGCGGTCGGTATAGTAGAGATCCAATGAGAGCCCTATATTCTTTCTGATTAGTTTTCTGACCGTCCTTATCTGGATCCATCCTGAATCAAGTCATCATGGGAATTTTGGCTTCCTTACTATTCTGAACTCCAAACTTAGCCAACAAATTCTTTGTGTACTTCGCCTAGCAGATGAATATCCCTTCTGTACTCTGCTTGACCTGTAAACCCAGAAAGTAATTCATCTGACCCATCATGGACATCTCGAACTTCCCTTGCATCAACTTACTGAACTTTTCACATAACTTCTTGTTGGGAGATCCGAAGATGATGTAAATCACGTCATCTGAACAATCAGACTTCTCCATCTTCTATTCTTAATAAGGTTCTGTCCACTATTCCTATAGTGAATCCGCTGTCTATCAAGAACTGAGAGAGTGTATCATACCAAGCTCAAGGAGCTTGTTTCAGGCCATAAAGAGCTTTTCTTAAACGGTACACTTGGTCGCCTTTTTCAAAGCCTGGAGGTTGTTCAACATAAACTTCCTCTGCTAGTACCCCATTTAAGAATGCACTCTTTACATCCATCTGATACCTGATGAACCCTCGTAGGCGTATATGCGAAAATAAATTGACCCGAATGGCTTCTAAATGGCGATCGGGTGCAAAGGTCTCATCATAATCAATTCCTTCTGATTGTGAATACCCCTTAGCAACAAGTCTTGCCTTATTTCTGGTTATGACATTATTATCATCTCTCTTGTTCTTGAATACCCACTTTTAGCCAATCACGTCTTGATGAGTTGGTCTGTCCACCAGTTTCCAAACTTGATTCCTCTCAAACAGTTCCAGTTCTTCTTGCATGGCTAGAATCGGCTTGAGTCTTGTAGAGCTTCCTCTACTACTTGGTTGGTTCCTTCAAAGACGGATAACAACAATACATGGCACTTTCACCAACGATGTCTAGTTTTGACTCTATCGGATGGGTCTCCGAATCGGATCGGTTGGATGGTAGGTTATCTAGGTCCTTCTTTTTTTATTTGCATCTATTTGGAGAACATCATCCTCTTCTGATAGTAGTTCATTACTAGTGATTGGGAGTGGTGCAGAATTATGATCCACTTGATATGGACATGTCTCGCGTGATGTTGGACTCATCATGTGTTGATGTCTGTCCGTAGGTACTTCATGTGTTCCCCCTGAACCAGATGGTTCAGTTGATCTTTATCTCGGTTGTGCGACTTCTTCATTTGGCAGTTTGTGCGTACCTTGGGGGCTGATTGACTGGTGAATCGGCAAGATCAAGATACAGGATATACACATTACGTGTTTAGATTATTTCTCCTTGATACTTAGCTGATCCATTTTCTGCGTATCAGGTACCGGTTGATCTGGTACTGCTTGTTCTGAGGCAGCATTCTCTTGTTCAGAAGATGTCTCATCAAAGATCACATGGGGTGTTTCTTCCACAACTAGGGTTACTTTGTTGTAAACCACGAAAAGCCTTGCTTTGATGAGGAATATCCTAAGAATATACCCTCATCTGACTTGGCCTCAAAAGTTTTCAACTGACTTTTCCCATTGTTGTGTATGAAACACTTGCACCCAAAAATATGGAAGTAAGAAACACGAGGTTTTCTGCCCTTCCACAGTTCATAGGGTGTTTTGTAGTGAACCTTAGTCGAGAACAACATCATTTCCGAGTGTGGCATCTTGATTGATGACTTACGCCCCTTAAACGACTTGGTGTCGCATGTTCAAACCAACATAGTCTGCGGCGAGCTTCCTTGAGAGTTCTTTTTCTCCGCTTCGCTACTCCATTTTGTTGTGGCGTTCTTGCGGTGACGTCTCATCTTTGTATACCAAACTTCGATCTGCAAAAATCGGTAATAAAAGTGTTGAAAATTCACAGACCTTTATCGATCGATTTTTACTATCTTTGACACCCTTTTCATTTTTTAGTTTCTTGAGCAGCTCAAGTATCTTTGTTGTTTTCTCATTCTTCTTATATAAGAATATAACCCAGGTAAACTTGGAATAATCATCCACGATTACCAGAGTATATTTGCGTCAGCTGAGACGGACTGGTGTAACTGGTCCAAATAGATCCATATGGAGCAGTTGCAATACTCTACTGGATGCTTGTCCAGGTATTCCCTTGAATGAGGCTTTAACTTGTTTTCCCTTCTGACATGCGGCACATGTCTGATCCTTAGAGAATACCTCATTCGGAAGTCCCTCCACCAAAGGCACCCTTGCTATCTTGTTAAGAGTTTTAAAGTTCAGATGACTTTTAACAATTAGGCATGCATTTCTTGGACAACTGTTCCAATCTGCTGTGTAGATCGTGCCTTTTCCTTGAACCAGTTAGCAAGATTTATTGAGTAGCTCGATTCCTTATCGCATAATCGATCACTTTCGAGAACTCAACACTTTGAATCCGTTGTCGCAGACCATTGTAATCTTGATAGCGAAGTTACGCTTTAAACCTTCGACATCTGAGACTCCAAAGAACTTGTACATCATCATTCTCTGAGTTAGAATCCTTGGGTAAAACCAAAGTTATCATCACCAAAGAGTACACGTGGGCCTTCTTGTTCTTTGTAAGAGCTAAGGAAATGTTTGCTTCCAGTCATGTGCCTTGAGCATCCACTATCGATGTACCAGATAGTTGCTTGTACACCTCCTTTGTTGGCCAAACCCACGCGAACACCGTGTCGAATCTGGTTTTAGGTACCCCTTTAGAATTGGGTCTGAGGGTTAGAGGTGGTTTTAGGGATCCATACAAAGCAGGGGCACTTCTATTGTAATCGGATAGATCGAAGGCCCGATTTGTATCCCATAAACATCAACATAATCATCGTCTCTTTATATGCATTACGATTGGTATGATTATTAAATGCGAGCCTTGAGTGAATCGAAAGACTTGGGATTTTTCTTTACATTTTGTCTTCTTTTAACCCGATGGGGGCTCGGTCTCGATAGCCCTAGGTCTCGATTGAAAGGGTAATCTGACCGCTACCATTAAAAGATTCATATCTTTTTGGCACAAATGGTCTTGGCAGTTTACCTTTAGCTTGCTTGTTAGGAAGCTGACCTTGATTGGGTTTTAGATTAGATTTCCTTTTGACAGGTTGTCTCTTCTGATACCTAATCTGGCGTCGAGTTGAGGGTCTCTTGGAAGAACCGGGTTCTTCTGTTGATTCCTCGACGATGGTTATCGATTAGGGGTCCATTTACATTTCCCTTCGATTAGGCACTTGCCTTACTTGCTCGTGAGTCTCTTTCCCTTATCGGATACATGTTTTGCTTTTGTGTATCTTTATCGAGACTCGTTTGATTACACCCTTTTGGAGTAGACCAAAGCGGGGCTTTTGAGATGTAGAAGGGTTCTCATACCCAATTCCCTTCTTGTTAGTTGGCGTTAGAAAATAGGTGTTCATATCCTGAACGGTTTTTGATGATTTCGTGAAAACCTCTATTTTCTTGCGTAACCTATCCTCATTAGATTTCAGACTCTCATGTAGTCGGAAGAGTTCATCAAACTTAGCTTGTAGGATTTTGAAATCATTAGCTTGCTGTTTGTTGATTGCTAGCTGTTCTTTAATCTGCTTCTCCCGATCGGAAGATTTAACCTTGAACTTTCGGTTCTTGATTTACCTTCTTAGCGACTTGACTAATTTATTAATTTGCTTTCTTGATAGCGTTTTTCTCTAACAAAATTTGAGTATTTTTTATCCTTAGCTTATCGTTTTTCAACTTCCACTATTGTATAAGTCTCTCTTTGCGTTAGAGATCATCAAGCAATTGCTCAGAGTAGAGCTGCAAGCAATCTCTCCAGCAGGTGTGCTAATTATAGGCGGGGTGTGGAAATTGAAAGAAGCGAGAAGGTTTAGAGGTTACCTCGGTGGTCTTCCTCCTTAGCCATCGAGACCATTTCATCATCATCCCAAAGAATATCGAGATCTTCATGGCCGAAGAAATCATCAGCATTGCTTATCAGACAGAAGTCCTCTACTGAAGAGTAGCCAGAATCCTCAGAAGGCAGATAGGAATCATCAATTCCTGATGTATCAGCAACCATGGCTTTTCTGTCTCTATGGCGTTGCTCTTTTTACATTCGCTTCTCTTCTCTTTCTCTTGGAGTCGTCCAGGCGTCGGCTATTTGTAGTGACTGGTTTCTCCTGATTGAAGCATGATCCACGATCCACGCGAACTTCCTCTGCCCGGTTAATCACTTCATGTGTAGGATCTGTCGGGTGACTTTCCTTCGATAGTGTCCCGAACTTCTTCTCTCAGATTTGTTGTCTCTTCTCTCATCTGACCGATCATCTCTTTTCTTATCTTCTCTGTGATCCCGTCGGTCATCAGATCTGGTCCTTTCTGGAGATCTGTCAGCTGGCCTCCTATTTCTTCCTCTGCTGTCTTGATAATCCATGTAGAATCTGTGATACTTACCAAGTTGAATGTTAGATCTTTCAAGTTTCTTGGTAAGTAAAGCGATATGTTCAGCTTGGCTTATTATGTTTCCAACAGGTTCAGTGGCGTTTGATCTGCTGCTGGTAGCTTTGAATGCAACTGATTTTGATGTGGAGGTTGTGGCTCAGACTCGTCTTCTTCTTCTTGCCCTCTTTCGATCAGATCGAACTCATGGGCTTTAAGACTTAGGAACAGGTTACTTGGCTTCATCTTGGCAATGTCTTGGCAATCCTTGATTACTGTGACTTTCATGTCCCATTTCTTGGTGAGAGATCTCAAGATCTTGTAATTGATGTCTTTATCTGACATCTCTCATCCAAGTTCTCGTAGCTTGTTTACTGACATGGTGATTCTCCCATCGAGCTCATTGATGATTTCATTTGGCAACACCTTAAGCTTCTCGAACTTTACCAGTTCAGCTTGTAATCTGCTGTCTTTGATCTGATCATTTCCTTCACACATCTCAGCAAGCGTATCCCATATTTGTTTAGCTGTCTTGAGATACTTTATCTTTTCTTTGGTGATCTTATCCATCGTCTTCATGATTATATGTCTGGCTATTGTATCCAGTGTATACAGCTTTCTTTCTTCTGCATCCATCAGGGAAGGACTCTTTCGGACATGGCTTCCAACTGCAAAATCTGGATCTCCTCCAATAGCTGGGTTGTCGTGATATATGATGATGGGTCCTCGTTCAATGACTTCCATCATTCTGCCGCTTATTGACCCCAGATGGTTGCACATGTATATTGTCCAATCTGCATACTCATCAATTGGAAATTTAGGCAAATCATGATACATACCAGAGGTATTATCCATGCTGATAGTGATTTTGAAAACAAATGAGTTTTGAAAATGGTTTTTCAAGATCAGTTCAAATGACTACAAAGGTTCTTCCTCAAGAACCGATGATACTCAAAGCCAGTGGTCTGTAGAACCACTGCTCTGATACCACTTGTAGGTCCCGAATGGGTTTCGTGAGGGCAGAAGTCTAGAGGGTAGGGGTGAATAGACTTCTGAAAACTTTTTCGGCAGATCAGGTGTGATTGCAGTTTGCCTGATCAGAGTGCAAGTGAATCAGTTTGGACTGATGTTCAATCTTACTGAGTGCTTGAGGGCGGATCAGTTTGATATCTGTCAGTTTAACTGATACTGCGGAAGCTAGTTAATACCCGTGTGAAAAACCAATTTTATCAAATCAGATTCTCAAGTTAGTTTTCAGTCGGCTGACTAAGCTGTCAACCTGATCAGATCAGTTGCTTGGTGCACACTGATATTAACTCAGAATATGTATGCAGTTTTAAGCTCAGTTGTGTGTAATAGTGTAAAGCAGTAAAGAGCAAGTAAATGCACACAAGATTTTTATAGTGGTTCAGACAAACCATCCTACGTCCACTCTTCCCTTATCACAAGGGGCACCAACTTAACCAACCTAACCGACTGGACTTAATTTAATGTGTTAGTCCAACACCCAACAGATGTTTATCGAGTTCACACTCAACCGATCCCAGAAATTAGAAACTAGAATCCCTAGTTTGAAATTTTGTAAAAACAAACTTAACCTAACTTTTGAGTTTAGGTAAAGGTTTGTTGTGGTTCCAACTGGAAATCTATCCTAGTGTTTATGTAGCCAAATGCTAGAGGATGAGATTTCTATTCTAAGAACAATGGGATGAACACTTAAAAATAATCTTCAAATTCGGTGTTCTTCGAGCGGAAATTCTGCTATAGCTTTTGCTTCTTGATAAGTTGCGTTAATATCGTTGTTCCGCTCCTTCAGTGTGTTCTTCAATTTTGAAGAGCAATCCCATTTTATAGACCACGAAATCAAAGAGCCGTTGGAGAGCAATTTGAATTTCAGGCTATATTAGGTAGGTTTGTAGGATATGATGTGACGTGCTTCGAATATCGGCGTGGCCGAAGGCATGATTAGCGTCGTTTGTGTCCGCAGCGTCAAATCCCGCATTGTCAGCTCTTTTTGTGCACGTGTCGCTTTCTCTTTGGCTTTGTGAGTACGGCACTTCAGTATTTGTCCATTTGACGTTTGATATTCCTTTTGTAGAATATTCGTCTTGTCTGGTGTACCATTTTGGTTGACGCCAGGTGTGAGCTGACCTGATCAGACAACTGATCAGTCTACCTGATAGAGTCTTCTGATGCAGATTGTCTTAGCACAATTTGCAGACTCGGTTGATGTAGGTCTTCTGGTCTTCTAGTAGTCTTCTGATCTTCAGGTTACTCTGAGCCTCAGTGTCTTCAGTCATACTGAGTCTTCAGGTTTCTTACTGAGTCTTCAGGTTTCTCTGAGTCTTCAGGTTTATCTGAGTCTCAGTGTCTTCTGTCTTCACCTGATTATCTGACTTCTTCTTGTCTTCTGACTTGTCTTAGTCTTCTGATCATCTGACCTTATCTGGTCATCTGATAATTTGACCTGACCTATACATATTGAGTTCCCCCTCAATATGTGACCTATCTTTTACATCAGCTATCTATACATTTCAGCTAGTCATCTTAATCCGATTCTAAGTCATCAGTCAGCTAACAGATCTGACTGGTCCTATTACAACCTGTTTTGGAACTTCCATCAAAACTAAATATAATTTCCCAACAGATACTATTTTGAAGCGCTTCAGCATGCAGGATTCCAAGAAAGGCTTTGTGCCCTACAGACACGGAATCCATCTATCCAAAGAGATGTTTCCCAAGACACAGAAGGAGATAGATGACATGAAGGGCATCCCTTATGCTTCGGCTGTGGGAAGTCTCATGTATGCAATGCTGTGTACGAGGCAGGATATCTGCTTTGCCATAGGCATGGTGGTAAGATATCATAGTAACCCTGGGAAAGAGCATTGGACTGCAGTAAAGAACATTCTGAAGTACCTGAAAAGGACACGGGACAGAATGTTGGTTTACAAGTCAGACAGTCTGATCCCCATCGGTTACACAGACTCGAATTTCCAATCAGACATTGACTCCAGAATGTCTACCTCGGGCAGTGTGTTTTGCATGGGGGGAGGAGCCATGACATGGAGAAGCGTAAAGCAGAAATGCATCGCTGATTCTACCGTGGAAGCAGAGTACGTCGCTGCTTGTGAAGCAGCAAAGGAAGTTGTTTGGCTCAAGAACATCCTGGTGGACTTGGACGTGGTCCTGAATTTACCCGGCAAAATCACGGTATACTGTGATAACGCCGGAGCAGTTGCAAATTCAAGGGAACCGAGAGCCCACAAAGCCAGCAAACACATTGAAAGAAAATACAATCTCATACGAGAAATCGTTAAGAGAGGAGACATTGAGGTGGCTAAGATTGCATCGGAAGACAACCTAGCAGATCCATTCACAAAGGGTCTGCCTCAGAGTACATTCGAGAGACATGTGGAAGGAATGGGTGTCAAGGACGTTGCCAATCTGCTTTGAGTATAAGTGGGAGAAATATTATTAGGTTCGTGTAGGGTGACATTATATGTCACATAGAACACGAGACATGTTGTAGTATACTTAAAAGTAGACATTGAGTATAAGTGGGAGATTGTTGGGGTTATATATGTTTATTGCAAACCCGTTCGATAAGACAGTACGTATTACGTTTTAGTTAATTTGGTGATACCCGATCACTAAATATCAAATTAACAGCCCTCGTAATTAAGTAAATATTCACAACCTAGATGGAAATGAACGAACCATCATGAACTGTTGAAGTGTGAGACAAAGATTGGCTTGTCTTGACCAAGGGATTACACTAGCGCATTTAGGTGCGCTGAATGAGGACCTACAGGAGGACAAATTCTTCGGTACTAAATATACAAGAATTAGACCTCAGTGGTGCGTTATTTCTTAATCTCCGTCACTTAAATAGGATCGTGTGAAATTAATAACTATTGCTTTGACGTATGACGGGAAGAGAGTCAATGCGATTTGATACCTTATATCTTGGGCAATATTATTAATTACATGGCGATTGCTGACTTTTAATACGGAGAATCGCGTGCAAGTACGTCTTGCTTGATTTGTCCCCTTGGTGGGCTCATATCCTTTATCATGTCAAATCTTGCAAGTGAAAATTTATTTCCGGCATGGATAATAATGTTGAGCTGTCTTTACTCCAAGGACAAAGATATTGATTAATATAAAGCTTCTTTAGTGGCTTAATTAATTAATGGACTAAGATAATCTTAAACGCGGGAAATAATTACCGGGAGCCATGTTATATGTGAAATCGTAATATGGGTTAAGATGGATAGTTCAATATTAATTTTATAGTGGAGTAAATTAATATTAATGGACTTGAATAATATTTGGCCCAAAATATTAAAGCTTCATAGTCCATTGGAGGTCCAATCTTAATTCTCCTAAAGGCCCCCCAAATAGCCCATGTAGGTCCCGAACGGGTTTCGTGAGGGCAGAAGTCTATAGGGGAGGGGTGAATAGACTTCTGAAAACTTTTTCCTGCAGATCAGGTGTGATTACAGTTTGCCTGATCAGAGTGCAAGTGAATCAGTTTGGACTGATATCCAACTTACTGATCGCCTGAGGGCAGATCAGTTTGGTATCTATCAGTTTAACTGATTGTGCGGAAGCTAGTTTATACTCGTGTGAAAAACCAGTTTATAACAAATCAGATTTCCTAAGCTGTTTTCAATCAGATGACTATGGAGTCAATCTGATCTGATCAATAGCTTGGTGCTCGCTGATCCTAACTCAGAATATGTATGCAGATTTAATTAAGTTGTGTGCAATAGTGTGAAGCAGTTAATCAATCAGGTAAATGCACACAAGATTTATAGTGGTTCGGACAACCAGTCCTACGTCCATTCTTCCCTATCACAAGGGGCACCAACTTAACCAACTTAACCAACTGGACTTATATTATTGTGTTAGTCCAACACATTACACCAACAGATATTTATAGAGTTCTCACTGAACCGATCCCAGAAATCAGAACTAGAAACCCTAGTCTGAAATCTTGCTAAACAAACTTAACCTAACTTTGGGTTTTGGGTAAGATTTGTTGTTTGTTCCAACTTTGAAATCTTTCCTAGTATTTAAGTAGCCTAACAGCTAGAGGATAAGATTTATGTGCTAAGAACTATGGGATGAACACTTAGAAAAATAATCTTCAAGGTTGTGTTCTTCGTGCGGAAATTTTGGCTATAGTATGAGCTTCTTGATAATTTTCGTCTCTTTTACTCTGAAGAGTAATCCCATATTTATAGACCCCAAAATCAAAGTGTCGTTGGAGAGCAATTTGAATTTCTGGCTATATTTGGTAGATATGTAGGATTTGATGTGACGTGCTTTCAGGTACGGCATGGCCGAAAGCGTGTATATCATTTTTTCTAGCTGTTTGACTATGCAGCGCCGAAATCCACAGTGTCAGCTCAGGTCATACGTGTCTTGTTCTTATTGGTTAACAAGTACAACATATCAGAGTTTGTTCACCAACTAAAGTTGACATTCTTCTTATTCAGATCAACAACGTTATGAGTTGGTGAAACATCAGTTACCACCTGGTGTGAGCTAACCTGATCAGTTACAACTGATCAGTCTACCTGATAGAGTCTTCTGGTGCCAGTTGTCTTAGCTCAACTAGCAGACTCGGCTGATGTAGGTCTCTGGTCTGATCTTTTGGTAGTCATCTGATCTTCAGGTCTTCTGAATTTGTGTTTCATGACTTCACCTGATTATCTGACTTTATAAGATCGTCTGATCTTCTGTCCTTCCCTTGCCTTCTGGCCTGTCGGACTTCAGCTGATCTTTTGTTCTTCTGATCTTTTGATCTGACCTATACATATTGACGTTCCCCCTCAATATGTGACCTATCTTATACATCAGTTGTTCTATATAATAATTATCAACTGGTCATCTTATAACTAGTATTAAAAACATCAGTCAGCTAACAGGTCTGACTCGTCCTATTACATGTGTTTTGGAACTTTCATCTAAACTCTAAATTTCCCAACAATTTCCCCCTTTTTGATGAAACCAAAACACTTGAGAAACCAACACAGTTGATAAATATAAAAAAATAAAGAACACATAAT
Source organism: Stenogyne calaminthoides (assembly GCA_037126765.1). Lineage (NCBI taxonomy): Eukaryota > Viridiplantae > Streptophyta > Magnoliopsida > Lamiales > Lamiaceae > Stenogyne > Stenogyne calaminthoides. The sequence goes on along the minus strand of JBBCBC010000031.1, from coordinate 20,051,219 downwards.
CAGAAGACAATGAGATTTCTCTTAGGATCAGAAAGAGAATAAACTTTTCATTCAGCAGATTTATTGATTACAGGTTACATCGGAAAAGTTTGAGTTTAAATTCAGCTGATCCTAAATAGTCTTCTGATCTTTAATCTCTTGGCTTATATCCCTATGGCATTTCATGTTGATCCTGAGGAATGTTGAATATCCGGTATAGCCTCAGCAGATCAATGATGTCAAATGAGCCATCTGCCTTCTTCGAGTAGTCCATCACGTCATACTCTTGACGAGATATTCTCACATTGATTACTATGGCCTCATTTTCCAGATATTTCAGAAAATCTGGGTGCTTGTTCTCCAACCAGTTGAGAAATTCTGCATCTGGTGATTCTTCTTGTGGCACTAGATCCAGAACAAAAGCATCCAGAAGCCATTCACTTCTGATCTTATTCCATTCCTCGAACCTATCAGCATGTGCAACAGTTTTCGGAATGATTTCAACAACTCTTGCTGGCAACTGAGGTTCTGGCCCAGATTTTCCGGCTTTGCCTTTTTTCGCCCTCAATCTGTATTTCTTTTTCAGATCTTCTGCCTTTGTCAATTTTTCTACTCTTCTTTCTTCTTCACTAATTCGAGCTTCTTCAGCAATCTGCTCCTTAGACAGTTTCTCAGCCAGTTCCTTATCGGCATGTATCTGGCTAGCTGTGTTTCTCGTGACTCTCTTAGTCTGAGTGGCTGGTACAGGTTTTGATGTCCCAGCACCCGCAGCTAACTTTCTTGCCTTTGACTTCTCCATCTTCCCAGAAATTTCATTAGCAAATAGATCCAGATGGTCTAGTCTCTGGCCATAGGATTCAATTGTCTGAATCAGTTCTTCTGTTGTTCTGATGAAGTCAGTTGGTTTCTCAACCTGTCCATCCCCCTTTTTGGTTTGATCAAAAAAGAGCATTGAGGTGGGAAGTCAGAGATCCAAAGTTGACTGATATGGCCTTGTTAAGATCTTCAACAGATAAACCTTGAGCTTGAGTAGATAGATTTTAAATCTTTGAGATCAGCTCAGTCTTGACAGATTCAACGGCAGTAGAGAGGGTAAGAATGAGTTTATCAAGTTTTTCTTCAGTCATTTCAAGCTTTTCTGTGACCATTAGAAGAGAAACTTGTTGTTGATCAACCTGAACTAACTTGTCGTCAACTGTCTTCTTAAATTCAACAGTTAGGTTGGTCACGGTTTGAGAGAACTGATCTTTGATTGCTTCAATTTGGGAAATAACCAATTCCCGTTGATCCGTTATTTCTTTGAGGCCAATCTGCCTCTGATCAACTATTGTGTTGCTAAGTTCATTAGCCAACACTCCCTCAATTTCTTCTTTCAAAAGATCTTTAAAACACGATCTGATCTCCTGAAGTTGATCAGTGGTGATGTGTGTTGCAGGAATATTTTGCATCACCTGATCATTTCCAATTGTTTGCGCCTCCAGTGGCTGGTTATGAACTGCAGCACCAGTTCCACTATCATCGGCAACTCCCACATCTTTCATAGGATCATCTTCCTTAGGATCATCTTTCTTTGGAGTTTCTGCAACAGCCTTCAGTTCAACTTGTTCAATTATTCCCAGCTTTCTGTGGATCAGATCTTTGATCGCTTCAGCAGTTATCAGTTCAGCTGGTGATCCTACCTGAGCAGATTTCTTCATGTCAAAATCAAAATCTGCGAATGCATCAGCACCTCCCATCTGTTCAATAATGATCATGAAATTTGAAAAGTTCTTCAACCGGAGATCTTTCCAGGTGAGGATCTCCATTACTTCCTCTCGAATAACAGGATGCGCTACCAACTCTGGGTACAACTCATCAATATCGCGTTCAATTCTCATTCTGACCATTTTCCCGGTGATGGTCTTGGATGATCTGGACTCAGGAATCATCTGTACAGATCGACCAGGTTCCGGTTGATGAGATGTAGAGGAGCATGGCGGCCTATTTTACCTTCTTTGGTCTCTTCTCCTGAGCCTTTACCAGTTTTCTCTTCTTCTTTTGAGGAGCATCAGTTGCAAACGTAGCTGCCTCCTTATTTTTCCCTTTCTTAGTCTTAGGGGGGTGGGCCGCATATCATCATCTGATGGCCCATAGATGGCAGTTGTGGTTGAGAGAAAGGCCTTGTAGGACTTCAGTCCGTTCTGATCGCATTCAGCATTGGGCATCTTGTCCTTCAGAATGACTGCAACCTTGTTGAGATTGCTGATTCTCTTCTTCAGATAGACTTGTCTCTGTTCACTAACTCCAAACTTGTCATGTTCTTGGAGCAGAATAGCCTTCAGGAAACCATGCCAATTAATATTTTTGGCTCCATCGATAATAGCAGCCATACTATACATTTTTACAGCTGTTAATCCATCTGGGCTGAACGAGATACCCATGATTGTTTTTTACAGAATGTCAAACAACAAACGGTATTTCCTTTTCAACATAGGCCTGACAAAGCCTACGGTCTAATGTTTATCAGCCTCTCTGAAGAGTTCATTCCTGATCAGTTCGTCTTTATTCTCCCTGTAGTGAGCAGGAGAGATTTTTCCATTGGGCAGGTTGAACAGTCGAGTTATATCATCATTTGTAAGTCTGATATCCTCTCCATTTACTAAAGAAAACAGTTCGTCTCCAGGATTTTCCGTGTCCACCTTCAAATTCCTCAAGAATTCTAGTGCCTCATACTGCATTACTGGATTGCAGTGAGCAGCACAGTATTTTTCGAGATCGCACCTTCTCAGAATTTGTTCCACCTCCATTGATTCTGAATCCCGTGTAACACCAAACCTTACAAATTTGTCTTCAACAATTTTGGTTGCCAAATCCGCATAGTTACACATAATTTTGCCCAATCCGTGAGTGGCCATCTACAATAAGATAGACTCGATTAAAATTTGTGCATAACCATAAAGATATCATATATTGATTATCAGACCTATTCTCAGACCTAGTAATCGATGAATACATACGGATATCAAGAAATGATAAGGCATAACACATGATAACATAAATAGACGTAATCTATATGTTCAATGGATTTTAGGAAAGTAATTCATCAAATAACCAGAAATTACCAGATTCTGCTCTTCGATTTTGAAACAGGTTGAATCGTAAGAACACTTTGAATCGCAGAAAGATAATTGTGAGTTTGCAGAGAATAAATCGCAAGAATTTTGAGAAAAATACTCTAGTAGGGTTTTGATGAAGCTTATAAAAAGGAGGGAAAATCGAGATTAGAAGATCAAATGTTTGAAATGGATAAATGATCCAGATTGAGTGGTTTTGATCGTGTGGTCAGGATATGCACACACGATTACCTTTTGGATTTAAAAACATATTTAGTAGCATTTAATACATATATCCCACGTCCGCATTAAATACTTTGCAGGGTATGCGTCACAGAAGTATGTGTATAGTAAAGGCAAATATTATCAGATAATTTCAGATAAGTAAACAGTAAACAAGGAAACAAAATTGCGTATCTGGTTGACTGATATTGTAATCAGTCAATACCACTTGAAGTCTGTCTGTACCACTTGTTGATCTTAGTTTTATGCCTAATCCTTATAATTTCCCAACTGTCCCTTTTAACTGATCCGCTCCACTTTGCGTCTGATATTCCCTTTTCTGATCCTCCCTGATCAGTTGAAGTTCCCCCTTCAACTATTATTTCTGATTAGTTATTGACTGATTTATCTGATTTGTTGAGGTATCATACTCAACTGATCTTCCTCATTTGATCAGTCTCTTATCTAATCAGATTTCAGTTGACCTAATCTGATTCTACTCAGACAAGTCAATTCTTGGAATAAGTGTTACCGCCTAAAATTAGTCTTGGAAAATTGTAGATTCGTCTCGATTCCCTAAGTCGGCACGATTTGACATTCGTAATAATAGTCTGGATACTTTGGGATATCAATCGCCGTAAGCTTATCCAATCATCAGTCGCGTGTTTCCTACGTGCTGTCCTTGTGGTGCAGATTTCTCTTAAGGGTCTTGAGAAATTAAATCTGCACATATACCCCTGCTTGTCTTCTATAAAAGGATCTGGGGTTTTAGGCAAACAACACAACATAAACCATTCATCTTCTTTATTTAGCTTATACTCCATGTTTTCCGATGAACCCTTATTTCCGGTGAAACTTCCGACAAAAACCTTTAGCCCTTTTCAAATGATTTCATCTTCTCAAATCAACCCTGTGTGTCCCTTATTACTGCTTTTGTCGTCATCGAAGATTACACATACAATTATTGCCAAGCTTCTCTACCACCGAGGCGGCGGATGTGCTATCGCAAATGAGAAGACACTTCTCCTAACCGTATGCACCTTGTGTGCCTATCGAGATGACGGAATTAGCATCAACAGACTCAGTCTGATACAAAACATGAGTTTGGTATCCGATTTTGATCAGATAACAGCTGATCATCGTATATCAAATTCAATATTTGCATGCGACATTTGTGGCCATATGTTCTTTGGACCACATCTTTGGTACTTGTGTCCCATTTAACAGCTGGAGAGCCCATTGATTTTAGGACTAGGGGCTCCTGGCTTAGAAATCCTTCAATGCCGCTCTCGCTCCTAACTTCGAAGCTCTGAGGGTGGCGTTAGGATTATTTCAAAGCCTCTCACACCCCTTTAAGGGTTAAGTGGGGGAAAATGGGAGCATCAGGCTTTAAAATCTTTGAAGCCTCTCTCCCCCCCTTCTAGGGTTAGGCTTAGGGTTTTCGGTTTATGGGTTATGTACTGACCTCTGGGTCCTTTTGTACTTGTAACTTGAAATGTAAATCTGACCTCCGGGTCTTTATCAATGAAAATTTATATTATTCCATTGTTTTGTTGTCTCTACTTTCTTATGCGATTTGTAGCCTTAATCTTATACAACTTGCTTGTTGAACATGGCTTAATTGACTTACAAAGTATAAAATAACCAAACCCCGATCGACTCCTTTAATCGATAAAAGCCTTCTCATATCAGTTTCTTGACTGATCTTCTGATCAGTTGAGATACCTAACTCAATTGATTCCTCTTAACCTGGTTAGTCTCTTAACCAGCTAGTTCTAGATATCAGTCCACCAAACATTTCTGGTGCACTTTCTCCGAGATCCAGAAGCCCTAGATCATTGCATAAATCTCTGAATCTAATCTCAGCTAGTGGCTTGGTTAAAATATTAGCTTTCTGTTTATCAGTATGGATCTTTTCCATTCTGATATTCTTCTTTTCCACATGATCTCTTATAAAATGGTGTCTCGACATCCACATGTTTGCATCTTGTATGTAGAAACGAGGATTACGAGTGATTGCAATAAAGACTATTCTTTGTCACTTGAATATAGATATACGTTCTTAGCTACAATGTTATAATCCCTCACCGCCGACTAAGCGAGGCGGTTGGGAGCAACTTGACTTCCTCGCAACCATATATTCTCCTTCAAGTAGTAGATGTCCATAATCGATATGCCCTTCTTTGAAAACCACGAGATCAATTTACTACCTAAAAACTGACATGTACCTGAGGTTGACTTCCTGTCAATTTTGCAACCTCCATAATCAGAATCAGAATACCCACTAAGCTCTAGATTATCATCTGATGGGTAAAATAAACCAAGGTTTATTGTCCCCTTCATATACTTGAGAATCCGCTTAGCTGCTTCCAGGTGGCTTTGCATTGGATTTGCCTGAAATATGGCATATACACCTCTTGCAAAAAAGTGATATCCGGGTCTGGCACCGGTCGGTATAGTAAAGATCCAATGAGAGCCCTATATTCTTTCTGATTAGTTTTCGACCATTCTCATCTGGATCCATCTTGAATCCAGTCATCATAGGAATTCTGGCTTCCTTACAGTTTTGAACTCCACACTTAGCCAATAAACTCCTAGTGTACTTCTTTGGCGATGAATATCCCTACGTACTTTGCTTAACTTGTAGACCCGAAAAGTAACTCATCTCGACCCATCATGGACATCTCGAACTTCCCTTGCATCGACTTTTTGTCAATTTTTCACATAAACTCTTGTTGGGAGATCCAAGATGATGTCGCCCACATAAATCTGAACCATCAGAATATCTTCTCCATCTTCTATTCTGAATAAGGTTCTGTCCACTATTCCTTTAGTGAAGCCACTGTCTATCAAGAACGGAGAGAGTGTATCATACCAAGCTCGAGGAGTTTGTTTCAGGCCATAAAGAGCTTTTCTTAAACGGTACACCTGGTCGCCTTTTTCAAAGCCTGGAGGTTGTTCAACATAAACTTCCTCAGCTAGTACCCTCGTTTAAGAATGCACTCTTTACATCCATCTGATACACAATAAACCCTCTGTGGGCAAAGATATGCCAAAAACAAATTAATGGCTTCGAGCGAGCGGCCCGGTGCAAAGGTCTCATCATAATCAATTCCTTCTGATTGTGAATACCCCTTAGCAACAAGTCTTGCCTTATTTCTGGTTATGACATTATTCTCATCTCTCTTGTTCTTGAATACCCACTTTGTGCCAATCACATCTTGATGGGTTGGTCTGTCCACCAATTTCCAAACCTGATTCCTTTCAAACTGTTCCAGTTCTTCTTGCATGATTAGAATCCAGTTTGCATCTTGTAGAGCTTCCTCTACTTCAGTTGGTTCCTTCAAAGACAGATAACAACAATACAAGGCACTTTCACCAATCTAATGTCTAGTTTTGATTCTATCAGATGGGTCTCCGATGGTCAGATCAGTTGGATGACTGGTTACCCAGGTCATTCTTTTCTGATTTGCATATTTTTGGAGAACATCATCCTCTTCTGATAGTAGTTCATTACTAGTGATTGGGAGTGGTGCAGAATTATGATCCACTTGACATGGACAAGTCTCAGCTGATGTTGGACTCATCATGTGCTGATGTCAGTCCGTAGGAACTTCAGGTGTTCCCCCTGAACCAGATGGTTCGATTGATCTTTGTCTCGGTACTACCGAACTTCTTTATCGACAGGTTATGCGTACCTTAGGGTCTGATTGACCTAGTGAATCAGCAAGATCTGGAATATACACTGTTACGTGTTCTGATCCTTTTTCCTTTATACTTAGCTGATCCATTTTCTCGCAAGCCAGTGCGGTTGATCTGGTACTTGTTCTGAGTCAGATTTCTCTTGTTCAGAAGATGTCTCATCAAAGACCACATGAGGTGTTTCTTCCACAACTAGGGTTCCCCATTGTATACCTGAAAGGCCTTCTTTGGATGAGGAATATCCTAAGAATATACCCTCATCTGACTTGGCCTCAAAAGTCTTCAACTGACTCTTCCCATTGTTGTGTATGAAACACTTGCACCCAAAAACATGGAAGTAAGAAATACGAGGTTTTTTGCCCTTCCACAGTTCATAGGGTGTTTTGTAGTGAGCCTTAGTCAGAGAGCATCTGCTACGAGTGTGGCATCATGCAAGATTGATGGCTTCCGCCCTTAAAACGGCTTGGTGTTGCATGTTCAGCTAACATAGTGCGAGCAGCTTCCTTGAGTGTTCTGTTTCTCCGTTATGCTACACCATTCTGTTGTGGCGTTCTTGCAGCTGATGTCTCATGTTGTATACCAAACTTAGTGCAAAAATCAGTAATAAAAGAGTTCAGAAATTCTGTACCTTTATCTGATTTGATTTTCACTATACTGACACCCTTTACGTTTTGTAGTTTCTTCAGCAGCTCAGGTATCTTTGTTGTTGTCTCATTCTTTTTATACAAGAATACAACCTGTAAAACTTGGAATAATCATCCACGATTACGAGTATATTTGCGTCCTCACGAGATCGACCGTGTAATCGGGTCCAAATAAGTCCATATGGAGCGGTTGTAATACTCATTTGGATCTTTGGTCCGAGGATTCCCTTGAATGAGGCTTTAACTTTGTTTTTCCTTCCGACATGCGACATGTCTGATCCTTAGAGAATACCTCATTCGGAAGTCCCTCAACCAAAGACATCCTTGCTATCCTGTTAAGAGTTTTAAAGTTCAGATGACTCATTCTTTTGTGCCAGAGCCAACTGCTACTTTTGGAACTCTTAACAATCAGGCATGCATTTCTTGGACAACTGTTCCAATCTGCTGTATAAATCGTACCTTTCCTTGAACTAGTTAACAAGATCTGTTGAGTAGCTCGATTCTTGATAGTACACTGATCAGTCGAGAACTCAACACTGAATTCGTTGTCGCGGAATTGTGAAACTAATAATAGGTTATGCTTTAAACCTTCGACGTACGAGACTCCAGTAACCTGTACATCATCATTCTCTAAGGTTTCGAATCCTCTGGTAAAACCAAAGTTATCATCACCAAAGAGTACACGTGGGGCCTTCTTGTTCTGTAAAACCAAAGTTATCATCACCAAAGAGTACCCCTTTTGCATTGGGTCCTGAGGGGTTAGAGTTGGTTTTAGGGATCCATACAAACAGGGCACTTCTATTGTAATCAGATAGATCAGAAGGCCTGATTTGTCTCCCATAAACATCTACATAATCATACATCTCTTCATATGCATTCTGATCAATATGATTATTTGTGTGAGCCTTGAGTGAATCAGAAGACTTGGGATTTTTCTTTGTTGTTTGTCTTCTTTTAACCCAGTGGGGCTCAGGTGCAGCAGCCCTAGGTTTCTGATTGTAACGGTAGGTACGACTGCTACCATTAAAAGATTCATATCTTTTTGGCATAATTGGTTCTAGCAGTTTACCTTTAGCTTGCTTGTTAGGCGGCTGACCCTGATTAGGTATCAGATTAGATTTCCCTTTGACAGGTTGTCTTTTCTGATACCTAATCTGCTGATTAGGTTGAGGTCTCTTCAGAAGAACTGGGTTCTTCTGTTGATTCCTCGGCTGATGCTTAATTAGTTGGGGTCCATTTCTGTTCCCTTTCTGATTGGGCACTTGCCTAACTTGTTCAGCAGGTCTCTTTCCCTTATCAGATACATATTTTGCTTTTTGAATATCTATATCAGAAACTCGTTTGATTACACCTTTTTGAAGTGAATCAGACGGAGCTTTTGAGGAAGTAGAACGGTTTTCATACCCAATACCCTTCTTATTAGTTGTCGTACGAAAATAGTTGTTCATATCCTGAACGATTGTAGAAGATTTTGTGAAAACCTGTATTTTCTTACGTAAACTATCCTCTGTTAATTTCAGACTCTCATGTAGTCGGAAGAGATCATCAAACTTGGCTTGTAGGATTTTAAAATCATCAGCTTGCTGTTTATTGATAGCTAGCTGTTCCTTAATCTGCTTCTCCTGATCAGAAGAGTTAACTTTCAGAACTTTCAGTTCTTTAGTTATCTTCTGGCGCAGTTCCAGCTGATTTTAGTTCAGCTATTCTACTGACATCATTTTCCTTAACAAGCTGAGTATTTTAAATCCTTAGCTTATCGTTTTCGGCTTCCACTATCATATAAGTGTCTACTGTGTTAGAGAGATCATCAAGCAATTACTCAGAATAGAGCTGCAAGTCAATCTCTCCAGTAGGTGTGCTAATCATAGCTGATGTGAAAACTGAAAGAGCATAAGGTTTAGAGGTTACCTCAGATTGGTCTTCCTCCTTAGCCATGAGACAGATGTCTTCATCAGATGAGAACATCAGATCATCGTAGTGATAAAAATCCTCAGCGTTGCTTATCAGACAAAAGTCATCTACTGATGAGTAGCCAGAATCCTCAGAAGGTAGATAAGAATCATCAATCTCAGATGTACAGCAACCATGGCTTTTCTGTCTCTATATCTTTGTTCTCGTCTGTTCCGCTTGTCTTCTCTTTCTTTAAGAGTCAAGTCCGGGCAATCTGCGCTGTAATGACCTGGTTTCTCACAGTTGAAACATGCTCCACGATCCACGGAACTCTTTCTGCCAGGTGAGTCATTTCGTCTGTAGAATCTGTCAGGTGACTTACCTGTCTGATTGTAATCAGAATTTCTTCTCTAAGATCTGTTGTCTTCTTTCATCAGACCGATCATCTCTTTTCTTATCTTCTCTGCGATCCTTTCTGTGATCATCTCTTCGGTCATCAGATCTGGTCCTTTTTGGAGATCTGTCAGCTGGCCTCCTATCTCTTCCTCTGCTATTTTATTAATCCCTGTAAAATCTACGATACTTGCCAAGTTAAATGTTAGATTTTTCAAGTTTTCTGGTTAGCAAAGCAATCTGTTCAGTTTGGCTTATAATATTTCCAACTGGTTCAGTAGACTTTGAGTTGCTGCTGGCTTCTTTGAATGCAACTGATTTTGATGTGGCAGGTGTGGCTTCAGCAGGCGACTCCTCTTCTTCTTCTTGCCCTCTTTCGATCAGATCGAACTCATGAGCTTTAAGACTCAGGAACAGGTTGCTTGGCTTCATCTTAGCAATATCTTGACAATCCTTTATTACAGTGACTTTCATATCCCACTTCTTAGTCAAAGATCTCAAGATCTTGTAATTTATATCTTTGTCTGACATCTGTAGTCCAAGTTCCTGAAGTTTGTTAATTGACATTGTTGGGAAATGAATTTAATAAAGAAGATTTTGATTAGATCCCAAAACCACTGAGTATTACATGTTCAGGATAATCTTGATAGATGAGTCAGGATTCAGTTTTAGAGTGTTCAGGATGTTATCTCGACCGCCGTATAGTCGCAGATATAGATCGGGTTAGATTCTCAAGATTCTCAAGACTCGATTAGAAACTAAGAATCAAGACTCGAAGATGAGATCGAGAATCAAGACTCAAGATGAAACTGAGAATATGAAGACTCGATGAAACCGAGAATCAAGACTCAAGATGAAACCGAGAATCAAGACTCGAAGATGAGATCGAGAAACTCAAGACTATATCATCAAGACTCGTAAGATCAAGATATCAAGATCGAAGACAAAGGATACTGAAGGCACAAAGAATTATCAAGACTTCGAGAATGTCTTGAATGCTCAGTATAACCTGAATGTTTCGAAGCGAAGAAGCTGAGGAATATAGCCGTTGGAATCCAGCTGACGTGGACCAATGAGAGGAAGACAACCAGCCTGAAAAGCTGCATAACTTACAAAGAATAGTATGGATTTGAATGTGATTCTCTCCAACGGTAACATTCAAATCCACACTATAAATACAAGTTCTTCCTACATTATTACGTGTGGAAGTGCGGAGAAGATAGCAAACGATGCTACAGAGCTAAGAGAACATGTACTCAAGCTTTCCCACCTTAGAACACAAGTCTGTAGATATACACATATATTCAAAGAGTGTTCTAGAACCCAATTTAAGCAGCCCACGATGTATCCTAAGCTTAGAGAGATCTTCCCAACCTTAGCATTGAGGCTAAACAAATGTAAGGGAAAATCTCACCATAGTTGGAGACAACACCAAACCCAAACCCCATTCTCGTAAGAGATAACTAGTGGTGAAGTGAGGTAGTTGTTAGGCAATCCCGAGAGAGGGTGATAAGTCCCGATTGGAGTGTAAACTCATTAAATATCTAGAGGCGAGCCCGAGAGGGTGATAAGTCCAGAGGCGAGCCCGAGAGGGTGATAAGTCCAAAGGCGAGCCCGAGAGGGTGATAAGTCCAGTTTGAGTTAGTAAACTACAGAGGTAGTCAGAAAGCTCAAAGTAGAAAGGTTAGTAAACTACAGAGGTAGTCAGAAAACCTTAGGAAGTGTTTGAAGGAATTTCCCTAGGAACAGGGAGAGTGGATGTAGGAGCTTGAGTCTCTGAACCACTATACATTGTTGTGTTCTTTACTGCTTTACGTTCTTATCTTGTCATATGCATTCGATCATAAGTAAACACAACACATGAGCTTAAAACGAGAAAATCTGGAATCACCATTCCTTCACCCCTGTTTTTATATGCATCGCTTGTCATGTTTACTTCCACAAAATGGGTTTTTCACCGGGACCAACAAGTGGTATCAGAGCGAGAGTTCTAAAGTACACTAATTTCAAAGTGAACACCTGAATTGATCTTTTAAAAGGAAAACCCGTTTCTTTAAAAATGCATATATTTTAATGTTTTGGCGTCCTTGTTGGGATATTTTAGTTTTGATGAACTATGCCAAAACATTATCAACTTGTGTTATTCAAGCTAATTTACAGATAACAAGTTGAGGGGGAACGAAAGAACAATTTGAGGGGGAACTCATGGAATCAGAAGTAGATGATCGAGATCAGATGAGGCTGCAGACGAGACTGATCGAGATCAGATGAGTTAGATGAGTTCGGTGTTAAACTGATGAGCTGTGCAATATTTTCAAAAGAGAAGAAAAGCTAAGCCAACAAATCAGAAGAGAAGGTTGCTGATCAGAAGATGAGCAAAAAAATACTGATCAAGATCAGACGTGATCGAGATTAGATATGAAGATGAGTAGATGAGACTGATCGAGATCAGACGTGATCGAGATCAGATATGATAAACTGATATGCTAACTTGATATGGTGACCTGATGCTTTCCTGATATGTTGATCTGAAGATGTGTTGATCTGATCACGATCCGATCGATCGAAAAAGAAGAAATCGATAATTCGAGTAAAGTAAACTGAAACTCAGTAGGTCAAGTGACCTGAGGGTCAGCAAGTAAAAGAGACTCGAGGGTCGATGATGTCAAGTCGATGAAATCAAACTCATTCGACTGAAAGTGTCAAGATGCCCGACGGATAAGGTCCGCCAAGAGAAGTCTGGATGAATCAAGAAACCCGAGACTCGGTATGTCATCAAGACACCGAGACTCGATAGACTTGAAGAGCCGAGTCAAGATCAAAGAAGATCAAGACCAAGATCAAGACTCTTGTATTTCTTTTATGTTTTTGTCTTTACTTTTGATAAGTTCATTGTAATCAGAATCGATATCATACAATCAATGAAACTTTATCTTTATGCTCAAAGATAATACCTCATTATCTTTTTACATGTCTTTATATTTTGATATGCCTTATGATTTGTTGATGAAATTGTTGGGAGATTTATTGTGAAATTGTTGAGAGATTTGCCATTCTTGTTTTGTAATATGAAAAACTGAAAACTGAGTATAGATTAAATGTTTTTGTAACAAGATGGTTTTGGCATCATCAAAAGGGGGGAAATTGTTGGGAAATGAATTTAATAAAGAAGATTTTGATTAGATCCCAAAACTTATAGGCAATCCCGTGGAGGGTGTTAAGTCCCGTTTGAAGGAATTTCCCTAGGAACAGGGAGAGTGGATGTAGGAGTTTGAGTCTCCGAACCACTATACATTGTAGTGTTCTTTACTGCTTTACGTTCTTATCTTGTCATATGCATTCGATCATAAGCAAAACACAACACATGAGCTTAAAACGCAAAAATCTGGAATCACGATTCCTTCACCCCTATTTTTATATGCATTTCATGATTATTCCGCATTTCATGGGTTTTCCACCGGGCCTATCAATTGGCATCAGAGCGGGAGTTCTAAAGTTCACTAATTTCAAAGTGAACACCTGAACTGATCTTTTTAAAGGAAAACTCGTTTCTTTAAAAATGCATATATTTTAATGTTTTGGCGTCCTTGTTGGGATATTTTAGTTTTGATGAACTATGCCAAAACATTATCAACTTGTGTTATTCAAGCTAATTTACAGATAACAAGTTGAGGGGGAACGAAAGAACAAGTTGAGGGGGAACTCACGGAAGCAGAAGTAGATGATCGAGACCAGACGAGGCTGCAGACGAGACTGATCGAGATCAGATGAGTTAGATGAGTTCGGAGTTAAACTGATGAGCTGTGCAATATTTTCAAAAGAGAAGAAAAGCTAAGCCAAAGAAATCGGAAGAAAGATTGCGATCGAAGAAGATGAAAAAAAAAAGATCGATCAAGATCGACGCGTGATCGAGATCAGATATGAAGATGAGCAGATGAGACTGATCGATATCAGACGTGATCGAGATCAGATATGATAAACTGATATGCTAACCTAATATGGTGACCTGATGCTATCCTGATATGTTGATCTGAAGATGTGTTGATCTGATCAGTCGAGCTGATCAGATCAGGCAAAGAAGAAATCAGATAGCCTGAGTAAAGTAAACTGAAACTCAGTAGGTCAAGTGACCTGAGGGTCAGTAAGTAAAAGAGACCTGAGGGTCAGGATGTCCGGTCGAAGAAAATCAACTCGGTCGACGAGTGTCATTATGCCCGACGGACAAGGTCACCAAGAGAAGTCTCATTGAATCAAGAAAACCCGAGACTCAAGATGTCATCAAGACACCGAGACTCGGATAGACCAAGAGCCGAGTCAAGATCAAAGAAGACTGAAGACCAAGACTGAAGACTCTTGTATTTCTTTATGTTTTTGTCTTTACTTTTGATAAGTTCATTGTAATCTATAACTGATATCATACAATCAATGAAACTTTATCTTTATGCTCAAAGATAATACCTCATTATCTTTTTACATGTCTTTATATTTTGATATGCCTTATGATTTGTTGATGAAATTGTTGGGAGATTTATTGTGAAATTGTTGAGAGATTTGCCATTCTTGTTTTGTAATAGGAAAAACTGAAAACTGAGTATAGGTTAAGTGTTTTTGTAACAAGATGGTTTTGGCATCATCAAAAAGGGGGAAATTGTTGGGAAATGAATTTAATAAAGAAGATTTTGATTAGATCCCAAAACCCCTGAGTGTGACATGTTCAGGATAATCTTGATAGATGAGTCATGATTCAGTTTTAGAGTGTTCAGGATGTTATCTGCACCGTGTATAGTCAGCAGATATAGATCAGGTTAGATTCTGAAGATTCTAAAGACTTCGATTAGAAAAATCGAGAATCAAGACTTCGATATGAGATCGAGAATCAAGACTCGAGATGAGATCGAGAATCAAGACTTCGATATGAAATCGAGAATCAAGACTCGAGATGAGATCGAGAAACTCAAGACTTCGATGAAGACTTCGGTATATCATCAAGACTCGAAAAATCAAGATATCAAGATCAAGACAAAGGATACTGAAGGCACAAGTTATTCTTCCATCGAGCTAATTGATGGTTTCATTTGGTAGCATCTTAAGTTTTTCAAATTTCACCCGATTAAACTTTTGGATCTGCTATCTTTAATCAGATCATTTCCTACACACATTTCAGCAAGCGTATCCCACATCTGTTTGGTTGTCTTGAGATACTTTATCTTTTCTCTGGTTATCTTGTCCATGGTCTTCATGGTTATGTGCTGCCATTTATCTATCCAGAGTGTACAACTTTCTCTCTTCAAAGATCCATCACGGGACTCTTTTCGACAAGACTTCCAACTGCAAAATCTGGATCACCTCCAACAGCTGGGTTGTCATGATAGATGATGATGGGTCCTCGTTCAAGAACTTCCATCATCCTGCTGCTTATTGATCCCAGATGGTTGCTCATGTATATCGTCCAGTCTGCATACTCATCAATGGAAAATTTAGGCAAATCATGATACATACCTGAAGTATTATCCATGTTGATCAAGAGTTTGAAAACAAATGAGATTTGAAAAAGGATTTTCAAGATCAGTTCAAGTGACCACAAAGGTTCTTCCTCAAGAACCGATGATTATTCAAAGCCAGTGGTCCGTAGAACCACTGCTCTGATACCACTTGTAGGTCCCAAATGGGTTTCTTGAGGGCAGAAGTCTAGAGGGGAGGGGTGAATAGACTTCTGAAAACTTTTTCGTGCAGATCAGGTGTGATTGCAGTTTGCCTGATCAGATTGCAAGTGAATCAGTGTGGACTGATATCCAACTTACTGATCGCCTAAGGGCAGATCAGTTCGGTATCTATCAGTTTAACTGATTGTGCGGAAGCTAGTTTATACCCGTGTGAAAAACCAATTTATAACAAATCAGATTCCGAAGTTGTTTTCAATCAGATGACTATGGAGTCAATCCGATCAGATCAGTAGCTTGGTGCTCGCTGATCCTAACTCAGAATATGTATGCAGATTTAATTAAGTTGTGTGCAATAGTGTGAAGCGGTTAATCAATCAGGTAAATGCACACAAGATTTATAGTGGTTCGGACAACCAGTCCTACGTCCACTCTTCCCTATCACAAGGGGCACCAACTTAACCAACTGGACTTAGATTATTGTGTTAGTCCAACACATTACACCAACAGATATTTATAGAGTTCTCACTGAACCGATCCCAGAAATCAGAACTAGAAACCCTAGTCGGAAATCTTGCTAAACAAACTTAACCTAACTTTGGGTTTTGGGTAAGATTTGTTGTTTGTTCCAACTTTGAAATCTTTCCTAGTATTTAAGTAGCCTAACAGCTAGAGGATAAGATTTATGTGCTAAGAACTATGGGATGAACACTTAGAAAAATAATCTTCAAGGTTGTGTTCTTCGTGCAGAAATTTTGGCTATAAGCTTCTTGATAATTTCCGCTCTTTTACTCTGAAGAGTAATCCCATATATATAGACCCCAAAATAAAGAGCCGTTGGAGAGCAATTTGAATTTCTGGCTATATTTGGTAGATATGTAGGATTTGATGTAACGTGCTTTCAGGTACAGCATGGTCGAAAGCGTGTATGTCGTTTTTTCTAACCGTTTGACTATGCAGCGCCGAAATCCGCAGTGTCAGCTCAGGTCATACGTGTCTTGTTCTTATTGGTTAACAAGTACAGCATATCAGAGTTTGTTCACCAACTAAAGTTGACATTCTTCTTGTTCAGATCAACAACGTTATGACTTGGTGAAACATCAGTTACCACCTGGTGTGAGCTGACCTGATCAGTTACAACTGATCAGTCTACCTGATAGAGTCTTCTGGTGCCAGTTGTCTTAGCTCAACTAGCAGACTCGGCTGATGTAGGTCTCTGGTCTGATCTTTTGGTAGTCATCTGATCTTCAGGTCTTCTGAATTTGTGTTTCATGACTTCACCTGATTATCTGACTTTATAAGATCGTCTGATCTTCTGTCCTTCCCTTGCCTTCTGGCCTGTCGGACTTCAGCTGATCTTTTGTTCTTCTGATCTTTAGATCTGACCTATACATATTGAGGTTCCCCCTCAATATGTGACCTATCTTATACATCAGTTGTTCTATATAATAATTATCAACTGGTCATCTTATAACTGGTATTAAAAATATCAGTCAGCTAACAGGTCTGACTGGTCCTATTACATGTGTTTTGGAACTTTCATCAAAACTCTAAATTTCCCAACAGCCTAAATTAAAGTCCAATTAATGAGAGAGAGAAGAAAATATTCTTGCTTATTTCCAAGAGGTAATTTTCGAAAATCTTGTCTAATAAAGGATGAAAAGATTGTCTTGATTTTCTTGTAGATATTTTATGGAAAGAGATAATTATTGTAGGAATACATAATTATCCCATAAATTCAAGAAGTCAAATCTTGACTCCTTTATAAGTTTAGTTTTCGAAAATAATGGGTAGTAGAGGGGAAAGAGATTTTTATGGAAAATTTAATTAAGGAGAAAAGAATATAGGAAATATATTCAAGATTTCTTGGGGATCAAGAAAAGATTTTCTCCCTTAATTTTTTACCCTAAAAAATCGACCACCCCTCCTTCCTATATATAGGGGATGAGCTCTCCATTCCCAAGAGCAATTCCATGTGTTGGAAGCATTAGAAATCCACAAAGGTGGTAGCAAAATATTTTATTTTCTCTCCCATTAAAATCGTTCGTTGAGATCTTCCCACCGGATAACGTTCGTGGACTTTTGGGATATATTTGGGAAGGCTCTTGGGTTGATTCATCCTTTTGATTCTTCAAGATGTTAGTAATTCTGTAACTCCTAGTTCCGCATGTGTAGGATTTATGTGGATTATGTGATATGCATGCTTTAATTATTATGTTGAATTAATATAGGATTAATTCATGTTAGTAATTAACTGTTTAATTTAAATATGTATTTAATTAATCACCTCGAATAGATCCGGGCACCCCGATTTTCCCAACACATCTAATGTTGCCTCAGTGTAAGTTTTAGGATCTTCTTTATCCGGGATCTCCACGTCATCATGTTCCTCTACGAGGAAACCATAATACCTAGTGGGCAGATTACGAATTCTAGTGGACTTACGGAACTGTGGTGTTTGTGCAGGTTGTACATTCTGATTGTGAAAATTTTGTGGTGCATCGATTTCATCAATGTCCGGAGAGTCCTCAAGAGCAACACTTTCTGATGCCTCTTGGACGGAAGTTTAAACTATGTTGTTCTCATTCGGCCCACTTGGAGTTTGTTGCGAAGGCAATGCAACTCCAATTACGCTCCCACTGGCAGAAAGAGGATCACTAAGTGATAAACTTCCACCATGTGAGCTGCTGAATGCTCCCACTGATTCCATGTCACGTTTCTTTGACAAGGTATCAGTCTTTTGGTTATCTTGTGGTTCTTGAATTTCTTCAAGACCTATCTTCTTACGGCTTTGGTTCTTGAAGACATAGTCTTCTTCGAGGAACCTGGAAACAATTATTGTTTGTTTCTCATGTAGATAGAAATAATATCCTCTCGTTTCCTTAGGATATCTCACAAGATAACCCTTTTCACCTTTGGATTCCAGCTTATCAGTGAGCATCTATTTCACAATTGCGGGGCAACCCCACGTTTTGATATGTGAAAATTTTGGCTTCTTGTCACACCATAGTTCATATGGCGTATGCTCAACTGATGTGGATGGAATCATATTCAGAATGTAGATTGAGGTTTGGAGAGCGTATCCCCATAAGAGTGTTGGAAGAGAGGAAAAGCTCATCATGGACCTTACCATGTTTAACAAGGTTCAATTTCTCCTTTCGGATACCCCATTCATTTGGGGTGTGCCGGGAGGAGTCCATTGTGATTAGATTCCATGTAACTTCAAGTAATCAGTGAATTCATGGCTAAGGTATTCACCTCCTCGATCCGATCGAAGAGTCTTTATGCTCTTACCAAGTTGCTTCTCTAATTCAGCTTTGAACTCTTTGAATTTCTCAAAAAGATTCGGATTTGTGTTTCATAAGATACACGTATCCATATCTTGAGAAATCGTCAGTAAAAGTGATGAAGTAGGCTAAGTTACCCTTAGCTAGAGTGGGTAATGGTCCACAGACATCACTGTGGATCATCTCTAGAACTTCTTTGGCACAAATCCCTTTCCCAAAAAAAGGGTATGTTGGTCATCTTGCCCTTGAGACAGGATTCACAATTTCCATAAGACTCAAAATCGAAGTAGTCTAACTTTCTAAACCTTGCAATCCTGTTCTCATTTGCATGACCAAGCCTTCTATGCCACAAGAAAGTCGGGTTTTCATGATTACTAAGTTTGAGTCGTTTGTTTTGTATATTAAGAATATTATGGCCACAATGCAAAAACCATTCGATAAAGGAGCATTTCCATAAACATCACCATTAAGCAAAAAATAACAGTTATTATTTGCAAAATGAAAGGAGAACCCTTCAATGTCTAACATCAGAATATAAATAATGTTGCGAGTAATAGAAGGAACAAAATAACAATTATTCAGTTCAAGTCTAAAACCAGAGGGTAAGTCTAAAACATAAACGCCAACACGTTCAGCAGCAACTCTTGCTCCATTCCCAACATGTAGGGCGACTTCACCCGGCCTAACTGCCCTGCTATGTTTGAGACCCTGCACATTAGTACAAATGTGTTATGTGTTAGCCACAACCAGTATCTAATACCCAGCAGTTAGTATCATTTGTGGACATGTTTATCTCAATAATAAACATACATGTTCCAGTGGCTGATACACCTTGTGCCTTCTTTTCAGCTACTAGAACCTTACAGTTCTTCTTCCAATGCCCCTTCTGCTTGCAGTGGAGGCATACATCCTTGTCCACCCTCTCCTTCTTTTGAATTCCACCTTTGGGCTTATGGAAGTTCGGCTTAGAGCCTTTCTTTGCCTTGCCCCTTCGCTTCTTATTTCCTTTCGGAGCAGAAGAAGTAGAGGCTCTCACCATGAGCACGGGTTTTTCCTTAGCAGTGGACGACTCAAAGGTCTTTAGCATGTTATGCAGCTCGGGCATAGTCGATTCCGTCTTATTCATATTAAAGTTTACCACGAAACTCGAATATGAATCGGGAAGCGACTGAAGAATGACATAAACAGCAACGTTGGTCTTGAGCTCAATGCCCAGACAACCAAGTTTCTCGATTAGCCCTATCATCTTCAATACATGAGGACAAACCTTCCCTCCCTCGGACAATCGGAATCTAAACAGATCTCTCATCACTTCATAAATCTCGGAACGAGATTCAAAATCAAAGAGATCCTTCAGATGCTTAATCATCTCGAAGGGGAGCATCTTCTCATGTTGCCTTTGCAACTCTGGAGTCATCCCGAGTAGCATAACACACTGAGCATGGGAAGCATCCTCTTGATGCTTCTTCTGAGCTTCGGCGTCAAACGCCTCGGCTTCTTCAGTACCAGTCTCCGGGGTAGACGGGATTGACGTGTCCAACACGTACTCAATCTTTTCTTGCCTAAGCACCAAACGCATGTTTCGGTGCCAGTCGAGAAAATTTGGCCCAACCAATTTGTTCGTTCCCAAAACGCTTCTCAGTGATAAGTTATTCATTTCAACAATCCTAGAGAAATAAAATAAAACGGGAATTAAAACACATAAATCCTATGATCAATATTCAGCAATCAAAATAAACATGGCCTTTCAAATTTATTTTGTCTCCATTATTTTCACATATTCAACGACCTCATCGGAAGAATACGAATTTATATCCAATATAAATCATAATGGACTAGGATCCACATTCCTACTATCATAATCCCAGCGAGGGCTGGATATCACAATAGCATAACTGGTAGGTCTCCAAACCAATTGCAAATTACAACTCCTAGTTTGTCGAACCTAGTTCGACTGATGTCCCTTACCCTTTTTCCCCGCGAGGGTGAGTTAAACAAAGTTAAGTTGGTTTACAACCATCAAGCGGCGACATTACATGTCCCTATAAAAGTTCCGTTAGATGTAGATCCGAGCAAAAGACGAGGGTCTTAAATACTCATTGGAACGAAATCTCCAGTTTTCTTTTAATTTTGATGGAAAACATCTTATTAAATCAATGAGAAAACCACATTTTAGTGAGGAACATTTTAAAGGTGGGGTATTAATTGCTTAATTGAGATCCAACATATTAATCTACATCACGTTTGAGCAATTATCGGGCGACGTCTACCCAAACATGAATTACACGGACTAACATATGTATGGGTGCCGTCTACCCAAACAATAATACGGTCCGACAATTATTGGGAGCCGCCTACCCAAACAGTTATAATGCAAACGTAAAAGTATTAACGAATTTAGATAAAATAAATAAGTTAAAAGAGTGGGATTTAATAATTCCTCTTAAAATTTCTGAATTTCAAAATCGAATTTTAAATTCAAAAATAGGATTATTAAACATTAATAATTAATCCAATTAATCATTAATCATAATTTAAAAGTCCAACTTTTAATTTTAAATTTTAAAATTAATCCAATTAATATTAAAATATTTTAGTTAAGTTTTTATCAAAGAGCTCAAGTGCAACTTCAAATTTGCACGGAGGGCCTATCGAAAATCTAATTTACCAAAATGCCCCTTCTTCATCATCGCCCGCAAACCGTCTCATAGTCGGGACATTTGAAACCAACATTTGTTACGAATTTTTCAGATTCAATCCAATTTCATCACAAAATCAGTCAATAGTTGTTATCAAAATTACCCAATCGCTCAAGAAAGTCTAACAAACTGAGCAAATCAGAATCGAAAACCAAACAAAGAAACTCATGTTTCAATTCGGGTAAAATAGGTCGGGCAACCAAGACGGTGCGTGCGTGCGAGTCGCCGTCGCCGCCTAGCACGCACGATTGACTTCGCCGCTGCAACCGGGTTCTATCCCACGTAGGATTGAGCCTACGACTCGAGTCAAAGATGAAACAGGGACAAGCCGAGCAAATCGCGAAACACACAGTGGCGCGTCGCGAATTTTGTCGAACGAAATCGAACGAAGATCGTCGGTGGGTCGAATCGCACGCAGGGGATGAAGCAGAAGCACGATGCGGTGGCGTTCTACCGCAAATCCACCGAGTCAGGGGCGAAATCGATGAATCCTCAATGATACAAAGACGTCGACGCTTGAATCGATGAAATGCGGTCAACGCAGAGACGAATCGCATCAAAATCAAGTCGCTCCGCCGCGGGTCTAACCCGTTGGGTTTCGCCCATCGCGGCAACCCACGAGCGTCGCGAGTTGCGGCATCACGCCTTTGGCTCAAGCGACATCGCGGTGCCCTGCTCCGAGCGAGAGATTGATCGTCGCGGAGGAAAAAGGGGCGGCGACAGATACCAGAAAACCCTAGAACGTGAGGAGGACGATGAAGAGCCCAAAATAAAGAACCGGGGTGCGGTCATTAGCAAAAACAGTGCCCCAATTATTATATAAAAAAAATTCAAAAATTCTTTTAATTATGCAATTAAACAATCAAGAGCCTGAAGCTCTGATACCACTGTTGGAATATAGAGGCACGTAAACACGTAATACATGCGCAGCGGAAATTAAAGTTCACCAACAACGAACAATTAATTGCACAGAAAGGATTACAATAATCATAACAAGAAATCTTACAATAATTGTAGTACAGATTCCTCCGCTATGGTATCCACGTAATCCCCTAGAACGGATCTGCACGATTCTGCTAGTGTTGAATCCCAAGTTGAATCAGCTAGGAAAATCTAAACTTTAGATCTTATGGAGAGAATATGAAGTTACGTTATTTTTGTGAATTCCCAAGAGTCTGTATATATAGGGGAGGCTCAGCTTAAATCTTAAGCTAGCCCAATTAGGTAATTAAAACCCTAATCCTTATTTAAATAAATCTCTACGATTTATTTCCCCATATAAATCTCTACGGATTTAAATGCCTTATTTGAAAATCTCTACGATTTATTTCCATATACATTAAATCCTATAATTAAATTCCAAATATAATTATTGGAAATTCTTATTTAATTAAATAAAATTCAATTAAATGATATTAATAATAATTAATTCTAAATTAATCTATTATTAATTTCTTCTCCATAAATTAAATATTAAATCCAATTTAACATTTAATACACCAACTATAATCCGTAGAAGGGAACTACTTGTTGTGTGACCCATAGGCCCTCATATATTGAGCGATTAGTCAAACTAACGGTCTTAATTGAACCCTAGTCAATAAATCAGATATTCTCAATATATGAGGTACGTTGCGAGAAACATGCAACTACTTGTAACTGTAACGTGGGCAATTGCGATTACCTTCTTTCATTCACGAATACTCGATTAGTCTTGAACATGATGAAGTGTCTATTCAAATAACTTAATCAATTTATCTCAAATCACTAATTGATCATTAGTGTCACACTTAGTCACAAAGTCTAAGTTGACGTGCATTGGCCAATGACTTAGATCCAATTATGATGAGAAGGTGAGTATTCTCTCTAAATCCACTTTGAGGAATGAATCCTTTTCTTGGTTCAACTACCACGCATACGCTTCGTGATGAACCCAATCCAAGCCATATCTACCCATGACGCGGGTGCAAGCGTCGGTCATGGTCAAAGTTCATCACTCCACACATGTCGTATGCGATTGACCTCAAGTCAAAGGAGTATCGCATCGCTCCCACTAACCGAGACACCAGAGAAACATATAGTGGAACTACATCAAATGGTTTCTGGATGGGTATACCATACCAATACCCTCTAAGGTATTTGTGCATCCATCATGAGATACCTAGTATCTCGTAGTAAGTGAGATCTTACTACACTCTCTAAGAGTATGATCGCGGATCGCACACCAATCTCCATTGCATCATCATTATCCCTTTCTTGACGATCCTCGATTGGGGCTATTTAAGAATCATGCTTAAGTCATCTGAGTTCTCACTCACTCAATGACAACAGTGATTCAAGGGAACACATATAAAAATAAATGCAAACAATCAAACATAATATTCTAATGAGTGTAACGCCATACATTTAATATTAAACAAATAATAATATTAAACCAATACTTGAATATTATCTCGAGTATTATGTCCTACAAAAGACCGCTCTAGGACACTAACACTAACATGACTATGATGAGATCTTCTCACCAATTCTAAATGATCAAGTCCATTCAAATTTTACTTGCGATAGCGAAAGACACTATGATTATGAGATTTGGCGGATGGATGTCAAAACAACTTTCCTTAATGGAAACATTGATAAGGAAGTGTTTATGACTCAACCGAAAGGTTTTATATCTATGCTAAATTCTAATCTACTATGCAAGCTAAAGATATCCATCTATGGATTGAAGCAATCTTCTAGGAGTTGGAATATCCGATTTGATGAAACTATCAACTCTTTTGACTTCATTAGAAACTCAAAAGATCCTTGTGTTTATCTTAAACGGAGCGGGAAGAATATTATTTTCATAATCGCGTGTATGTCGATGACATAGTGATTTTGGAAAACAATATCCCATTAATGCGTTGTTAAAGATTTGTTGTTAAAGACCTTGATGGAGAAAGGTCTCGATGAAGCCTGCTACATCCTAGGGATCAAGAACCACAAGGATAGATCCAAGAGGATGTTGAGGCTGTCACAGTCCACCTATGTAGACAAGGTGTTGAAGCGTTTTGAGAGAGAGAACTCTAAGAGAGGATCTCTATCTAAAATCATGGGATAAAGCTATCAAAGAAGGATTGTCCTTCTATTGAAGCTGATATCAAGCACATGAAAGATATCCCATATGCATATGCAATTGGGCCACTCATGTACGTCATGACTTGGACTAGGCCAAACGTGGCCTACAATATCAACATCACTAGATTGCTGTCAAGACCATTCTGAAGTATCTTAGACAAACTAAAGAATGTTTCCTTGTCTATGGTGGATAGTCGGAACTAGTAGTGACTTGTTAAACTAACAGAAGTTTCCAATCTGACTGTGATGATTACATTACTGTATCAAATGCCTCAAGTAGGCTGTCTGAATTTTATAGTTCTTAAGAGAACTAGGGGTAGTTCCGAGTGTCATTTGTCTAATAAAGTTGTATTAAGACAATGTTGGTGTGAATGCGTAAGAAAAAGAACCGAGATCATCAAACATAAACAAACATGTGCCTAGACTTATCATTTGATCCGAGAAATCATAAGGATGGGAGAAATGGAATTAAAATGTATTCTCACATATTTAATTTGGAAGATCATTTCACCAAAACACTGAGTGTTCATGTACACACTAGACATTTGATGGTCTAGGGGTTAGACATGTAGGTGATCGACTCTAGTCCAAGTAGGAGATCGTTAGTGTTAGTGTCCAAGAGACAATCTATTGTAAGGACATAATACTCAATGATATTTAGTTTGATTTAATATTATAGTTGACATAATATTAATGTATGGCAATACACTTGTTTGATTATTTGCATTTATTCAAACAAGTGTTCCCATGAGTCATTAAGGTTGTGAGAACTCAGATGACTGAAGCATGATTCTCAAATAGCCCCGATCAAGGATCATCGAGATTGGGATATTGATGATGCAATGGAGATTGGTGTGCGATCTGCATCATACTTCTAGAGAGTGTAGTAAGATCTCACTTACTAAGAGATACTAGGTATCTCATGATGGATGCACAAATACCTTAGAGGATATTGGTATACCCATCCGAGAAACTATTTGATGTATTTTCACTATATGTGTCTATGGGTGTCTCGGTTAGTGGGAGCAATGTAATACTCATTTGACTTGAGGTCAATACGCACGACATGTGTGGAGTGATGAAATTTGACCAT
Source organism: Stenogyne calaminthoides (assembly GCA_037126765.1). Classification (NCBI taxonomy): domain Eukaryota; kingdom Viridiplantae; phylum Streptophyta; class Magnoliopsida; order Lamiales; family Lamiaceae; genus Stenogyne; species Stenogyne calaminthoides. The sequence continues at coordinate 20,025,438 of JBBCBC010000031.1, read as the reverse complement.
GATCGACACATGCACTCGTCTATGGGTAGATATGGCTTGGATTGGGTTCATCACGGTTGCGTATGTATGGGTAGTTGAGCCAAGAATAGGATTCATTCCTCAATGTGGATTTAGAGAGAATATTCATCTTCTCATCATAATTGGATCAAAGTCATCAGCCGATGCATGTCAACTTAGACTTTGTGGCTAAGTGCATGTGACATACATGATCAATTAGTGATTAGAGATAAATGATTAAGTTACTTGAATAGACACTTCATCATGTTCAAGACTTTATTGAGTATTCGCAAATGAAAGGAGGAAATCGTAATAGCCCATGTTTTAGTTACAGGTAGTTGCACGTTTCTCGTAATGTACCTCATATATTGAGAATGTCTTATTTATTGTCTAGGGTTCAATTAAGATAGTTAGTTTGACTAATCGCTCGATATGTCAGGGCATATGGGTCACACAACAAGTAGTTTCCTTTTACGGATTATAGTTGGTTGATTAAATATTAAATTGGATTTAATATTTAATTCATGGAGAATTAATTAATAATAGATTAATTTGGAATTAATTATTATTAATATTTAATTAAATAGGATTCCCAATAATAATATATGGAACATTATTATAGGATTTAATATATATGGAATCAAATCCGTAGGATTTGATATACATGGGAATTAAATCCGTAGAGATTTTATATATGGAAATAAATCTAAGCGATTTATTTTATAAGATTAGGGGTCTTATTTCCTAATCAGGTTAGCTTAAGATTTCAGGTGGGCCTCCCCTATATATAATAATGGCTCTTGGAAATTCACAAACAACGTTAATTCATTATTCTCTCCATAAGATCTAGAGTTAGAATTTTCCTAGCAAATTCATCTCGGGATTCAAATAGCAAATCCATGATTGGGGATTTTTTGGATACCATAGTAGAGAAAACTGTTAAACGAATTACTGTAAGAATTCTGTTAATGTTTACTCGTATTTAATTATGCATTTAATTGTTCGTTGTTGGTGAATTGTTTACTTCCGCTGCGCATGTATTACTTGTTTACGTGCCTCTAAATTCCAATAGGTTTTGGTTAAAGCGTCCAAGTCCTAGGGGATGACGCTAATGTCCCATTCACTGTTAGGTTCAAAACACCCAAGTCCTGAAGGGATGGCGGCAACGTCCCATGCATTGTTCAGTTAAAAACACTAAAGTCACCCGGAGATGGTGGCAACATCCCATGCACTTGATCAGCTAAAAATGTCCAAGTCCCAGAAGGACGGCGGCAACGTTCCATGCACTAGTTCGATTTAAGCATTGAAGTCCTAGACGATAGGGGTAACGTCCCATTCATTGTTCGGTTTAAAACGCCCAAGTCCTGGAGGTACAGCGGCAACGTCCCATGCGTTGTTCGGTTGAAAATGCCCAGGTCCTTAAGGGACGGCAACAACGCCCCATGACCGTTTTTGGTTTAAAACACCCAAGTCTCGGTGGGACGGCAGAAACTTTCCATGCACTCTTCGGTTCAAGCGTCTAAGTCCTAGAGGACAGCAGTAATGGCCCATGCATTCTCGGTTCAAAACGCCCATGCACTGGTTCGATTCAAGCGTTCAAGTCATAGGGGACGGCGGTAACATCCCATTTACTGTTAGGTTCAAAATGCCCAAGTCTTAGAGGGACGTAGGCAACGTCCCACGCATTATCCGGTAAAAAATGCCCAAGTCCCGCGGAGATGGTGGCAATGTCCCATGCACAGGTTCAGTTCAAGCATCCAAGTCCTAGAGGACGGTGTCAACGTCCCATGTACTTGATGGGATCGAACGCCTAAGTCCTGGGGGCGGCCGAACGCCCCATGCCCGGTTCGATTTAAGCGCCTAAGTCCTGAGGATAGTGGTAATGTCCCATTCACTATTCGGCTCAAAATGCTCAAGTCCTGGAGGGACGGTGGCAACGCCCCATGTTGGAGTTATACTGAAATGTATGCTTTTACTTTGTATAACCAAACTGAATTTTCTTATTTATTTACTGAAATAAACTATTAATCATTGTTGCATTAAATATGAATAAATGTTATATATATTTATTGCAAACACGTTCAATAAGTCAATACGTATTACGTTGTATTTAATTTGGTGATACCAGATCACAGAAGATCAAATTAATAGCTCCTCGTATTAAGTACAAAATTCACAACCCAGATGGAAATGAACAAACCATCATGAAAGGTTGAAGTGTAAGACCCAGATTGACTTGTCTTGACCAAGGGATTACACTAGCGCATTTAGGTCGCTGAATAAGGACCTACAGGAGGACAAATTCTTCGGTACTGAATATACAAGAATTAGACCTCAGTGGTGTGTTGTTTCTTAATCTCCGTCCCTTAAATAGGATCGTGTGAAATTAATAACTATTGCTTTGACTTATGATGGGAAGAGAGTCAATGCGATTTGATACCTTATTCCTTGGACAATATTATTAATTACATGACGATTGCTGACATTTAATACGGAGAATCGCGTGCAAGTACGACTTGCTTGATTTGTCCCCTTGGTGGGCTCGGAAACCTTATCATACCAAATCTTGCAAGTGGAAATTTATTTTCGGTATGGATAATAAAGCTGAGTTGTCTTTACTCCAAGGACAAATATATTAATTAATATAAAACTTGTTCAGTGGCTTAATTAATTAATGGACTAATATAATCTTAAACACGGGAAATATTGACCGGGAGCCATATTATAGTGAAATTGTAATATGGGTTAAGATGGATAGTTCAATATTAATTTTATAGTGGAGTAAATTAATATTAATGGACTTGAATAATATTTGGCCCAATATTAGAGCTTCATAGTCCATTGAAGGTCCAATCTTAATTCTCCTAAAGGCCCCTCAAATAGCCCAAAATAAAGTCAAATTAATGAAAGAGAGAATAAAATATTTTGCTAAAATTTCCTAGCATAATTTTCAAAAAATATGTATGGAAAAGGAAGAAAAGATTGTCTTGATTTTCTTGTAGATATTTTATGGAAAGAGATAAATATTGTAGGAATACATAATTATCCCATAAATTCAAGAAGTAAAATCTTGATTCTTTTTCCCTTGTTATTTTCGAAAATATGGGATAAAAAGGGGAAGATATTTTTATGGAAAATTTAATTAAGGAGAAAAGAATATAGGAGATATATTCAAGATTTCTCGGAGACCAAGAAAAAGATTTTATTCCTTATTTTCCTACACTAAAAATTGGCCCCCCTACTCCCTATTTATAGGGGATGAATTTTTCATTCCCAAGTAAAAATTCCATGTGTTGGAAATATTAGAAATCCACAAAGGTGGTAGCATAATATTTTTTGTTTTCTCTCTTGTTAAAATCGTTCGTGCGAATCCTCACACCGGGTTACGTTCGTGGACTTTGGGACATATTTGAGAAGGCACTTTGGGTAGATCCATCGTCTCAACGGTTGTCTCTACAAGAGATATGTAATCTCGTAACTCCTAGTTCCGCATGTTTAGGATTTACGTGAATTACGTGTACGCATGTTATTTAATTATTATGTTGAATTGATTTAGGATTAATTCATGTTAGTAATTAATTATTTAATTTGAATATGTATTTAAAATCATCTCGAATAGATCCGGGCAACCATAATTTTCCCAACATCCCATGCACTATTCGGTTTAAAATGCCTAAGTCTCGGGAGGACGGCGGCAACTTCCCAAGCTCTCTTCCGTTCAAAATTCCCAAGTCCTGGGGGATGGTGGAAACATCCCATTCACTGTTCGGTTCAAAATGCCCAAGTCTGTGAGGGACAGTGACAACATCCCATGCACTGTTCGGTTATGCCGAAGTCCCGTGGGGACAGTGGCAATGTCCCATGTACTGGTTTGGTTTAAGCGTCCAAGTCTTAGAGGACGACAACGTTCAATTCACTGGATCGGTTCAAAAGGCCCAAGTCCTGGAAGGATGGCGTCATCGTCCCATCATTGTTTGATTAAAAATGCCCAAGTCTCGCAGAGATGGTAGCAATGTCCCATGCATAGGTTCAGTTCAAGCGTCCAAGTCCTAGAGGATGGTGGCAACGTTTCGTGCACTTGATCGACTCAAAATGCCCAAGTCAAAGGGGGACGGCGGTAACGTCCCGTTCACTGATCAGTTTAAAACACCCAAGTTCTGGAGGGATTGCAGCAACGTGCCATGGACTACTTGGTTAACAATGCCCAAGTTTCATGGGGACAATGGCAACGTCCCATGCACTGGTTCGGTTCAAGCTTCATGTCCGAGAAGATGGCGGCAATGTACCATTCACTGGATCAGTTCAGAAAGCCCAAGTGCCAGGGGGTCGACGCCAACGTCCCATGTACTGGTTCGGTTCAGAACTCCAATTCGTAGGGGATGGCGGTAATGTCCCATTCACTGTTAGGTTCAAAATGCCCAAGTCTTGAAGGGAGGGCGGCAACGTCCCATGCACTATTCAGTTCAAAATGCCAAGTCTCGGGGGCACGGCAGCAACTTCCCATGCACTCTTTGGTTCAAGTGTCCAAGTCCTAGTGGACGGTAGTGACGTCCCATGCACTGTCAGTTCAAAATTGTGTAGTCCTGGAGGGAAGGCGGCAACGTCCCATGCGCTATTTGGTTCAAAATGCCCAAGTCTCTGGGGTTACGGCGGCAATGTCTTATGAACTAGTTCAGTTCCAAACATCCAAGTCACGCGGGGACGGTGGTAATGTTAAAGTCCTAGAGGACGGCGGTAACGTCCCATTCACTGTTCGGTTCAAAATGCCCAAGTGTTGGAGGGACGGTGACAACGTCCGATGCACTGTTCAGCTAAAAATGCCCAAGTGCTTGAGGGACGGCGGCAACATCTCATTCACTGTTCGGTTCAAAATGCCCAAGTCTCGGGGGGGACTGTTAGTGTTAGTGTCCTAGAGACAATCTATTGTAAGGACATAATACTCGATGATATTCAGTTTGATTTAATATTATAGTTCACTTTATATTAATGTATGGCAATACACTTATTTGAATATTATGTTTGATTGTTTGCATTTATTCATACAAGTGTTCCCATGAGTCATTGCTGTCATTGAGGTTGTGAGAAATCAGATGACTTTAAGCATGATTCTCAAATAGCCCCCATCAAGGATCATCAAGAATGTATTTGTTGCATTATGAATATGATGTTCTTAATATACAAAATAAAAGACTCAAACTTAGTAATCATAAAAACCTGACTTACTTATGGCATTGTAGAACTTGATCATGTAAACGAGAGAAGAATTACAAGGTTAAGAAAGTTAGACTACTTAACCCCATTCGACTGTGAGTCTTATGGAGATTGTGAATCTTATCTCATGGGCAAGATGATCAACAGACCCTTTTCTGGGAAAGGGGTGCATGCCGAAGAAGTTCTAGAGTTAATCTACAACGATATTTGTGGACCATTGCCCACTCTAGCTAGAGGTCACTTCAGATACTTCATCACTTTTGCTAATAATTTCTCAAGATACGGATACGTGTATCTTATGAAACACAAATTCGAATCTTTTGAGAAATTCAAAGAGTTTAAGGCTGAAGTAGAGAAGCAACTTGGTAAGGGTATCAAGACTCTTCGATGAGATCGAGGAGGTGAATACCTTAGCCATGAATTCACTGATTACTTGAAGTTACATGGAATCCAGTCACAATGGACTCCTCCCGGAATACCTCAGATGAACGGTGTGTTCGAGAGGAGAAACCGAACCCTGTTGGACATGGTGAGGTCCATGATGAGCTTTTTCTCTCTTTTGACATTCTTATGGGGATACGCGTTACAAATCTCAATCTACATTCTGAATAGGATTTCATCTAAATCGGTTGAGCATACACCATATGAACCATGGTGTGGCGAGAAGCCAACTTTTACATATATCTAACATGGGGTTGCCCCGTGATTGTGAAAAGGATGCTTACCGACAAGTTGGAATCCAAAGGTGAAAAAGGTTACTTTGTGGGATATTCTAAGGAAACTAAAGAATATTAATTCTATCTACCTGAGAAATAATCAGTGATTGTTTGTAGGCAGGCCAAGTTCCTCGAAGAAGACTATGTCTTTAAGGAACAAGGTCGTAAGCTGATTGAACTTGAAGAAATTCATAAACCACAAATTAGCAAAGAGACTGATATCTTGTCAAAGCAACATGACAAGGAATCAGTGGGAGCATTCAGCGACTTTCACGGTGGGAGTCTTTCACTAGGTGATCGTCTTTCAGCCAGTGAGAGCGTAATTGGAGTAGCCTCGCCAGTGCAAGAACCTCCAAGTGGGCTGAATGAGAAAACATAGTTCAAACTCCCGCCCAAAAGACATCTGAAAGTGTAGCTCTTGAGGACTCTCCGACATTGATGAAATCAATGCACCATAAAATTTTGACGATCAGAATGTACAACCTGCACAACCACATCTCCGCAAGTCAATTAGGAATCTCACTCCGCCCATTAGATATGGTTACCTCTTGGAGGAACTCATTAATGTGGACATAACGGATAAGGACGATCCTAATACTTATTCTGAAGCAATATCAGGTATTGATTCAGGGAAGTGACATGAAGCCATGAAATCCGAGATGGACTCGATGTACACCAATCAAGTATGGGACTTGGTTGAGTTGCCTAAAGGGGTTAGAACCATTTGCAAATGGCAAAGTACAAACCTACAAAGCTAGGTTGGTGGCGAAGGGCTATAGTCAACGCGAAGGCATTGAATTTGATGAGACCTTCTCACCAGTTGCAAAGATCAAGTCCATTCGAATTTGACTTGCGATAGCAGCTTACTACGATTATGAGATTAGACATATGGATGTCAAAACACATTTCCTCAATGGAAACATTGATAAGGAAGTGTTTATGACTCAACCGGAAGGTTCATATCTAAGTTTAATTCTAATCTAATGTGCAAGCTAAAGAGATCCATTTATGGATTGAAGCAAGCTTCTAGGAGTTGGAATATCCGATTTAATGAAGCTATCAAGTTTTTTTTTACTTCATCAGAAATTCGGAAGATCCTTGTGTTTATTGTAAACGCAACGGGAAGAATATTGTTTTCATAATCGTATATGTCGACGACATATTGATTTTGAGAAACACTATCCCGTTAACACAGTCCGTTGAAGATTGGTTGTCAAAGACCTTCATGATGAAGGATCTTTGTGAAGCCTGCTACATATTAGGGATCAAGGTCCACAGGGATATATCCAAGAGGATGATGAGGCTGTCACAGTCCACCCATGTAGACAAGGTGTTAAAGCGTTTTGCGATAGAGGACTTTAAGAGAGGGTCTCTACCGGCAAATCATGGGATAAAGCTGTCAAAGAAAGATTGTCCTTCTGTTGAAGCTGATATTAAGCACATGAAAGATGTCCCATATGCATATGCAATTGGGTAAATCATGACGCCATGACTTGCACTACGCCAAACGTGGCCTACGCTATCAACATCACTAATAGATACCAACAAAATCAAAGAGTCTTCTTTGGATTCTTTGTCAAGACCATTACTCAAGTATCTTAGACCGAACTAAAGAATGTTTCCTTGTCTATAGTGGACAGTCAGAATTAGTAGTCATTGGTTATGCTGACACAAGTTTCCAATCCGACTGTGATGATTACAAATCACAGTCAGGTTTCGTTTCACTCTCAATAATGAGGCGATCAGTTGGAATAGTTCCAAGCAAAAGGACCGCAGATTCAACAACCCGAAGTTGAGTACATTCTCAGATCGAAGCCTCAAGCGGTCATTCGGATTTTATAGTTCTCAAGAGAACAAGGGGTAGTTCCGAGTGCCAGTTGTCTAATAAAGTTGTATTGAGACAACATTGGTGCGATTGTGCAAGCAAAGGAACCGAGATCAACAAGAATAAACGAGCATGTACCTAGACTTATCATTTGATCCGGGAGATCATAACGATAGGAGAAATAGAATTAAAATGTATACCCACATATTTAATTTCGAAGATCATTTCACCAAAACACTGAGTGTTCATGTACACACTAGACATTTGATGGTCTAGGAGTTGGACATGTAGGTAATTGACTCTAGTCCAAGTGGTAGATTGTTAGTGTTAGTGTTCTAGAGACAATCTATTGTAAGAACATAATACTTGATGATATTCAGTTTGATTTAATATTATAGTTCACTTAATATTAATGTATGGTAATACACTTGTTTGAATATTATGTTTGATTGTTTGCATTTATTCATACAAGTGTTCCCATGAGTCATTGCCGTCATTGAGATTGTGAGAACTCAGATGACTAAAGCATGATTCTCAAATAGCCCCGATCAAGGATCATCAAGAATGGGATATTGATGATGCAAATGAGATTGGTGTGCGATCTGCATCATACTCTTTGAGAGTGTAGTAAGATCTCACTTACTACGAGATACTAGGTATCTCATGATGGATGCACAAATACCTTAGAGGGTATTGGTATACCCATCCGAGAAACTGTTTGATGCAGTTCCACTATATGTGTCTACGGGTGTCTCGGTTAGTGGGAGTGATGCGATACTCCTTTGACTTGAGGTCAATATGCACGACATGTGTGGGATGATGAACTTTGACCATGACCGACGCTTGCACCCTTCCATGGGCAGATATGGCTTGGATTGGGTTCATCACGAAGTGCATGTGCGTGGTAGTTGAGCTGATGCACGTCAACTTCTCATCATAATTGGATCAAAGTCATCGGCCGATGCACGTCAACTTAGACTTTGTGGCTAAGTGTGACATATATGATCAATTAGTGATTAGAGATAATATGATTAAGTTATTTGAATAGACACTTCATCATGCTCAAGACTTAATCGAGTATTCGCGAATGAAATGAGGAAATGCTAATAGCCCATGTTGCGGTTACAGGTAGTTGCACTTTTTTCACAAAGTACCTCATATATTGAGAATGTCTGATTTAATTTCTAGGGTTCAATTAAGACCGTTAGTTTGACTAATCACTCGATATATGAGGGCCTATGGGTCACACAACAAGTAGTTCACTTTTACGGATTATAGTTGGTTGATTAAATGTTAAATTGGATTTAATATTTAATTTATGGAGAATTAATTAATAATATATTAATTTGGAATTAATTATTATTAATGTTTAATTAAATTGTATTTAATTAAATAGGAATTCCCAATAATAATATATGATATATTATTATAGGATTTAATATATGGAATCAAATCCGTAGAGATTTGATATACATGGAAATTAAATCCGTAGAGATTTTATATATGAGAATTAAATCAATGGGATTTAATTTACAAGATTAGGGATTTTATTTCCTAATCAGGTTAGCTTAAGATTTAAGCTGGGTCATCTCGGGATTCAACGCTGGCAAATCTGTGCAAGTCTGTAATTGGGGATTACTTGGATACCATAGTAGAGAAAACTATATACGAATTACTGTAAGAATTCTGTTTACGTTTAGTCGTATTTAATTATGCAATTAATTGTTCATTGTTGGTGAACTGTTTATTTCCACTGCGCATTATGTGCCTCTAAATTCCAATACGGACAACGGCAACTTCCCATGCACAAGTTCAGTTTAAGCGTCCAAGTCTTAGAGGACAGTGGTAACGTCTCATTCACTGTTCGGTTCAAAATGTTGAAGTCCTAGATGGACAACAGTAACGTGTTATGCACTGTTTGGTTCAAAATGCCCAAGTCCATTAGGGAGGCGGCAACGTCCCATGCACTGTTTGGTTTAAAACGCCCAAGTCTCGGGGGGACAGTGGCAACTTCCTATGCGCTCTTCTGTTCAAGCGTCCAAGTCCTAGAGGATGGCTGTAACGTCCCATGCATTGTCGGTTCAAGATGCCCATGTCCAGGAGGGACGACGTTAGTGTCCCATGCATTATTTGGTTCAAAATGCCCAAGTCCCGGGGGCTAGGCAGTAACGTCCCATGCACTAGTTTGGTTCCAGCGTCCGTGTCTTAGAGGATGGCGGTAATGTCCCATTCACTATTCGATTAAAAACGACCAATTCTTGCGAGGACTGTTGTAATGCACAAATCATAGGAGGACGGCGGCAACGTCCCATGTTGGGAAATTTACAGTTTCGATGGAAGTTCCAAAACAGAAATGTAATAGGACCAGTCAGACCTGTTAGCTGACTGATGATCTAGATAGCAGATAGGGTGACCAGCTAAAATGTATAGATAACTGATGTACCAGTTAGGTCACATATTGAGGGGGAACTCAATATGTATAGGATAAGTCTTGAAGATCAGATAAGTCTTGAAGATCAGATAAGTTTTGAAGATCAGATAAGTTTTGAAGATCAGATAAGTCATGAAGATCAGAGATGCTGAATAACTGATCCACTAGAAACAGACAAGTCAAGACTAAAGACATCAAGACCAGACGACTTTAACTCAAGCATGCAGTCCTACCTAAAATTGATCGAAATTCGAATTGCTCTCCAACGGCTAGTTTGACTTCGTGCCTATAAATATGGGATCAAACCTTCTTAGTAATGTGACGGAAATTATCATCAAGCTAAGGCTCTCAAGATTTCCGCACGAAGAACACAATTTCAAGATTTATTCTTAAGTGTTCATCCCTTAGTTCTTAGCAAGAATACTTATCATCTGGTTATAGGCTACTTAGAAGATAGGATAGTATTCCAGTTGGAACAAAACAAATCTTATACCCAAACACTGTTAGGTTGAGTTTGTTATAGCAGGATTTCTACCAAGGGTTTCTAGATTGGATTTCTGGGATTGGTTGAGTGAGAACTCGTTAAATATCTGTTAGTTGTACTGTGTTGGACTAACACATTAAACTAAATCCAGGTAGTTAAGTTGGTGCCCCTGCTGATAGGGAAGAGTGGACGTAGGACAAGTTGTCCGAACCACTATAAATTTGTGTGCCTTTAATCTGCTTTACACATACTTGCACACTACTGTTGTTATCTTCATGCATATTCTGTACCAGGATAAGATTAGCATCAAGCTACTGACCTGATCAGTTTAACCCTTTAGTTATCTGATTCAAACCAGATTGGTCAGAATCTTTATTTGAGTAAAACTGGTTTTCACACAGGTTAACTAATCTTCCGCACCATCAGTTAAACTGATAGACGCCGAACTGATCTGCCTGCCTGATCAGTCGGATATCAGTCCAAACTGATTCACTTCACACTCTGATCAGGCATACTTGCAAATCACACCTGATCCACTAAAAAGTTTTGAGTTCTATTCACCCCTCCCCTCTAGACTTCAACCCTCACCAAACCCGTTCGGGACCTACAAGTGGTATCAGAGCAGTGGTTCTTCCGACCACAGGCTTTGAATATCATTGGTTCTTGAGGAAGAACCTTTCTGGTCACTTGAACTGATCTTTGAAAACCTTTTTTTTTAAACTCATTTCTTTCAAAATCACCACAAGCATGGATAACACTTCAGGTATGCATCATAATCTACCCATGTTTTCTGTTGATGAGTATGCAGATTGGTCCATCGACATGAGAGACCATCTGGGAGTGATTAGCAACAGAATGGATGAGATTCTTGAGATAGGACCGATTATCATCTATCACTTTAACCCAGCTGAAGCAGGACAAGATTCTGAAAGAGTCCCTCTCTGATGGATGCTGATGTGAGAAAATTGTCCAATCTCGATACTGTTGCCAGACATCTCATCATGAAAACTATGGATGCTACTACACGAGAGAAAGTGAAGTACATGAAGACAGCTACGGAAGTTTGGGATACGCTTGCTGAAATCTACAGAGGAAATGAACAGATCAAGGATAACAGACTGCAAGCTGAGCTAGTTGTATTTGAGAAACTTAAGATGCTACCGAATGAAACAGTTGATCACTTTGATGGAAGGATCACACGAGGAGTCAACCGACTTCGTGATCTAGGACAAGTAATGTCAAACAAAGATATCAACTACAAGATTCTCAGATCATTGACTAAGAAATGGGATACCAAGGTGACCGTGATTAAGGACTGTCAAGATATTGCTACCATGAAACCAAATGATCTAATCTTCAGTTTGAAAGCTCATGAGTTCGACCTGATTGAGAGAGGACAAGGATCAGATGATGTCCCTGCTGAAGCTGCTGCAAACTCAGCTAAATCTGTTGCATTCCAGGCAACCAGTAGCAGTTCACGAATTGTTGAACCAGTTGGAAACATCATCAGCCAGGCCGAACAGATTGCTCTTCTGACAAGAAAACTTGAACGAACAAATGTTTAGATGGGCAAGTACAGAAAATTTTATGATGACTATCGACGAAGCAGAGGAAGAGATCGAAGATCGTCTGACAGATCTCAAGAGGGTATCGTTCTCCAGATGATAGGGACAACAGAAGAGATGACCGAAAAGATTATCACAAAGATGAAAGGAAAGATGATCGGAGAGAGGATTGCACAGAGAACAGACGTGATGAAAGATCAGATAAGAGAGGTTCTGATTACAGACAGAGTGGAAAGTCTCCTGACAGATCGTACCGAAGAAATGATTCACCGAATAGAAGAAATTCTGGAGACTCAAGGGTTTGCTACAACTGTCAGAAACCAGGTCACTACAGTGTTGATTGCCTCGACCTGACTCCCAAAGAGAGAGAAGAAAAATGAAATAGAAGAGAACAAAGGTTCAGAGACAGAAAAGCAATGCTGGCCGACACATCTGGTATTGATGATTCCTATCTGCCTTCAGATGATTCAGGCTACTCATCTGTTGAAGATTTCTGCCTGATTTCCACAACTGATGATGTCGATGATATGAACTTCTCATCTGATGATGAAATCTGCCTGATGGCCAGAGAAACTGATTAGTCTGAGGTAATCTCTAAACCTTCTGTGGTTTCCTGTTCTACACCTGTTGTGCTTAGCACATCTGCTGGAGAAATTAACCTGCAGGCCTACAATGACCAATTGCTTGATGATCTTTCTAATGCAATAGATACTTATACACGAGTGGAAGTTGAGAACGATAACCTAAGGGCTGAGAATATTCGGCTTGTCAAGGATATTGAGATAAGTAAAGCAGCTGAACTAAAACCAGCTCAAACTGTTCAGAAGATGACTAAAGAACTGGAGTTTCTGAAAGTCAGTACTACTGATCAGGGAAAGCTGATTAAGAAACAATTAGATCTCAATGAACGACAAGCTGGAGAACTCAAAGTCCTTCAGGCTAAGTTTGATGAACTCTTCCGACTGCATGAGAATCTGAAAATTTCTGAGGACAATTTGCTTAAGAAAATAGAGGTTTTCACGAAATCTTTTAAGACTGTTCAAGATCTGAACAACTATTTTCATACGCCAATTGATAAGAAGGGAATTGGGTATGAAAACCCTTCTGGATCCTCAAAAGCCCCATCTGGTTCACATTAGAAAAGTGTAACCAAACGAGTTTCTGATCAAGATACACGAAAAGCCAAATCTGTATCAAATAAGGGAAAAGGATCAGCTGACCAGGCAAGGCAAGAGTCGGATCAGAAAGGGAACATAAATGGACCCCAACTGATCAGACATCTGCCGAGGAATCAACAGAAGAATCTTGTTCTTCTGAAGTGAAGCGACCTCAGCCAAATCAGCAGAGTAGACCTCAGCTTGGACCATCTCGAAAGGGACAGTACCAGCTGAAGTAAACTCAATCCAAGCTGCCTGACAGGCAAGCTAAAGGTAAACTGCTAAGACCATCAATCCCAAAAAGATATGAATCTTTTAATGGTAGCAGTCGTACCTACCCTTACAATCAGAAACCTAGGGTTGCTGAACCTGAGCCCCACTGGATCAAAAGAAGACAAGTTTCAACAAAAAATCTCAAGTCTTCTGATTTATCCAAGGCTCACACTAATACTCATACTAACCAGATTGCATATGAAGAGACGTATGAGTATGTAGATGTTTATGGGAGATAAATCAAGCCTTCTGTGTTCAACAAAGGTGCTAGATTTGTCTGGATCCCGAAAGGTACTTCTAACCCCCAAGGACCCAATTCTACTGGGGTACCTAAAATCTGATTTGCTCGCAGGCACGACTGGACTGGCTAATAAAGGAGGTGTACAAGCAACTATCTGGTACATAGATAGTGGATGCTCAAGACATATGACCGGAAGTCAACATCTCATAAGCAATTACATTGAGAAACCAGGCCCACGAGTTCTCTTTGGGGATGACAACTTTGGTTTTACAGGAGCAGTTGGAACCTTAGTGAACAATGATGTATAGGTTACAGGTGTTTCATACGTTGATGGCTTAAGGCACAACCTGTTATCTGTATCACAGTTCTGCGACAACGGATTTAGTGTTGAGTTCTCATCAGATCAATGCACATTTAGAAATCGAGTGACTCAACAGATTTTGCTAACAGGCTCCAGAATAGGAACGATCTATACAGCAGATTGGGACAGTTGTCCAAGAAATGCATGCTTGATTTTTAAGAGTTCAAAGAGCTCCAGTTGGCTCTGGCACAAGAGAATGAGCCATCTGAACTTCAAAACTCTTAACAAGATAGCAAGGATGTCCTTGGTAGAAGGGCTCCCGAATGAAGTATTCTCTAAGGATCAGACATGTGCGGCATGTCAGAAGGGAAAACAAGTAAAAGCATCATTCAAAGGGATACCTTCTCCTCCATCCAGCAGAGTATTGCAACTGCTCCATATGGATGTATTTGGACCAGTTACGCCTCTTAGTTTCAGTGGATGAAAATACACTCTGGTGGTCGTAGATGATTATTCTAAGTTCACCTGGGTTGTATTCTTGTATAAGAAGAGTGAAACTACAACAAAATTACCTGAACTTCTCAAGAAGATTCAAAATGAGAAGGGTCTAAGCATAGTGAAAATCAGATCAGACAAAGGTACAAAATTCTTGAACCAATTTATATCTGATTTTTGCTCTGAGTTTGGTATACAGCATGAAACATCAGCTGCTAGAACACCACAACAAAATGGCGTAGCAGAAAAAAGAAACAGAACACTTAAAGAAGCTGCACACACCATGTTAGCTGAGCATGCAACTCAAAGTCGTTTCTGGGCAGAAGCTATCAATATTGCATGTCACACGCAGAACAGATGTTCTCTGACTAAGATTCACTTTAAGACACCATATGAACTGTGGAAGGGCATAAAACCCCGTGTTTCCTACTTTCATGTGTTCGGGTGCAAGTGTTTCATACACAACAATGGGAAGAGTAAGTTGAGAACCGTCGATGTCAAGTCAGATTAGGGTATATTCTTAGGATATTCCTCAACCAGCAAAGCATATAGGGTTTTCAACAAACGAACTCTAGTTGTGGAAGAAACACCTCATGTGGTCTTTGATGAGTAAACATCTGATCAAGAGAAATCTGCCGCAGAACAAGATGTACCAGACAAACCAGATTCACTGAAAATGGATGAGCTAAGGCTCAAAGGAAAGGATCCAAAATACGTTACTGTATATGTTCCTAACTTTGATCTTGACGATTCACCAGGTCGATCAGACCCCAAGGTACGTACAACTGTCAGTGAAGAAGCTGGTACAGCTGAGACAGTAACAACTGAACCATCTGGTTCAGGGGGAAAACCTGATGTTCCGGCGGACAGACTTCAGCACATGATGAGTCCAACATCAGCTGAGATATGTCCATGCCAAGTGGATCCTACTCAAGTACCTCTCCCAGTCTCTAGTGATGAATCTTTATCAGAAGAGGATGATGTTCTCCAACTGATGATAATCAGGACAGAAGGACCTGGTAACCAGTCATCCAACTGATTTGATCATCGGAGACCAGTCTGATAGAGTCAAAGCTAGACATCAGATTGGTGAAAGTGCAATGTATTATTGTTATCTGTCTTTGAAGGAACCACTCACTGTTGAAGAATCTCTATCTGATGCAAGTTGGATTTTGGCTATGCAAGAAGAATTAGAGCAGTTTGAGAGGAATCAAGTTTGGGAACTTGTAGACAGACGAACTCACCAAGATGTGATTGGCACTAAGTGGGTATTCAAGAACAAGAAGGATGAGCACAATGTAATAACCAGAAATAAGGCAAGACTTATTGCTAAGGGCTATTCACAATCAGAAGGAATTGATTATGATGAAACCTTTGCACCAGTCGCTCGCCTGGAAGCCATTCGGCTGTTTCTGGCTTATGCAGCTCATAGGGTATTTACTGTGTATCAGATGGATGTAAAGAGTGCATTCTTAAACGGGGTACTAGCTGAGGAAGTTTATGTTGAACAACCTCCTGGCTTTGAAATGAGCAACCAAGTGTACCATTTAAGAAAAGCTCTTTATGGACTGAAACAGTCTTTTAGAGCTTGGTATGATACACTATCTCAGTTCTTGATTGAGAATGGTTTCATCAAGGGCTTGATTGATAGGACCTTGTTCAGAATAGAAGATGGAGAAGACATTCTTATGGTTCAGATCTATGTGGACGACATTTTATTTGGTTCTCCCAATCAGAAGCTATGTGAGAAATTCAGTAAGCTGATGAGAGGGAAATTTGAGATGTCCATGATGGGTCAGATGAGCTACTTTCTAGGTCTTCAAGTCAAGGAGGCTCACACTAGGATATTCATCTGCCAGGCAAAGCATACAAGGAATTTGTTGGATAAGTATGGAGTTCAAAATTGCAAAGAAGCCAGAATTCCAATGTTGACTACATTTAAGATGGACCCAGATGAAGGTGGTAAGAAAACTAATCAGAAAGAGTATAGGGCTTTGATTGGATCATTATTATACCTGACTGCAAGTAGACCAGATATAACTTTTGCAGTAGGTGTATGTGCCAGATTTCAGGCTAATCCCAAACAAAGCCACCTAGAACAGCTAAGCGGATTCTTAAGTATCTGAAGGGTACTGTAAACTTAGGTTTATGGTATCCAGTAGATGATAATCTAGAGCTTAGTGGGTACTCTGATTCTGATTATGGAGGATGTAGGATAGATAGGAAATCTACATCAGGTACTTGTCAGTTCTTGGGAAGCAAGCTGGTCTCTTGGTTTTATCAGAAGCAAACATCCGTTGCCACATCTACTACTGAAGCAGAATATATGGCTGCTGGTAGTTGTTGCTCCCAACTGCTCTGGCTTTGTCAGCAGCTGAGGGATTACAACATAATTGCTACTAATGTGCCTATCTTCTGTGACAGTAATAGTGCGATTGCTATCACTCAGAATCCAGTTCTGCACACAAGATGCAAGCATGTGGACATCAGACACCACTTTATCCGAGATCATGCAGAAAAGAAGAACATCAGAATGGAAAAGATTCATACTGGTAAGCAAAGAGCTGACATCTTAACCAAGCCCCTAGCTGAAGTCAGATTCAGAGAATTATGTAATGAGCTAGGACTACTGGATTTTGGAGATGAGGCCCCAGAGTATTTTGGTGGTGTGATTTCAAATTCTAGCTCGTTAAGAAACTGATAGGAGGAAATTGATCAGTTGGATGAAGATATTCAATTGATCAGGAAAGATCAGAGTGGGTACTGATCTGATAGAAATAATAGTTGAAGGGGGAACTTCAACTGGTCTGAGGGACAAAAACATTGTAGGGAAAAAATTTCAAGTCTTAGGCTACTTAGTAAGGTCAACAAATCACAAAAGTTGGGACAGATAATTATGGTAACTGGTTGATTACGACATCAACCAGACAGATACACTCTCTATTTATATTATCTGAACTTATTTCGTTTCTGCAATAATTACTGTGCACACTACTTTATGACGCAAGCATTGCAAACATTAAATGCGGACGTGGGGTTTTTGTATTTATTTATTAGCCTTTAATGATCATTTTTCACGTCTAAATACATTCCGTATTTTCCCAACCGCATGATTCCTTCACTTTACGACCGCTTAATCTCAGCCGCTACTTTTTGAAACACGAATACTTAAGTATTTTTGGGAACGTGTGCAAAATGTTTTCCCTCCCTCTATTTAAACCCTAATTTTTTTTTTCAGAAAAACCTTTTCATTTCAAAAACACTCTCCAAAATTATATCTGTTCAAAATACACTGCTTAATTGATAACTCAAATCGATCTTTTTCTCTCAAGTCTCAAAACTCTACATATCGATTTCTGGTAAATTTCAAATTGTTTATTGTTTTGCATACCTGTAAATCTCACTGTTCTACGTTTATACTGAATATGTATCTATGAACTGTGTTTTTATCACTATTTTTTTGGGGATACTTTTCTGGAAAACCTATCCTGTCTGATTAATAAAGCATTTTAATTCGCGCAAATAAATGCTCATATGTCAATATTGTGATTTATGTGTTCAAATATGCTCTATGATAATAGGATTGAATTTTTGATAAATTATTGACTTAATTATCCAAAGTGCTTTTCCAAACTCAATCTCGTATTCACGTTATGCAGAAATGGCACGATTATTTGCTAAATCTGGTCAAGGAAAGAAGATGTGCAACTTTCTGTTGATGAAAAAGGACATTGTCGACGAAAAATATGTCATCTTCAACACCACGAATGATGCCGAGTCAAAGGAGATACTGGAATGTCTTAGGGCTGTTGGACTGGAACAATTTTGTTATCGGCACTTAGAAATTGTACACACCTATGAAGCATTGGAATTTCTTAACAATCTCGAGGAATGTGATGAAGGGTTTCTTAAATCAACCGTCGGAGGTTTTAATATCACAGTTTCTGATGACGACTTGTTTAGAATCTTTGGTCTACGGTCTGGAAGCATAGATCCAGCTCCACTCTCAACAGGAATGGATGATTAAACCTATCAGAAGGAAGTCCTATTGAGGACGGCAAACAGTGACCAAGTTTTCAATGTCAAAGTACCTCACCTTAGAAGGAAATATCGCCTTCTATTTGATATAGTATCTAAGGTGATACTTTGCATTACACACAACAAGGATGCTCTAACTGCTGTGAAATTGAATGTTATGGCTGCAATTATTAGCAAGGCTGATAATCTGGATTGGATAGGGCTGTTCAAAAGAAGATTTCTGAAGGAAGCAAAGAAATTCGATCTGGATGACAACAACAATGTTATTCTGACCTACTTGTTCATACATTCATAAGATCTCTATGATTCTTGCGGACAAGCTCCCTTCAAACTTTGAATGGAAAGAAGAGGGAAAGAAAGTGTATCTGGCCTGGCAGAAGGCCATTCTTCTGAAGGACGAGGCACTACCTGGGCAGTCAGATGAGGATCCAGCTCCATATCCTCCTAAGCCCAGAGGAGAGGGTAAGACTACGAGACAATGAAACGAAAGGTTCTGGCCAAGAAACCAGAGAAATCAGAGAAGAGGCAGAAGAAGATAACTTCCATTCTACCTAAGGCACCTGTGGAGCCGTCTATGCCGATCTCAGAAGGAGCTGTGCCTGAGCTAGCAGGGAAGGAGATTGAGTTGATTCAAGTGGAATCAGATGTGGAGGTTGGTGCCAGTTCTGAGAAGACTACCAGTGCAAGAAGAGAGGTAGTCCAGGAAGAGCTGATGGTTGAAGGAATAGACGAGGGTGGAGCAGAGAAGGAAGCTGGTGCTGAACCATCAGGGGAAGAATCACCATCTGATTATGTGCCCCTCAGCACAATTTTTAGGAAAGAGAGATCACCCACTCCCACTTCAAAATCACCTTCACCAAAGTCCTTGTCTCCTACCCCCGATCAGCCTGTACCTTCACCAGTTCGTAAGCCAATCCCAACTTCACCTCATCCCAAACCCGAGTCAAAACATCAAACATTTGGTGTTCAGACCGCAGAACCAGCTGAGGAACTTGCCCCAGAGGAGGAACCTGTGACCACAGCTGACCAGTTTGTCTCCATCTCTCACAATCCATTCAACAAGAAGATCCAGCTGGGATCCCCTGAAGAAGACGATCCGGTAATCTTTATCTTAAAGCATTAGATAAAGGCTTATCTGTTACACATTTTTTCAGATCTGGTTAACCACCCGGGGATTCAGCAGAAGGTGAAAGAAATAGTCTTCTGGAGAGACATTCGATTGAAAAGCATAAAAGAATTTCTAATTCTCATGGAACCACTGGGATTTTTGACTATTTTGCTGACTTGGAAGGAAGATGTCTTGAAATGGCGGTTATTGGAAGTGCTGTTGAGTTGGCGTATGATGACGACATCAGATGGCTTATCTTTGAACATTTTGGGGTTGCTCGTGATGAAGGAAGGTTGGAACAGGGAGGATGAAGGTTTTGATCAGGCAGAGGAGGAAGCTGAGGGAGCTGCCAATGAACCAGGCATGGGTGCTGCAGATGTGACCCAACCTGGGGAGGCTTCAACATCTGGCCAGACAGTTGTCATTGATGACAAAACCCTTGAGCAATTTTAGGCGAAATTTGCTAGCCTAACAACTGATCTGGTGACCAAGTTCAGAGAAGAGCAGCAGGCTTTGGTGGATGCAGAAAGACAGCTGACGGTGAACAAGATTCTACATCTACATGATTCTATCACCGAATCAGTAATGAGACGTACTAGTCCAGTTGCTGAGAAGATAAATTTACAGGAGTCCTTGCTTTCTGACTTGATAACACTCGTTGAAAGTGTTTGGAATTCTTTGGAGAGAACAGACACTTCCATCGACTTGGGCTGGAAAAGGTTCGATGTTGCTATTAAGAGCGCTGGGAAAATGATTAAGGAAGTGCTGAACAGACTACTTGGGCCTGAACCCACCCCTTCAACGGTGTAGATCACTCCACTGGCGGTCGAAGAGGTAAAAGATGAACTGAGACAGGAGTTCATTGCTTTGAATGCACACCTATCTACCCTCTTTGATGCAACCAAAAAGGGGGAAGAGGAGAAGAAAAAACAGATGCAGATGATACCGTCTATGCCATCATCTGGACCTGCTCCCTCTGTACCAGCTCCATCTGCTGCCTTGCCAGAAAAAGTGATACCAACTGAGAGCATACCTGACACCGAACTGGTGGAACTCTATCAAACAGTTGAACAACATAGAGAAGCCCTCTCAGCTCAAGCCAAGAATCTCTCTGAACAGAAAGCTGCTTTATCTGATGTGGTCCAGAGAGTGGACAAGATAGAAGGCTTCTCTTCTTCTCTTCAGACAAGACTTGCTGCAGAAGATCAATCCAAGAGTCTTGAATTGGTGAAGAAGCTAGCTGAGGATGAAACTGCTGAGGCAGAGGCTCAGCTGAAGGCAAAAAAGAGAGGTAAACAAGTTGTTGGTGTATCTCAACCTCCAAGGCAGACCAGATCAAGGACTCAGCTATCTGTAGCTGAGGAGGAAGAGAGGAAGGCAAGAAGAGCTATTATTGAAGCAGTTGTAAGGAAGAAGAAGTTGGAGGACAGCAAAGGCCTTCATACAAGATATATCCGAAGGCAGACGAAGAAGGCTGCGGCATAGAAGGATGTTACCTGGGAGGAGAAAGCCTTGAATGCCCCAATTAAAGACATTCTCTGCCCGAGGAAGGATTTGCTACCGGAATGGGACAGAATCAGAAGAGAGTGGTTGATTGATGTCTATGTGCTAGAAAAGATTCCTATCTCATCTGATCAGGGGGAACTCAATGCTGAGTTCAGAAATTGGCTTGAAATAAAGCATCCTCAGATGTATGATATTGCTATACTTGAAGGAGAAAAGATGGGACTGATCCCCGAGGCACCTCTATTCGAGATCATCACTCCACCTCTCCGTGTAGACAAATCACTTGATCTTGTGTGCTTTAAGAAGTTATATTATGATTTCTCCAAGTTAGGTGGAATCATAGAAAAGGATCGCTTGGCTGACTTGATGGGAAGAATGTACAAAGTTTTTGGCATTCCTCCAGATCTTCAGAAATTTCAGTATCGCTCTTGAGAAGATTAGAAGACAATTAGGATCGGACGATAGGTATTTTTGCTGTACTATGTAATCATGCATCAATTCTAATAAAATATCCTATCCTTTTCTGATTCTAAGACAACCTCTCATTGTCTTCTGAACTGTATGTTGTTATCTGTTGATTACTTTTGGTTATCTGTTTTTCTGATTAACTGTTATGGTTCCATCAAAAAGGGGGAAATTGTTGGGAAATTTACAGTTTCGATGGAAGTTCCAAAACAGATAATGTAATAGGACCAGTCAGACCTGTTAGCTGACTGATGATCTAGATAGCAGATAGGGTGACCAACTGAAATGTATAGACAGCTGATGTAAAAATAGGTCACATATTGAGGGGGAACTCAATATGTATAGGATAAGTCTTAAAGATCAGATAAGTCTTGAAGATCAGATAAGTTTTGAAGATCAGATAAGTCATGAAGATTAGAGATGCGGAAGAGCTGATCCACTAGAAGCAGACAAGTCAAGACTGAAGACATCAAGACCAGACGACCTAAATCAAGTCTGTAGTCCTACCTAAAATAGACCGAAATTCGAATTGCTCTACAAGATTTCGTGCCTATAAATATGGGATCAAACCTTCTTAATAATGTGACATAAATTATCATCAAGCTAAAGCTCTCAAGATTTTCGCAAGAAGAACACAATTTCAAGATTTATTCTTAAGTGTTCATCCCTTAGTTCTTAGCAAGAATACATATCCTCTGGCTATAGGCTACTTAGAAGATAGGATAGTATTCTATTTGGAACAAAATAAATCTTATACCCAAACACTGTTAGGTTGAGTTTGTTATAGCAGTATTTCTATCTAGGGTTTCTAGATTAGATTTCTGGGATTGGTTGAGTGAGAACTCGTTAAATATCTGTTGGTTGTACTGTGTTGGACTAACACATTAAACTAAGTCCAGTTGGTTAAGTTGGTGCCCCTGCTGATAGAGAAGAGTGGACGGTTGACAAGTTGTCCGAACAACTATAAATTTGTGTGCCTTTAATCTGCTTTACACATACTTGCACACTACTCTAGTTATCTGCATGCATATTCTGTACCAGGATCAGATTAGCATCAAGCTACTGATCTGATCAGTTTAACACTTTAGTTATCTGATTCAAACCAGATTGGTCAGAATCTTTATTTGAGTAAAACTGGTTTTCACACGGGTTAACTAATCTCTCGCACCATCAGTTAAACTGATAGACGCAGAACTCATCTGCCTGCCAGATCAGTAAGTCGGATATCACTCCAAACTGATTCACATCGCACTCTGATCAGGCATACTTGCAAATCACACCTGATCCACTAAAAAGTTTTGAAGTCTATTTACCCCTCCCCTCTAGACTTCAACCCTCACTAAAACCGTTCGGGACCTACATCCCATGCACTGTTCGGTTCAAAACACCAAGTCCTTGAGGGACGGCGCCAACGTCCCATGCATTATTCTGTTAAAAATGTCCAAGTCTCGGTGGGACCGCGACAACTTCCCGTGAACTCTTCGGTTCAAAATGCCCAAGTTTTGGAGGGATGGCGGAAACGTCCCACACACTATTCGATTCAAAACACTTAAGTTTGGGAGGAACGACGACAAATTCCCATGCACTGTTTGGATAAATGCCCAGGTCCCGCGAAAACGGTGGTAACATCCCATGCAATGGTTTGGTTTAAGAATCCAAGTTCTAGAGGATAGAAATGTCCCATTCACTGGATCGGTTCAAAAGGCCCAAGTCCCGGGGGATGGCGATAACGTCCCGTTAACTATTAGGTTCAAAATGCCCAAGTCCTGGAGGGACACACCTAAGTCCCGTGGAGATAGTGGCAACGTCCAATGCACAAGTTGTTGACTGAAAAGTATGCTTTTAGTTTGTATAACCAAACTGGATTTTCTTATTTATTTACTGAAATAATATATTAATCACTGTTGCATTAAATATGAATGAATGTTATATATATTTATTGCAAACCCGTTCAATAAGTTAAGTACGTATTAATTTGTAGTTAATTTGGTGACACCAGATCACAGAAGATCAAATTAACAGCTCCTCGTAATTAAGTACAAATTCACAACCCAGATGGAAATGAACAAACCATCATGAAAGGTTGATGTATAAGGCTCAGATTGGCTTTTCTTGACCAAGAGACTATACTAGTGCATTTAGATGCACTGAATAAGGACCTACATGAGGATAAATTCTTCAGTACTGAATATACAAGAATTAGACCTCAGCGGTGTGTTATTTCTTAATCTCCGTCCCTTAAATAGGATCGTGTGGAATTAATAACTGTTGCTTTGACTTATAATAGAAAGAGAGTCAATGTGATTCGATACCTTATATCTTAGACAATATTATTAATTACATGACGATTGCTGACATTTAATACGAAGAATCGTGTACAAGTACATCTTGCTTGATTTGTCCCCTTGGTAGGCTCAGGATCTTTGTCATACGAAATCTTGCAAGTGGAAATTTATTTCCGGTATAGATAATAATGTTGAGCTGTCTTTACTCCAAGGACAAAGATATTAATTAATATAAAGCTTGTTCAGTGGCTTAATTAATTAATGGACTAAGATAATCTTAAACACGGGAAATAATGATCGGGAGCTGATGGTCCCGATTAAAACCCAAATTTGCGCGTGCGGAAGCGAAACATGATATGATGCATATAAAACAGGGGTGAGGGAATGGTGATACCAAATTTTTCGCTTTTATGAACATGTGTGTTGTTTTGCTTGTAACTGAATGCATATGACAAGTATACATAAAGCAGTAAAGAACACACGATATTTTATAGTGGTTCGGACGAAACCCGTCCTACATCCACTCTTCCCTTAACACAGGGGCACCTTAACCGAACTTAACCTGCGGGACTTATACCCCTCACGGGATGGCCGAGATGTTTACCGAGTTCGCACTCAAGCGGGACTTATCTCCCTTATGGGATTGCCGATAGATGTTTACCGAGTTCACACTCAAGCGGGATTTATCTCACTCACGGGATTGCCGATAGATGTTTATCTAGTTCACACTCACCTAACAATCTTAACCTAACTTTGAGTTTGGGTAAAGGTTTGTTTGGTTTCCAACTAGGTTGAGATTTTCCCTTACATTTGTTTAGCCTCGATCTTGGGATGGGAAAATCTCTCTAAGCTTAGGATATAACATTTGTGCTTAGATCTAGGGTAGAACACTCTTGAATATATCGTGTATTTCTAGCTCGTGTTCTATGGTGGGAATGCTTGAGTATATAGGATTGGGAGCACAATTCTGTTGAACGTGCCTTAAGCCGTGTTCTGATCGGGCCATATTTCAGACTCGCGTCATCGGCACACGACCTTGGTGAACCTGCTAGAACCCATATCTTCTTAGCTCTGTAGCATCGTTTGCTACATTCTCCATACTCTTCCACATTCATCCACACTTGACAATGAAGGAAGAACTTGTATTTATAGTGTGGATTTGAATGTTACCGCTGGAGAATCACATTCAAATCCATACTACTCTGTAACTTTTTTGGACTTTTGGGCTTGTCGTCTTCCTCTCATTGGTCCACGTCAAATTTGATCTAATTGGCTATATTCTTGATTTTCTTACGAGTCTCTAACTTGGCTATATTCTTGAGATCTTCCCGAGTCTCGGGATCTTGATTTTATCTGAGCCTTGAGTTATCTGAGCCTTCACTTTATCGAGCCTTGAGTTCTTGAAGAACTTCTTGAGTCTCGGGTTCTTGATTGACAAACTTCTCTTGGCGGACCTTATGCGATCGGGCATCTTGACACTCGAAAGCTTCTCGAAGTTCGATTCTCTGAATTCGGACATCCCGACCCTCGGTCACATTATTTCGAGCTATCGATTTCTTCTTTTGCCTAATCGATCATTTCGTGATCGGATCAACATATCTTCGAGGATCATCTCGGGATAGCATCGAAGTCATCCGCATTAGGTTAGCATATCGGTTTATCATATCCGATCTCGATCACGTCTGATATCGATCAGTCTCATCTGCTCATCTTCATATCTGATCTCGATCACGTCTGATCTTGATCAGTCTCTTTTGCTCATCTTCTGATCTGCAACCTTCTCTTCGATTCTTTGGCTTTAGCTTTTTTTTTCACATCCGATCGGACAACTCATCGGTTGATTAAAGAACTCATCGACTCATCCGATCTCGATCCGACGACTCGTCTGTGACCTCGTCGATCTCGATCATCTTCTTCCGATTTCTTGAGTTCCCCCTCAATTTGTTCTTGCGTTCCCCCTTAACTTGTTATCTGTAAATTAGCTTGAATAACACAAGTTAATAATATTTTGGCATAAATTATCAAAACTAAAATATCCCAACAGGAGCCATATTATAGTAAAGTCGTAATATGGGTTAAGATGGATAGTTCAATATTAATTTTATAGTGGAGTAAATTAATATTAATGGACTTGAATAATATTTGGCCCAATATTATAGCTTCATAGTCCATTGAAGGTCCAATCTTAATTCTCCTAAAGGCCCCTCAAATAGCCTAATTAAAGTCCAAATAATGAAAAGGAGAATAAAATATTATTGCCTAATATTTCTTATTATTTTCGAAAATTTTGTAGGAAAAGGAAGAAAAGATTTTCTTGTAGATATTTTATGGAAAGAGATAAGTATTCTTGGAATACATAATTATCCCATAAATTCAAGAAATCAAATATTGATTCTTTTTCTCTTGTAAATTTTGAAATTTATGGGATAAGAAGGGGAAGAAATTTTTATGGAAAATTTAATTAAGGAGAAAAGAATATAGGAGATATATTCAAGATTTCTTGGAGACAAAGAAAAAGATTTTCTTTCTTATTTTTACACCAAAAAATCGGCCAGCCCTATCCCTATAAATAGGGGATGAATTTTTCATTCCTAAGTACAATTCCATGTGTTGGAAATATTATAAATCCACAAAGGTGGTGATAAAATATTTTATTTCTCTCCTTTATTAAAATCGTTCGTGTGAATCCTCTCACTGGATTACGTTCGTGGACTTGGGACATATTTGGGAAGGTTCTTTGGGTTGATCCATCGTCTCAACGGTTGTATCTACAAGAGGTATGTAATCTCGTAACTCCTAGATTCCGTATGCTTAGGATTTACGTGAATTACGTGTACGCATGATGCTTATTGCTTGTTTAATTATTATGTTGAATTGCTTTAGGATTAATTCATGTTAGTAATTAATTGTTTAATTTAAATATGTATTTAAATTCATCTCGAATAGATCCGGGCACCCTAATTTCCCAACAACTGGTATCAGAACTCTGGTTTCGAGCTCTGACTTTTAAATAGTTATTTAAATTATGTTGGACATTAAATTGAAAATTGAATTATAGAATTGCTTGATCTGTTTTGCAGGTATCCAATTGTCATGGTATTTAATGTGTTTAATTTTCATGTGTATGAATGAATGTGGTTTTAATTCGACTCGTTCGGATTTATTTTTCTAGTGAGAAAATCCACGAGTAGATTAAACTATATGATTTGATCAATGTAATAGACTAGTCTAGATTTAAGGTGTATTTATTTTTCGTTAAATAAATTATAACCTGATCAAAGACGAAGACGGAGGTGAGGAGTTAAAACAGATCCGGAACCATACGTGGGCAACATACGTCGAGCGAAAAGTGCCAAGGGAGGCACGCGCGCGATGCGGACGTCGCTAGTCGAACAGGCCTGGCACATGGTGCCGGGTGGATCGGGCTGATGCTGTTACGGCGACCCGCGGGCTTACGCCACATAACAGCGCACACGATTTTGCACGCATGGGGTGGACGCCACGGCGCCGGCGACGGTATCACAAGACGCAAGACGGGTGTCGCTAACCCGTCAATCGCTGGTCTTTGCCGAAAAGGCCGCTTGGGCGACAAGGCAGCTTTTGGCTTTGGCGCGGCGCGGCGCTTCGGCAAGCGACGGGCGGATGCGGGCGTGCATCCCGATTACGAGCTGCTTGGCGTGGCGTTTCAAGATGATTTTTTTTTCGAGACGAACGAGTGGGAGAAATTCAAGATGGTGTTCTTCAAGATCAAGCCAAGGAAAATCAAACCATGACAGTTGGATAATTTGTGCCCAATGTGTTTATTTTCTTCTTTGCTTGATTTATTGTTGTATTTTCTTATGCTTTATTTAATTTGTTTAAATGCGATTGCATAAGAATTGTCAAACAAAAAATCTCAGATTTAAAAATTACTAAGTATTTTTTAATAATTAATTTGGTTTTGAATCAAATTAATTTTGACCTCCATGATTTAGTTATTTGTGAAATCTTTTGGAGAAATTCCCCTACGGGACGGCCAAAAGATAGCTTTCACATGAATAAATTCTCAAATGGATGATTGTGAATTTTTATTAGTGGCGACGATGACCCTCCCAAGAGGCTCGATCAAAAACGAAGTAGTAATTCTGTATTTAATCATGGTTATTACTTAGGCATAAAATTGATATGCATATACTTCATCGAAGTCCTTGTCAATTTTATATTGGTCAAGTGGGAGCCGACTATTAATTTTGAAATTAAAGGTTTGTAACTGTTCTTGTTTGTAACCTGCTTGAATGTGATTTAAATGATGACCCTCCCAAGAGGCTCATTTAAATCTGTTTTGAGATGTTGGTTGATGCATGTTCATATTTTTTTGAGATTTTAATTTGAATCATGTGATCGAATTATGTGATTTTCTTTGTGTTGATCCGGATATTGAATCATGTGATCGAATTATGTTTATTTTCAGTTTCATCATGTCTCAACCTTTTAATCCACTGTTCAATATACTTAAAGACAACCTACTCACTGGAGAAAACTTTGTTGATTGGTATCGAAAACTTACTATTGTCCTCACTGCACAAATCCATAACTGGGTTCTTACTACACCCAAACCAGAGAAGCCATCTGACGAGTCAACAAAAAAACGGTTAGGAAATAATATGCTAATCGGGAGCGTTTCTAACGAAATGGCAAAGTGTACCATCTTGGCTTCAATGTCGATGTGTTGCAACACCAACACCAAGACACGAGACCGGCCATGGACATCATGATCAATCTTAAATCAATGTTTCAACATCAGAACCGTGTGGCTCGCAAGATCACCATGAGGGATATGCTCTCAATGAAAATGGTGGAGGGAACACACGTAAGGGATCATGTTCTCTAGATGATGGCTCACCTTAACAAACTTGAGGTGCTTGGAGCTGAATATGACATCGAGACCCAAATCGATTTCATACTCCATTCCCTGCCCAAAAGCTTTGAGCGATTCGAGTTGAATTATCAAATGAACAATCGAAGTTCACCTTGCCTAACTGGCCGCAAGCTCTTATTTTTGGTGAAGGATATTAGGAGAGAAGCGGCCAAGCTTTTTTTAACATTTGGTCCATCTTCCTCTTCTAGGCCAAAAGGAGGCAAGAAGAAGAAGAAAACCAAAAGTGAAAGCCAAGCTAGTTCAATTGTTGCCAAGGGCAAAGGAAAGGTGGAGAAGGAGGGTGGAGTGAGGAATCCGGCTAAGGGGAAGTGCTTCAACCTGCAGTGAAAAAAAAGGACATTGGAGGTCGGGGCATTCCAAACCCAAAAAGAATGGAAAGAAAGGTAATTCTCACTCACTAGTTGTTGAAACTTGTTTGGCGGAGTATGCTACCCATTCGTGGGTAGTGGATACGGGATCCACTGATCATGTTTGTTTCACGTTCTACGGGGGTTCTGCGGACCCAAAGAACTTAGTGGAAGTGAGATCCTCATCACGCTAGGGCGATCTTTACCAAGAGTGGCAAATGAGCGATGGGGAGAAGTGCACCTGTATTTTGAAGACAAGACTTTAATTTTAACAGATGTTCTTTATGTTCCTGTTTTTCGGAAAAACCTTATTTCTATTTCTAAACTATTTGTCGATGGATATTCTGTTTGTTTTAATAAGCATGTTACTGTTTTGCATAACGATGTGATTATCTGTCGTGGAACTTTACGGAACAATCTCTATATTATTAACTGTGCACATCACTCACACAATGCATCGTACAACACATCTACTATTTCATGTAAAAGAAAGTGTTCGGTTGACGTGAACGAAACACTTCTTTGGCACCTAAGATTAGGTCACATTAACCCAAAAAGGATTCAAAGGTTGGTTCAAGATGGTTCATTGGGGCCTCTCCAGGTTGAACCATTTCCAACTTGCGAATCGTGCTTAGAGTGTAAAATGAGCAAGAGTGCATTTGGAGCCAAAGGGCTTAGAGCTAAGGAAGTGTTAGCGATCGTTCACACCGACGTGTGTGGTCCAATGCAAATCAAAGCTAGAGGTGGCTACGGGTATTTCGTTACGTTTATCGATGATTACTCACGCTACAGATACATTTTCCTAATGAAGCATAAATCTGAGACCTTTGATAAATTCAAAGAATTTAAGGCTCAAGCAGAGAATCATAAGGAAAAGACTATCAAGTTTCTACGATATGATCGTGGAGGCGAATACCTCAGCGGTGAATTTTTGAACTACTCGTTTAAGAAGGGATTGCATCGATTAGCTTGATCGCAATACCCCTCAACAAAACGGGATTGCAGAATGAATAAATAGAATGCTTTTAGAAATGGTAAGATCAATGATGAGTTATGCAGATTTACCAAAATCGTTCTGGGGTTACGCTTTGGAAACAACGACTTATATTCTAAACTTAGTGCCATCCAAATCAGTTCCTAAAACCCCAAGAGAATTGTGGACAGGGCACAAGCCCAGTTTAGGACATATCAGGATCTGGGGGTGTCTGGCATACTTGGTTGACAAGGAAGCTGGTAACTTGGATGCACGTTCAGAATTAAGGTGGTTCATTGGATATCCCAAAGGAACGAAAGGATGCATGTTCTATGGTCCCAAAGATCAAAAAGTGGTAATAAAACGCGCACTTTAGATTTTTGGAAGAAGACTATATGAACGATAAAAAAGCCGAGAAGTGAGATTACCTTAGAAGAACTTAAGGGCCAACTCCATTGCCAATCATACAAAAATGATATACCAATCGTCACACCTACACAACCGAACCTCATCAGAGTGGGAGGGTTGTCGACAACCCGAGCGATTCTTAGGGATTGGAGAGTCTTGAACTTGATCTCAAAGCGAAAGAATCGGATCCATGGTCCTCCAACGAGGCGATCCAAGAAAAGGATGCAACATCTTGGCAAACAAAGAATGGGTTTAGATGGGTTCAATGGATCACAATAAAGTGTGGAGCTAGTCGAACCACTTAACGGGGTAAATCCCATTGGATGCAAGTGGGTATACAAGAGAAAGAGGGGGACCATGAAAGGTTGAAACCTTTAAAGCAAGACTAGTGGCGAAAGGGTACACTAAGAAAGAAGGGATCGATTATAAGGAAACCTTTTCGCCAGTAGCCATGCTCAAGTCCATCCGCATTCTCTTGTCGATTGCTGCGCATTTAGACTTTGAGATCTGGAAAATGGATGTCAAGACCGCTTTCCTCAACTGAAGTCTTGATGAAGAAATCTATATGCAACAACCCAAAGGCTTCATTGAAAAAGGCCAAGAGCATCTGGTTTGCAAGCTTAAGAAGTCCATTCATGGGCTGAAGCAAGCATCCCATGCTTGGAATCAGTGTTTTGATCAAGTTATAAAATCCTACGGTTTTGATCAAAATAACTTTGAAAGTTGTGTTTACAAAAAAGCGTGATGAAATCGCCTTGGTATTTTTGTACTATACGTGATTTACATATCGCTAATCGGAAACGATGTAAAGGTGTTATCGGACGTAAGGGCATGGCTTTCAAAAAATGGTTTGATATGAAGGATTTAGGGATGCCGTCACATCCTAGGGATTAAGATCACTTTCGAGATCGCAGAAAAGAATGATCGGCTTTTTTCGTGCCCTCATACATAGACACTATTTTGAACCGCTTCAAAGATGCAAGATTCCAAGAAAGGCTTTGTGCCCTGCACGCATACGTAATCCATCTATCCAAAGAGATGTGTTCCAAAACACAGAGGGAGATAGATGACATACGAAGGGCATCCCTTATGCTTTGGCTGTGGGAAGCCTCATGTATGCAATGCTGTGCACGAGACCGGATATCTGCTTTACCGTAGGCATAGTAGCAAGATATCAAAGCAACACTGGGAAAGAGCATTGATCGCAAAAAAGAACATTCCGGTATCCGAAGAGGACACGGATAGAAAGTTGATTTATCACCAGACACCTAATCCCCATCTATACTGACTCGGATTTCCAATCGATGTGGACTCGAAAAGTCTACCTCGGGTAGTGTGTTTTGCATGGGGAGGAGCCATGACATGGAGAAGCGTAAAGAAAAAATACATCATGATTCTACCATGGAAGCCGACACGTAGTTGCCAGGAAGCAAAATATGAAGAGGTTTGGCTCAAGAACTTCCTAGTGGACTTGGACGTTGTCCCAAATTTGCCCAGCACGATCACGGTTTATTGTAATAATGCCAGAGCAGTTGCAAATTCGAGGGAACCGAGAGCACACAAGGTCAACAAACATATTGAAAGAAAATACCATCTTATACGAGAAATCGTTAAGAGAGGAGACATTGAGGTGGCAAAGATTGCATCGGAAGACAACCTAGCAGATCTATTCACAAAGGGCCTGCCTCAGAGTACATTAGAGAGACATGTGGAAGGAATGGGTGTCAAGAACTTGCCAATCTGCTTTGAGTATAAGTGGGAGAAACATTATTAGGTTCGTGTAGGTGACATTAGATGTCACATAGAACACGAGACAAGTTGTAGTATACTTAAAAGCAGACTTTGAGTATAAGTGGGAGATTGTTGGGGTTATACTGAAAAGTATGCTTTTATTTTGTATAACCAAACTGAATTTTCTTATTTATTTACTGAAATAAATTATTAATCCCTGTTGCATTTAAATATGAATGAATGTTATATATATTTATTGCAAACCCGTTCAATAAGTTAGTACGTATTACGTTGTAGTTAATTTGGTGATACTAGATCACAGAATATCAAATTAACAACTCCTCGTAATTAAGTACAAATTCACAACCTAGATGGAAATGAATAAACCATCATGAAAGGTTGATGTATAAGACTCAGGTTGACTTGTCTTGACCAAGAGATTATACTAGTGCATTTGGATGCACTGAATAGGACCTACAGGAGGATAAATGCTTCGGTACTGAACATACAAGAATTAGACCTCAGTGGTGAGTTATTTCTTAATCTTCGTCCCTTAAATAGGATCGTGTGAAATTAATAACTATTGCTTTTACTTATGATAGGTAGAGAGTCATTGTGATTTGATACCTTATATCTTGGGCAATATTATTAATTAGATGACGATTGCTGATATTTAATATGGAGAATCGTGTGCAAGTACGTCTTGCTTGATTTGTCCCCTTGGTGGGCTCAGAATCTTTATCATACCAAATCTTGCAAGTGGAAATTTATTTCCGGTATGAATAATAATGTTGAGTTGTCTTTACTCCAAGGATAAAGATATTAATTAATATAAAGCTTGTTCAGTGGCTTAATTAATTAATGGACTAAGATAATCTTAGACACGGGAAATAATGACCGGGAGCCATATTATAGTAAAGTCGTAATATGGGTTAAGATGGATAGTTCAATATTAATTTTATAGTGGAGTAAATTAATATTAATGGACTTTGAATAATATTTGGCCCAATATTATAGCTTCATAGTCCATTGGAGGTCCAATCTTAATTCTCCTAAAGGCCTCTCAAATAGCCCAAAATAAAGTCCAATTAATGAAAGAGAGAAGAAAATATTTTTGCCTAATATTTCTTGTAATTTTCGAAAATTGTAGGATGAATTTTGCCTAATAATTTTGCCACCCCCTCCCTATATATAGGGGATGAATTTTTCATTCCCAACTGCAATTCCATGTGTTGGAAATATTATAAATCCACAAAGGTGGTGGCAAAATATTTTTGGTTTTCTCTTATTAAAATCTTTCATGAGAATCCTCCCACCGATTGCGTTCGTGGACTTGGGACATATTTGGGAAGACTCTTTGGGGGTATCCATCGTCTCAATGGTTGTCTCTACAAGAGGTTAGTAATCTCGTAACTCCTAGATTCCGTGCTTAGGATTTCAGTGATTTACGTGATTACGCGGTACGCATGTTGTTTATTCGCTTATTAATTATTATGTTGAATTGATTTAGGATTAATTCATGTTAGTAATTAATTGATTAATTTAAATATGTATTTAAAATCATCTCGAATAGATCCGGGCACCTACTTTCCCAACAACCTGCATCGAGCTTTGGTTTCAGCTCGACTTTTAAAATTGTTATTTAAATTATGTTGGACATTAAATTGAAAATTGGATTGTATAGTTGCTAGATACTGCTTTTGCGGTATCCAATAATGTATCAACAGATTTAAGGTGTATTTATTTTTCGTTAAATAAATTGTAACCTCGATCAAGACGAAGACTTGAGACGAGGAGTTAAAATGGATCCAAACTATAATGTATGACGGCGCCGCACAAACGTGCTTAGGGAGGCGCGCGACGCGGACGTCAGTTAGTCGTAATCTGCCCGGTGTACTCAGATCATGATCACCGATGTATCGCTACGGGCGCTGGCGGCGTTAGACTGGCTGGGCGGGATAGGTAACCACGCTACGGAGCGTTGTGATATGACGCGATACGCCATGCAAGGCTCTAAGATCCGCAAGAAGCGCAGAGCGGCGAAGGTAAATATATACATGGGCACATGCATACCGCCGATGTTCGCTAAGGTTTGCGGCGACAAGTACACAAGATGGAGTTCGAAGGTTCATTGCTTACCGACCGGATGCGTCATTGTCATGAAATGCCGTGGCGTTCAAGACGAAATTAGTTTCGAGACGAGTGAGTGGGATAAATTCGGATTTGTGTTTCTTCAAGATCAAGCCAAGAAAAATGAAACCATGACAGTTGGATAATTTGTGCCTAATGTGTTTATTTTCTGCTTCGCTTGATTTATTGTTGTATTTTCTTATGATTTATTTAATTTGTTTAAATGTGTTTGCATGAGAATTGCTCAATGAAAAAATCTCAAATTCAAAAAATTACTAAGTATGTTATAATAATTAATTTGGTTTTGAATCAAATTAATTTTGACCTCCATGATTTATTTATTTGTGAAATCTTTTGAGAAATTCCCTACGGACTCGGTCAAAAGATAGCTTTCACATGAATAAATTCTCAAAATGATGATTGTGAATTATTATCAGTGGCGACGATGACCCTCCCATGAGGCTCGATCAAAACGAAGTAGTAATTCTGTATTTAATCATGGTTATTACTTAGATATAAAATTTATATGCATATACTTCACCGAAGTCCCTATCAATTTTATATTGGTCAAGTGAAGCCGACTATTAATTTTTTTTAATTAAAGGTTTGTAAATGTTCTTGTTTGTAACCTGCTTGAATGTGATTTAAATGATGACCCTCCCAAGAGGCTCATTTAAATCTATTTTGAGATGTTGGTTGATGCATGTTCATATTTTTTTGAGTTTTAATATGAATCATGTGATCGAATTATGTGATTTTCTTTGTGTTGATCCCGATATTGACACAAGATGTATGTTTATTTTCGCCACATCATGTCGCAACCTTTTTAATCCATTGAAATATATGCTCAAAAACACCAACTCACCGGTGAAAACTATGTCATTTGGAAACATAATATGTCTTTTTGTCCTCACCGCATAAAAAACATCATTGGGTTCTTAATTGGGCAAAAACCTCAAAACCAACCGAAAGGTCATCAAGTGCGAAAAGATGTTTGTACAAAATCTGGGAGCAAGAAAAAACGAATCAATGAAACTCGTAATCTTGACTTCACTATCTGATGATTTGAGACTCATTCATGAGGGAGTTGATTCGGCTGCGGAAATTGCACAAAGTCTTGAGGAAATGTCTTCCTCAGAGATCAATATGACCAAAGAATTTCATCAAAATGGTGTGGAAAAGCTAAAGATGATCGAGGGAACACCCGTGAGGATCACATTCTCAAGGTCGACGCCATTTTGAAAAACTTGCTTACCTCGGTACACGGTACTGTGATGAGGCTCAAATCGAATTCTCGTTCCTAACTCTTCCAAGGTGCTTTAATGTTGCAAGAAAAATTTAATGGCTTTTAAAGAGCGAATCGATTGAATACCCCTTTAGCAACAAGTCTTGCCTTATTCTCCGGTTATGACATTATTCTCATCTCTCTTGTTCTTGAATACCCACTTCGCGCTAATCACGCCTTGATGAGTTGGTCTCGTCCACCGGTTCCAAACTTGATTCCTCTCAAACCTGCTCCAAAATTTCTCTTTGCATGGCTTAGAATCCAAACTTAGGTCTTGTAGAGCTTCCTCTCATCGTAGTTGGTTCCTTCAAAGACAGATAAGAACAGTACATGGCACTTTCACCAATCTGATGTCTAGTTTTGACTCTATCAGATGGATCTCCGATAATCGGATCAGTTGGATGACTTGTAATCCAGGTCCTTCTACTCTGATTTGCGTCTATTTGGAGAACATCATCCATTTCTGATAGTAGTTCATTACTAGTGATTGGGAGTGGTGTAGAACATCATCCATTTCTTGAATACCCACTTTGTGCCAATCACATCTTGATGGGTTGGTGCATCCACCGATTTCAAACTGATTCCTTTCAAACCTGCTCGATTCTTCTTGCATGATTAGAATCCAGTTTGCATCTTGTAGAGCTTCCTCTACTTCAGTTGGTTCCTTCAAAGACAGATAACAACAATACAAGGTACTTTCACCAATCTAATGTCTAGTTTTGATTCTATCAGATGGGTCTCCGATGGTCAGATCAGTTGGATGACTGGTAATCCAGGTCCTTCTACTCTGATTTGCGTCTATTTGGAGAACATCATCTATTCCTGATAGTAGTTCATTACTAGTGATTGGGAGTGGTGCAGAATTATGATCCACTTGATAAGAACATGTCTCGGTGATGTTGGACTCATCATGTCTTTGATGTCTATTCGTAGGAACTGCGGGGAGTTCCCCGAACCGAATGGTTTAGGTTGATACTATCTCAAATTTTGCGAACCTTCTTCAATTGACAGTTGTGCGTGCCTTAGGGTCCATTGACTGTTGAATCGACAAGATCAAGTTACGGGATATACAACATTACGTGTTCGACTTCTTTCTCCTTGATACTTAGTGATCCATTTTCTCACGTGTCGGTGTAGCGGTTGATTTGGTGCGGCTTTGTTACGAGACAACTTTCTCTTGTTCGAAGATGTTTAAATCCAAAGACCACATGGGGTGTTTCTTTCACAACTAGCGTTCGTTTGTTGTAAACCCTAAAAAGCCTTCTTTGGATGAGGAATATCCTAAGAATATACCTTCAACTGACTTGGCCTCAAAAGTCTTCAACTGACTTTTCCCATTGTTGTGAATAAAACACTTGCACCCAAAAACATGGAAGTAAGAAACACGAGGTATTCTGCCCTTCCACAGTTCATAGGGTGTTTTGAAGTTAGTCTTAGTTAGAGAACATCTGTTCTGAGTGTGGCATGCAGTGTTGATTGCTTCTGCCCAGAAACGGCTTGGTGTCGCATGTTCAATTAACATAGTCTGGCGAACTTTCCTTGAGAGTTTTGTTTCTCCGCTTCTGCTTTCTCCATTTTGTTGTATGCGTTCTTGCGGTGACGTCTCATGTCAGATATACTAAACTCGGTCAAAAAATCAGTAATAAAAGAGTTCAAAAAATTTCATACCTTTATCTCGATCCGATTTTTACTATCTTGACACCACACCGTTTTGTAGTTTCTTGAGCAAAAATGGGTATCTTTTGTCGTTGTCTCGTTCTTCTTGTATAAGAATACAACCCAAGTAAACTTGGAATAATCATCCACGATTACCAGAGTATATTTGCGTCCACTGAGACTGACTGGTGTAACTGGTCCGAATAGATCCATATGAAGCGGTTTGATTACTTTCTTGGATCTTTGGTCCGTATTCCTTTGAATGAAGCTTTAACTTGTTTTCCCTTCCGACATCAAGGCACATGTTTGATCCTTTGAGAATACTTCATTCGAAGTCCCTCAACAAAAGGCACCTAGCTATCTTGTTTAGAGTCTTAAAGTTCGGATGGCTCATTCTTTTTGTGCGAGCCAACCGCTACTCTTGGAACTCTTAACAATTAAGCATGCATTTTTTAGGCAACTGCTCAAATCTATTGTAGATCGTGGCCTTTCCTTGAACCGATTAGCAAGATTTGTTGAGTAGCTCGATTTCTAATCGTTACACTTGTCACTCGAGAACTCAACGCCAATCCGTTGTCGTAGAATTGTGATACTGATAGTTGATTGTGCTTTAATCCTTCGACATACGAGACTCCAGTTACTTGTACATCATAATTCTCTAAGGTTCCGAATCCTTTGGTAAAACTAAAGTTATCATCACCGAAGAGTACACATGGGCCTTCTTGTTCTTTGTAAGAGCTAAGGAGATGTTTGCTTCCAGTCATGTGCCTTGAGCATCCACTATCGATGTACCAGATAGTTGCTTGTACACCTCCTTTGTTGGCTAGTCCCGCCGAACACCTGTCGAATCAGGCTTTAGGTACCCCTTTGGAATTGGGTCCTGACGAGTTAGTGGTGGATTTAGGGATCCACACAAACAGGGCACTTCTATTGTAATCTGATAGATCAGAAGTCCTGATTTGTCTCCCATACATATCAACATAATCATACGTCTCTTTATATGCTTTCTGATTTGTGAGATTATTCGTGTGAGCCTTGGGTGAATCAGAAGACTTGGGATTTTTCTTTATATTTTGTCTTCCTTTAACCCAAAGTGGCTCAAAAAGCGATAGCCCTAGATCTCTGGTTATAAGGGTAGGTACGATTGCTACCATTAAAAGATTCATATCTCTTTGGCATAGATGGTCTTTCTGCGGTTTACCTATAAGCTTGCTTATTAGGCGGTGACCTCGATTAGGGTCACGACAGATTTCCTTTTTACAGGTTATCTCTTCGATACCTAATCACGATCGAGTTGAGGTTTCTTGAAGAACTGGGTTCTTCTGTGATTCCTACCGATGCTTGATCGATTAAGGGTCCATTTCGCTCCTTTCGATTAGGCACTTGCCTTACTTTTCTCAAAGAGTCTCTTTCCCTTATCGATACATGTTTAGTTTTTTGTGTATCTTTGTCGAGACTCGTTTGATTACACCCTTTTTTAAGTGAACCAAACGGGGCTTTTTGAGGATGTAGAAGGGTTCTCATACCCAATTCCCTTCTTGTTAGTCGGCGTTAGAAAATAGGTGTTCATATCTTGAACGGTTTTTGATGACTTCGTGAAAACCTCTATTTTCTTGTGCAAAACTATCCTCGATAGATTTTAGACTCTCATGTAGTCTTAATAGCTCATCAAACTTAGCTTGTAGGATTTTGAAATCATCGGCTTGTTGTTTGTTGATTTCGGTGATCTTTGATCTATTTCTCCCGATCGAAAGATTTAACCTTGAACGTTAAGTTCCTCGCCATTTTACGAAGGCGGTTTGGTGATTCGCTTAAATTTTTATCGACAACGTTCTCTTTAACAAGCTGATTATTTCGATCCTTAGCTTGTCATTTTTCAAATTCCACTATTGTATAAGTGTCTCATCGATCGGAGAGATCATCAAACAATTGCTCGAGTAGAGCCGCAAGTCAATCTCTCCAAGCAGTGTGCTAATAATACCGGGTGTGGAAATTGAAAAAGAAAGGTTTGGAGGTTACCTCGACGGTCTTCCTCCCCGCCATCAAAGTGATTTCATCGTCATCCTCAAGAGAATATCGATCTTCATGTTCGAGGAAATCAATAAAGACTACTTATCGACGTAAGTCTTCTACAGATGATTAGCGAAATCCTCGGAAGGCGGATAGGAATCATCAATTCCTCACATTAATAGAAACCATGGCTTTTTCCCCGTCTTTGAGGCGTAGCTCTCTATTGTTACCTTCTCTTCTCTTTCTCGAGTCGTGTGGGCGTTGAATCTATAGTGACCTCGGTTTCAAGCGGTTGAAGCATGATCCACGATCCACGTAACTTCCCTCGCCAGGGTGAGACACTTCGTTCAGTAGGATCTGTCGGTGACTTTCCTTTCCGATTGTAGAATCGAACTCCTTCATCGGATCTGTTATCTCTTCTCTCGTCGACCGATCATCTCTTTTTTATCATCTTTTGTGATCACTTCGGTCATTAGATCTATTCCTTTC
Organism: Stenogyne calaminthoides; assembly: GCA_037126765.1. Classification (NCBI taxonomy): domain Eukaryota; kingdom Viridiplantae; phylum Streptophyta; class Magnoliopsida; order Lamiales; family Lamiaceae; genus Stenogyne; species Stenogyne calaminthoides. The sequence goes on along the minus strand of JBBCBC010000031.1, from coordinate 19,985,393 downwards.
TAGTGATCATCACTTGGCCTCCTGTTTCTTCTATTGTCTTGATAGTCCTTGTAGAATCTGCGATACTTACCAAGTTGAATATTCAATCTTTCAAGTTTCCTGGTAAGCAGAGCGATCTGTTCTGCTTGGCTTATGATGTTTCCAACAGGTTCAGTGGCCTTTGATCTGCTGCTGGTTGCTTTGAATGCAACTGAGTTAGATGTGGAGGTTGAGGGCTTCAAAGAGCGTCTCGTCTTCATCTGCTTGCCCTCTTTCGATTAAATCGAACTCATGGGCTTTAAGGCTTAGGAATAAGCTACTTGGCTTCATCTTGGAAATGACTTGGTAATCCTTGATTACCGTGACTTTCATGTCCCATTTCCTGGTGAGAGATCTTAAGATCTTATAATTGATGTCTTTGTATGACATCTCTCTTCCAAGTTCTCGTAGCTTATTTACTGACATGGTGATCCTCCCATCGAGCTCGTTGATGGTCTCGTTGGGCAACATTTTGAGCTTTTTCGAACTTCACCCGGTTCAACATTGTAGTCTACATCTTTTTGATCCGATCATTTCCTTCGTGATATCTCAAAGAAAGAGTATCCCACATTTGTTTATTTGTTTTGAGATACTTTATCTTCTCTTTGGTGACTTTATCCATCGTCTTCATGATTATATGCTGGCGATTGTATTCTAGAGTATCTGACTTTCTTTCTTCGCAGATCCATCGGTATGAACTTTTTCAAACAAGACTTCCAGTGCATGATTCGGATCTCCTCCAACCATTGGGGGTTGTCGTGATATATGATGATGGGTCCTCGTTCAATTACTTCCATCATTCTGCCGCTTATCGATCCCAGATGATTGAACATGTATATAGTCCAATCTGCATACTCATCAATTGAAAACATAGGCAAATCATGATACATACCAGAGGTGTAATCCATGCTGAGTGATTTTGAAAACGAATGAGTTTTGAAAAATGGTTTTTCAAGATCTGTTCAAATGACCACAAAGATTCTTCCTCAAGAATCGATGATACTCAAAGCCAGTGGTCTGTAGAACCACTGCTCTGATACCACTTGTAGGTCCCGAACGGGTTTTGTAAGGGCAGAAGTCTAGAGGGGAGGGGTGAATAGACTTCTGAAAACTTTTCGTGCGGATCAGGTGTGATTTGCAGATTGCCTGATCAGAGTGCTAGTGAGTCAGTTTGGACTGATGTTCAATCTTACTGAGTGCCTGAGGGCAGATCAGTTTGATATCTGTCAGTTTAACTGAGAGTGCGGAAGCTTGTAAATACCCGTGTGAAAAACCAGTTTATCAAAACAGATTCTTAAGTCAGTTTTCAACCGGCGGACTAAGGTGTCAACCTGATCAGATCTGTTGCTTGGTACAGAATGAGCTTAACTTAGAATATGTATGCAGTTTTAAACTCAGTTGTGTGGATAGTGTAACGCAATAAAGAAAGCAAGTAAATGCACATAAGATTTTATAGTGGTTCAGACGAAACCCGTCTTACGTCCACTCTTCCCTTAACACAGGGGCACCAATTTAACCAACTGGACTTAGTTTTATGTGTTAGTCCAACACCCAACAGATGTTTATTGAGTTCACACTCAACCGAACCAGAAATCAGAAACTAGAATCCCTAGTCTGAAATCTTGCAGTAACAAACTTAACCTAACTTTGAGTTTGGGTAACGGTTTGTTGTGGTTCCAACTGGAAATCTATCCAAGTGTTTATGTAGCCAAATGCTAGTGGATAGGATTTCTTGCTAAGAACTATGGGATGAACACTCTAAGAATAATCTTCAAATATGGTGCTCTTTGAGCGGAGATTTTGCTGTAGTTTTTGCTTCTTTTGCGGTGTCTCCGTGTTTGTTCATAGTGTTCCGTCTTCTTCAATTTTGAAGATATATCCCATTTTATAGACCTCAAAATCAAAGAGCCGTTGGAGAGCAATTTGAATTTCGGGCTATATTAGGTAGGCTGTAGGATATGATTGTGACGTGCTCCGAATATCGGCGTGGCCGTAGGCATGATTAGTGCCATTTATGTCTGCAGTGTCGAATCCCGTATTGTCAGCTCTTTTTGTGCACGTGTCGCTTTTTCCTTGGCTTCGCGAGGCGGCACTTCAGTAAATTGTCCGTTAGACGATTGATATTCCTTTTGTAGAAGATTCGACTTATCTGGTGTATCATTTTGATTGACGCCAGGTGTGAGCTGACTTGATCAGATAACTGATCAGTCTACCTAGTTGAGTCTTCTGATGCAGATTGTCTTAGCTCAAAATGCAGACTCGGCTGATATAGGTCTTCAGGTTTTCTGGTAGTCTTCTGATCTTCAGGTGACTCTGAGCCTCGGTGTATTCAGTCATACTGAGTCTTCAGGTTTGTTACTGAGTCTTCAGGTTCATCTGAGTCTTCAGGTTCATCTGAGTCTTTAGTGTCTTCTGTCTTCACCTGATCTTCTGACTTCTTTTCTTCTGATTTGTTCTTAGTCTTCTGATCATATGACCTTATCTAGGTCATCTGATACTTCGACTTGACCTATACATATTGAGTTCCCCCTCAATATGTGACCTATCTTTTACATCAACTATCAATACATTTCAGCTGGTCATCTTAATCTGATTCTAAGTCATCAGTCAGCTAACAGGTCTGACTGGTCCTATTACAACATGTTTTGGAACTTCCATCAAAACTTAAATACAAATTTCCCAACACAGACTAATCCCCATCGGTTACACGGACTCGGATTTTCAATCAGATGTGGACTCCAGAAAGTCTACCTCGGGTAGTGTGTTTTGCATGGGGGAGGAGCCATGACATGGAGAAGCATAAAGCATAAATGCATCATCGATTCTACCATGGAAGCCAAATACGTAGCTACTTGTGAAGCAGCGAAGGAAGCAGTTTGGCTCAAGAACTTCCTAGTGGACTTGGACGTTGTCCCGGATTTGCCTAGCACGATCACGGTTTATTGTAATAATGTCGGAGCAGTTGCAAATTCGAGGGAACCAAGAGCACACAAGGCCAGCAAACATATTGAAAGAAAATACCATCTTATACGAGAAATCGTTAAGAGAGAAGACATTGAGGTGGCAAAGATTGCATCAGAAGACAACCTAGCAGATCTATTCACAAAGGGTCTGCCTCAGAGTACATTCATTAGACATGTGGAAGGAATGGGTGTCAAGAACTTGCCAATCTGCTTTGAGTATAAGTGGGAGAAATATTATTAGGTTCGTGTAGGTGACATTAGATGTCACATAGAACACGAGACAAGTTGTAGTATACTTAAAAGCAGACTTTGAGTATAAGTGGGAGATTGTTGGGGTTATACTGAAAAGTATGCTTTTATTTTGTATAACCAAACTGAATTTTCTTATTTATTTACTGAAATAAATTATAAATCACTCTTGCATTTAAATATGAATGAATGTTATATATATTTATTGCAAACCCGTTCAATAAGTTAGTACGTATTACGTTGTAGTTAATTTGGTGATACTAGATCACAGAATATCAAATTAACAACTCCTCGTAATTAAGTACAAATTCATAACCTAGATGGAAATGAACAAACCATCATGAAAGGTTGATGTATAAGACTCAGGTTGACTTGTCTTGACCAAGAGATTATACTAGTGCATTTGGATGCACTGAATAGGACCTACAAGAGGATAAATTCTTCGGTGCTGAACATACAAGAATTAGACCTCAGTGGTGTGTTATTTCGTAATCTTCGTCCCTTAAATAGGATCATGTGAAATTAATAACTATTGCTTTTACTTATGATATGTAGAGAGTCATTGTGATTCGATACCTTATATCTTGGGCAATATTATTAATTACATGACGATTGCTGACATTTAATATGGAGAATCGTGTGCAAGTACGTCTTGCTTGATTTGTCCCCTTGGTGGGCTCAAAATCTTTATCATACCAAATCTTGCAAGTGGAAATTTATTTCCGGTATGAATAATAATGTTGAGTTGTCTTTACTCCAAGGATAAAGATATTAATTAATATAAAGCTTGTTCAGTGGCTTAATTAATTAATGGACTAAGATAATCTTAGACACGGGAAATAATGATCGGGAGCCATATTATAGTAAAGTCGTAATATGGGTTAAGATAGATAGTTCAATATTAATTTTATAGTGGAGTAAATTAATATTAATGGACTTTGAATAATATTTGGCCCAATATTATAGCTTCATAGTTCATCGGAGGTCCAATCTTAATTCTCCTAAAGGCCTCTCAAACAGCCCAAAATAATGTCCAATTAATGAAAGAGAGAAGAAAATATTTTTGCCTAATATTTCTTGTAATTTTCGAAAATTGTAGGAAAAGGGAGAAGAAAGATTTTCTTGATTTCCTTGAAAAGATTTTATGGAAAGAGATAAGTATTCTTGGAATACATAATTATCCCATAAATTCAAGAAGTCAAATCTTGACTCCTTCTTCTTTGTATTTTTCGAAAATAAGGGATGAAAGGTGAATAAGATTTTTATGGAAAAATTTAATTAAGGAGAATATAATATAGGAGATATATTCAAGATTTCTTGGATATCAAGAAAAGAATTTTCTTCCTTACTTTTTTCTTAAAAAATCGGCCACCCCCTCCCTATATATAGGGGATGAATTTTTCATTCCCAACTACAATTTCATGTGTTGAAAATATTATAAATCCACAAAGGTGGTGGCAAAATATTTTTGGTTTTCTCTCTTATTAAAATCTTTCATGAGAATCCTCCCACTGATTGCGTTCGTGGACTTGGGACATATTTGGGAAGACTCTTTGGGGGTATCCATCGTCTCAACGGTTGTCTCTACAAGAGGTTAGTAATCTCGTAACTCCTAGATTCTGCATGCTTAGGATTTACGTGTATTACGTGTACGCATGTTGTTTATTCGCTTATTAATTATTATGTTGAATTGATTTAGGATTAATTCATGTTAGTAATTAATTGATTAATTTAAATATGTATTTAAAATCATCTCGAATAGATCCGGGCACCCCTATTTTCCCAACAACTGGTATCAGAGCTCTGGTTTTGAGCTCTAGCTTTTAAATTGTTATTTAAATTATGTTGGACATTAAATTGAAAATTGGATTGTATAGTTGCTAAATCTGTTTTGCAGGTACACGATTGTCATGGTATTTAATGTGTTTTATTTTCATGCATATGAATGAATGATTTTTAATTCGACTCGTTCGGATTTGTTTTTCTCGTGAGAAAATCCACTAGTAGATTAGGCTATTTGATTTGTTCAATATATTAGACTAGTCTAGATTTAAGCTGTATTTATTTTTCGTTAAATAAATTGTAACTTGATCGAAGACGAAAATGAAGACGGAGATGAGGAGTTAAAATGGATCTGAAATCGTACGTGGGTGACGTGCGTCGCGCAAAACGTGCTTAGGGAGGCACGCGTGCGATGCGGACGACGCTAGTCGAATGGGCCTGGCGCATGGCACTGGGTGGGATCAGCCCTAGACTCACGCGAGGGCATGATGGGCGGGTGCAGGACTCGCCCGGTGGACAAAAGCGACCGAGCACGGGAGCGCGCTGCGCGCTGGCGCATGGGTTTGGGCTACTCGGCCAAGCGGCGGACCGGATGCGGGCTTGCATCCCGGCTGCGAGCTGCTTGGCGTGGTGTTTCAAGACGAAATTTTTTTTCGAGACGAATGAGTTGGATAAATTCAGGACGGTGTTTCTTCAAGATCAAGCCAAGAAAAATGAAACCATGACAGTTGGATAATTTGTGCCTAATGTGTTTATTTTCTGCTTTGCTTGATTAATCGTTGTATTTTCTTATGCTTTATTTAATTTGTTTAAATGTGTTTGCATGAGAATTGCTCAATGAAAAAATCTCAAATTCAAAAAATTACTAAGTATGTTTTAATAATTAATTTGGTTTTGAATCAAATTAATTTTGACCTCCATGATTTATTTATTTGTGAAATCTTTTGGAGAAATTTCCCTACGGGACGGTCAAAAGATAGCTTTCACATGAATAAATTCTCAAAATGATGATTGTGAATTATTATTAGTGGCGACGATGGCCCTCCCACGAGGCTCGACCAAAACGAAGTAGTAATTCTTTATTTAATCATGGTTATTACTTAGATATAAAATTTGTATTCATATACTTCACCGAAGTCCCTGTCAATTTTATATTGGTCAAGTGGGAGCCGACTATTAATTTTTTTTAATTAAAGGTTTGTAACTGTTCTTGTTTGTAACCTTCTTGAATGTGATTTAAATGATGACCCTCCCAAGAGGCTCATTTAAATCTGTTTTGAGATGTTGGCTGATGCATGTTCTTATTTTTTTTAGATTTTAATATGAATCATGTGATCGAATTATGTGATTTTCTTTGTGATGATCCCGATATTGACACAAGATGTATGTTTATTTTCAGTTGCATCATGTCACAACCTTTTAATCCATTGAAATATATGCTCAAAGAACACCAACTCACTGGTGAAAACTATGTCATTTGGAAACATAATGTCTTTTGTCCTCACTGCACAAAAACATCATTGGGTTCTTGGTGGGCAAAAACCTGAAAAACCAACTGAAAGGTCATCATGTGCAGAAAGATGTTTGTACAAAATCTGGGAGCAAGAAAACGAATCAATGAAACTCGTAATCTTGACTTCACTATCTTATGATTTGAGACTCATTCATGAGGGAGTTGATTCGGCTGCGGAAATTGCACAAAGTCTTGAGGAAATGTTTTCCTCAGAGAGCAATATGACCAAAGAATTTCATCAAAATGGTGTGGAAAAGCTAAAGATGATCGAGGGAACACCCGTGAGGGATCACAATCTAAAGGTCAGATGTCATTTTGAAAAACTTGCTTACCTCGGTACACGGTACTGTGATGAGGCTCAAATTGAATTCTTGTTCCTAACTCTTCCAAGGTACTTTAATGAGTTCTATTGTGGTTTTGTGATGAGTGATCACATGTTTACCATGGATACTCTGCAATAAATCTTGGTGATGATAGAGAAACACTTGGGACAAGAAGACGAAGCTTTGGTGACTAAGAAACTACTCTCAAGATCTAGACCAATGGTGGGTAAGATTGTTGAGAAAATGAATAGTCCGATCCAAAACAAGGCCACTAAGAAAAAGGGTAAGAAGGTCAGTTGGTTAAAGGTCCAAAAGAAACCAAAGGGAAAATGTTTCAACTACGGTGAAGAAGGACATTATAGGTCAGCCTGTTCCAATCCCAAAAGGAATGGAAAGAAAGGTAATTCTCACTCACTAGTTGTTGAAACTTGTTTGGCAGAGTATGCTGCCCATTCGTGATAGTGGATACGGGATCCACTGATCATGTTTGTTTCACATTACAGGGGTTCAAGCGGACCCGACAACTTAGTGGAAGTGAGATCCTCATCACGCTAGGCGATGCTACAAGAGTGGCAGCTGAAGCAGTGGGAGACGTGCACCTGTCTTTTGAAGACCAGTTTTTAATTTTAAGAGATGTTCTTTGTGTTCCTGTTTTTCGGAAAATCCTTATTTCAGTTTCTAAACTATTTATTGATGGATATTCTGTTCGTTTTAATAAACATGTTCCTATTTTACGTAACGATGTGATTATCTTTCGTGGAATTTTATGGAACAATCTTTATATTATTAACTGTGCACACCACTCACATAATGCATCATATAACACATCTACTATTTCATGTAAAAGAAAGCATTCGGCTAACGTGAACGAGACATTTCTTTGGCACCTAAGATTAGGTCATATTAACCCAAAAAGGATTCAAAGGTTGGTTCAAGATGGTTCATTGGGGTCTCTCCAGATTGAACCATTTCCAACTTGCGAATCGTGTTTGGAGGGTAAAATGACCAAGAGGGCATTTGGAGCCAAGGAGCTTAGAGCTAAGGAAGTGTTAGAAATCGTTCACACCAACGTGTGAGGTCCAATGCAAATCAAAGCTAGAGGTGGCTACGAGTATTTCGTTACGTTTATCGATGATTACTCACGCTACAGATACATTTTCCTAATGAAGCATAAATCTGAGACCTTTGACAAATTCAAAGAATTTAAGGCTCAAGCAGAGAATCATAAGGAAAAGACTATCAAGTTTCTACAATCTTATCGTGGAGGCGAATACCCCAGCGATGAATTTTTGAACTACCTGTCGGAAGAGGCGATTGCATCCCAGTTGACTGCACCCGGTACCCCTCAACAAAACGGGGTTGCAGAACGAAGAAATAGAACGCTTCTAGAAATGGTAAGATCAATGATGAGTTATGCAGATTTACCAAAATCATTCTGGGTTACGCTTTGGAAACAGCGGCTTATATTCTAAACTTAGTGTCATCCAAATCAGTTCCTAAAACCCCGAGAGAATTGTGGACAGGGCGCAAGTGCAGCTATGGACATATCAGGATCTGGGGGAGTCCGGCATACGTGATGGACAAGAAAGCTGGTAAGTTGGATGCACGTTCAAAATTAAGGTTGTTCATTGGGTATCCTGAAGGAACGAAAGGATGCATGTTCTATGGTCCCGAAGATCAAAAGGTCGTAATCAGTACACACTTTAGATTTTTGGAAGAAGACTATATGAACGATAAAAAGCCTAGAAGTGAAATTACATTGGAAGAACTTAAGGGGCCAACTCCATTACCAACTATAAAAACTAATATACCAAACATCACATCTTCACAATCGGAACCTCATTGTAGCGGGAGGGTTGTCCAACAACCAGAGCGATTCTTAGGGATTGGAGAGTCTTCGGACTTGATCTCAGGCGAAGAATCATATCCCTGGTCCTACAATGAGATGATCAAAGACAAAGATGCAATCTCTTGGCAAACAGCAATGGAAGCCGAAATGGGTTCAATGGATCACAATAAAGTGTGGGAGCTAGTCGAACCACTTAATGGGGTAAAACCCATTGGATGTAAGTGGGTATACAAGAGAAAAAGGGGACCGGAAGGAAAGGTTGAAACCTTTAAAGCAAGACTAATGGTGAAAGGGTACACTCAGAAAGAAGAGATCGACAATGAGGAAACCTTTTCGCCAGTAGCCATGCTCAAGTCCATCCGCATTCTCTTGTCGATTGCTGCGCATTTAGACTTTGAGATCTGGCAAATGGATGTCAAGACAGCTTTCCACAATGGAAGTCTTGACAAAGAAATCTATATGTAACAACCCAAAGGTTTCATTGAAAAATGTCAAGAGCATCTGGTTTGCAAGCTTCAAAAGTCCATATATGGGTTGAAGCAAGAATCCCGTGCTTGGAATCAGTATTTTGATCAAAGTCGTGTTTACAAAAAGCGTGACGGAACTGCATTGGTATTTTTGGTACTATACGTAGACGACATACTGCTCATCGGAAACGATGTAAAGGTGTTATCGGACGTAAGGGCATGGCTATCAAAACAGTTTGATATGAAAGATTTAGGGAAAGCCGGTCACATCCTAGGGATCAAGATCACTCGAGATCGCAAGAAAAGAATGATCGGTCTTTCGCAAGCCTCATACATAGATACTGTTTTGAAACGCTTCAGCATGCAAGATTCCAAGAAAGGCTTTGTGCCCTATAGACATGGAATTCATCTATACAAAGAAATGTGTCCAAAAACACATAATGAGATAGATGACATGAAAGGCATCCCTTATGCTTCGGCTGTGGGAAGCCTCATGTACGCAATGCTGTGCACGAGACCGGATATCTGCTTTATCGTAGGTATGGTAGCTAGATATCAAATCAACCCTGGGAAAGAGCATTGGACTGCGGTAAAGAACATTCTGAAGTATCTGAAGAGGACACGGGATAGAATGTTGGTTTACCATTCAGACAGTCTAATCCCCATAGGTTACACGGACTCGAATTTCCAATCAGACGTTGACTCCAGAAAGTCTACCTTGGGTAGTGTGTTTTGCATGGGAGGATGACCTATGACATGGAGAAGCGTTAAGCAAAATGCATCGCCGATTCCACCATGGAAGCCGAATACGTAGCTGCTTGTGAAGCAACGAAGGAAGCGGTTTGGCTCAAGAACTTCCTAGTGGACTTGGACGTTGTCCCGGATTTGCCCAACACAATCACGGTCTATTGTGATAATGCCGGAGCAGTTGCAAATTAGAGGGAACCGAGAGCACACAAGGCCAGCAAACACATTAAAAGAAAATATCATCTTATACGAGAAATCGTTAAGAGAGGAGACATTGAGGTGGCAAAGATTGCATTGGAAGACAACCTAGCAGATCCATTCACCAAGGGTCTGCCTCAGAGTACATTCGAGAGATATGTGGAAGGAATGGGTGTCAAGAAAGTTGTCAATCTGCTTTGAGTATAAATGGGAGAAATTATTAGGTTCGTGTAGGGTGACATTAGATGTCACATAGAACACGAGACATGCTGTAGTATACTTAAAAGCAGACTTTGAGTATAAGTGGGAGATTGTTGGGGTTATACTGAAAAGTATGCTTTTACTTTGTATAACCAAACTGAATTTTCTTATTTATTTACTGAAATAGATTATTAATCACTGTTGCATTTAAATATGAATGAATGTTATATATATTTATTGCAAACCTGTTCAATAAGTTAGTACGTATTACGATGTAGTTAATTTGGGGATACCAGATCACAGAAGATCAAATTAACAGCTCCTCGTAATTAAGTACAAATTCATAACCTAGATGGAAAGAACAAACCATCATGAAAGGTTGACGTATAAGATTCAGATTGGCTTGTCTTGACCAAGAGATTATACTAGTGCATTTGGATGCACTAATATGACTTACATGAGGATAAATTCTTCGGTACTGAACATAAAAAAATTAGACCTCAGTGGTGTGTTATTTCTTAATCTCCATCCCTTAAATAGGATCGTGTGAAATTAATAACTATTGCTTTGACTTATGATAGGAAGAGAGTCATTGTGATTCGATACCTTATATCTTGGGCAATATTATTAATTACATGACGACTGCTGACATTTAATATGGAGAATCGTGTGCAAGTACGTCTTGCTTGATCTGTCCCCTTGGTGGGCTCAGAATCTTTATCATACCAAATCTTGCAATTGAAAATTTATTTCCGGTATGGATAATAACGTTGAGCTGTCTTTACTCCAAGGATAAAGATATTAATTAATATAAAGCTTGTTCAGTGGCTTAATTAATTAATGGACTAAGGTAATCTTAAACACGGAAAATAATGACCGGGAGCCATATTATAGTAAAGTCGTAATATGAGTTAAGATGGATAGTTCAATATTAATTTTATAGTGGAGTAAATTAATATTAATGGACTTTGAATAATATTTGGCCCAATATTATAGCTTCATAGTCCATTGGAGGTCCAATCTTAATTCTCCTAAAGGCCCCTCAAATATCCAAAAATAAAGTCCAATTAATGAAAGAGAAAAAATATTCTTACCTAATATTTCTAGTAATATTCGAAAATTGTAGGAAAAGGGAGAAAAAGATTTTCTAGATTTTCTTGAAAAGATTTTATGGAAAGAGATAAGTATTCTTGGAATACATAATTATCCCATAAATTCAAGAAGTCAAATCTTGACTCCTTTTTCTTTGTATTTTTTGAAAATAAGGGATGAAAGGGGAATAAGATTTTTATGGAAAAATTTAATTAAGGTGAAAAGAATATAGGAGATATATTCGAGATTTCTTGGAGATCATGAAAAATATTTTCTTCCTTATTTTTTTTTAAAAAAAATACCACCCCTCTCTATATATATAGGGGATGAATTTTTCATTCCCAACTGCAATTCAATGTGTTGGAAATATTAGAAATTCACAAAGGTGGTGGCAAAATATTTTTGGTTTTCTCTCTTATTAAAATCGTTCGTGAGAATCCTCCCACCGGATTGCGTTCGTGGACTTGGGACATATTTGGGAAGGCTCTTTGGATTGATCCATCGTCTCAACGGTTGTCTCTACAAGAGGTTAGTAATCTCGTAACTCCTAGATTCCGTATGCTTAGGATTTACGTGGATACGATGTAATGCATGTTGTTTATTAAACATTAATTATTATGTTGAATTGATTTAGGATTAATTCATGTTAGTAATTAATTGATTAATTTACATATGTATTTAAAATCACTCGAATAGATCCGGGCACCCCTATTTTCCCAACATCAACATCATAACCGTGTGGCTCGCCAGATCACCATGAGGGATATGCTCTCAATGAAAATGGTGAAAGGAACACCCGTAAGAGATCATGTTCTCCAGATGATGGTTCATCTTAACAAACTTGAGGTGCTTGGAGCTGAATATGACATCGAGACCCAAATCGATTTCATACTTCATTCCCTGCCCAAAAGCTTTGAGCAGTTCAAGTTGAATTATCAAATGAACGATTAGAAGTTCACCTTGCCTGATCTGCTGAAAGCTCTTGTTTCGGCTGAATGGATATTAGGAAAGAGCATTCAAGTTTTAGCGGCATTTGGTCCATCTTCCTCTTCTAGGCCAAAAAGGAGGCAAGAAGAAGAAAACCAAAAGTGAAAGCCAAGCTAACTCAAGTGTTGCCAAGGGCAAAGGAAATGTGAAGAAGCAGGGTGGAGTGAGGAATCCGGCTAAGGGGAAGTGCTTCAACTGTGGTGAAAAGGGACATTGGAGGTCGGCCTGTTCCAAACCCAAAAGGAATGGAAAGAAAGGTAATTCTCACTCACTAGTCGTTGAAACTTGTTTGGAGGAGTGTGCTACCCATTCGTGGGTAGTGGACACAGGATCCACTGATCATGTTTGTTTCACGTTACAGGGGTTCAAGCGGAGCCGACAACTTAGTGGAAGTGAGATCCTCATCACGCTAGGCGATGCTACGAGAGTGGCAGCTGAAGCAGTGGGAGAAGTGCACCTGTCTATTGAAAACAAGACTTTAATTTTAAGAGATGTTCTTTATGTTCCTGTTTTTTGGAAAAACCTTATTTCTGTTTCTAAACTATTTGTCGATGGACATTCTGTTCGTTTTAATAAGCATGTTACTTTTTTTGCATAACGATGTGATTATCTATCGTGGAACTATACGGAACAATCTCTATATTATTAACTGTGCACATCTCTCACATAATGCATCGTATATTACATCTACTATTTCATGTAAAAGAAAGATTTCGGTTGACGTGAATGAAACACTTCTTTGACACCTAAGATTGAGTCACATTAACCCAAAAAGGATTCAAAGGTTGGTTCAAGATGGTTCATTGGGGCCTCTCCAGGTTGAACCATTTCCAACTTGTGAATAGTACTTAGAGGGTAAAATGACCAAGAGGGCATTAGAGCCAAGGGGCTTAGAGCTAAGGAAGTGTTAGAGATCGTTCACACCGACGTGTGTGGTCCAATGCAAATCAAATCTAGAGGTGGCTACGAGTATTTCGTTACGTTTATCGATGATTACTCACGCTACAGATACATTTTCCTATTGAAGCATAAATCTGAGACCTTTGATAAATTCAAAGAATTTAAGGCTCAAGCAGAGAATCATAAGGAAAAGATTTTTATGGAAAATTTAATCAAGGAGAAAAGAATATAGGAGATATATTCAAGATTTCTTGGAGACCAAGAAAAAGATTTTCTTCCTTATTTTTTACACCAAAAAATCGGCCACCCTTGTCCCGATAAATAGGGGATGAATTTTTCATTCCTAAGTGCAATTCCATGTGTTGGAAATATTAGAAGTCCACAAAGATGGTGGCAAAATATTTTATTTCTCTCCTTTATTAAAATTATTCGTTTGAATCCTCCCACCGGATTACGTTCGTGGACTTGGGACATATTTGGGAAGGTTCTTTGGGTTGATCCATCGTCTCAACGGTTATCTCTATAAGAGGTATGTAATCTCGTAACTCCTAGATTCCGCATGCTTAGGATTTACGTGGATTATGTGTACGCATGATACTTATTGCTTGTTTAATTATTATGTTGAATTGATTTAGGATTAATTCATGTTAGTAATTAATTGTTTAATTTAAATATGTATTTAAATTCATCTCGAATAGATTCGGGCACCCTAATTTCCCAACACAAGTTCAGTTCAAGCATCCAAGTCATAGAAGATGGCGGCAACGTCCCATGCACTTTGATCGACTCAAAATGCCCAAGTCCCAAGTGTTGGTGTTATACGTGAAAGTATATTTTTACTTTGTATAATAGACTATTGTACTCTTATTTATTGAGAATAAATCTTTTATCGTTATTGCTTTAAATATGAATGAATGTTATTTATTTATTGCAAACCGTTCAATATTTGTACGTATTGCATTGGAGTTAATGTGGTGATACCTGATCACAGAAGATCACATTAACAATTCCTTGTAAATAAATACATCTTCACAACCTAGATGGAACTGAATACTCCGTTGGTATAGGTTGATGTGTAAATCTCATAAGGGATTACACTAGTGCATTATGATGCGCTGAGAGTCTCGTTTGATTTGTCTCCTTGGTGGGCTTAGAAGTTTTCTCATACTAAATCTTGCAAGTGGAATTCGTTTCCGGTATACATAATAATGTTGAGCTGAACTTACACTAAGGAAAAAGATATTAATTAATTTAAAAGCGTTAGGTTTCTTAATTAATTAATGGCAAAAATAATCTTAAACACGGAAAATAATAACCGCGAGCCATATTATTGTAATATGGATTAAGATGGATAGTGCAATATTAATTTTATGGTGGAATAAATTAATATTAATGGGCTGAATAATATTGCGGTTCAATATTGGAATTCAGAGCCAATTGGAAGGTCCAATCTTAATTCTCCTAAAGGCCCCTCAAGTAGCCTAACATGAGTCTATTAATTAAAAGGTGATTAAAATAAAAGAAATAATTTGTTGCCTAATTTAACCTTAAATTTGTTGTAACCTAGATTTTACGTCTAGGGCAACACACGTATGATGAATCAGATCAAACAGATAATGAACAGTAAATGTAAATTACGCTCAAATTTGGTTACCCAATTCGTCTTTTGAATAAGACTACATCTGGGGGCGCCCAATCCAGGAGTATTTTATTGTACTATTTTCTGCCTAGAGTTCTAAGGTTTTCGTCCCTTTACAATGAATAATACATGTTATATTTATAGGCAAGAAACTAGGTCACAGATCTTCATGGGCTTCCTTCGCGGACTTGCAGAGGCTCCAGCCGCCAGTGCTAGGGTTTCCTTCGTCAATCCACAATTCTTGCGTTTGGATATGCTTGCCTTGCTTACAACCCGCGATATCCGCGCCATTAATTGCCCATATATTTCCCATACACATGTCTTCGTCGACTTCGGATTAAAGTTGTCTCCGACCTGTGGTTTCCTCAAAAAAAACCGCTCACCTTCATATACTTCAATTAAACTCTGCGACCTTCTCAACTCAAACGAAGTCGCTCTTACTAGTAGAAACATAACGAAGAGTCACCTTGTCAGGTCGGATTATTTCATGCTACAATAATTGCCCCTCAAGTCGAGGTCGCGTGCCTGTATCGAGGCCTGGACTTGACCTGTTACTTGATCGTCTCGTGGCAAGTCGACCTCGGGAAGCATTCCCGACGCTTGGTCATTCTTGGGGAGGTGAATCGCCGCCTTGGTTCCTGGAATTGATGTGAGTCCCGACGAGTCGTCATGATTATTTTATAGACGGATCATGTTATACGCCACAAGCCCCTCCAATTGGTGATCGCGATGTCGACTATGCGCGATACGTCCGACTTCATTTCCCACGGGGGGGTCCAAATTATACCCTTATTGCATTTTGATCCCCCCATTCCTTCTAAAAGAAGGGCTAGGGTTTAGGCCTACATCCGTTTATTCTCTTATTTTGCGCAATCAAATTCCTCTCTGAATCCAAGCCTCTTCCTTTCCAGCAAACTTCCGATATCCCGACGAGATCCATCTCAGGTAATTATTTCGTTTCCTCATACTTCCTTCTATGGCCACTAATCCTCCTACGACCGGTGCTTCTCGGCCTTTGGCTTCTTCGTCTTGAGGGAGGAGGATATAGCAATAGCCCTCCTCCGACACCATTGTCTGCGGTTTGAGCCCCGGGAGTCCACGAGGGAGGATCCTCGTCCTTGGGTATACGGCGCATTGTTAGAGACACCGAGGGCGTTGAAGACCGATTTTTGCAGGAATTGGAGGACATCACTCATCTCCCTCCTCTGGAAATCGGTCTGATCCATTCACTTGTGTCGGAAGAAAAAACAACCCGCCGGTACATCGGCTCCAACCCGGGATTATGGGGCCTATGAGTGGGCCTTCGACTATCACTCATACTCGGCTCAAGCCCCGTATAAGCGACCTGAACTCAAGTATAGAAGTTTGACTCGTTCTGATTACATGGCTTCCGACCTTCCCAAATACAAGTGGTTTTTTTTGTCGGCGACGTATCGTTCCCTCCGGCTCGGTTATATAAGGTGCCCCGAGACGTGCACTTTTATGGGGTGACTCAGACGAGAGTCTTGTGCCCGGCAGACCTCTGGGAAGATTTCAGCTAACGAGCACACCATGGGGCGGGGATCCACTTTCCCCTTCACCCAGCTATCTCCCACCTGTTGGCGGCTTGGAACCAAAGCCTCACCCAAATCAACCCGAATGGTTGGAGCTACATAGTTTCCTGAATGACCGTTCTTGGGCTGGCGGAATTAATTCCAGATGCTTGAGCCCACGATGAGATCACTTATGTGATGTCGCCAATCATCAAGTCGGCGGCTACTGATGCCGTCTTGACCATGAGGGGTGGGAGCTCGTGGTGAGATTGAACAAAAGGTGGTTGGTAGCATCGCATCGATGGTGGTTCGTTGGTGATGCTTGGGAGTCAACGGAGCCTATCCGGGTCCCTACGGATTATGTGTGCCGAGTTGAACACGGTAGATCTTTCTTTTTATACTCCCTAGGTCGTACTGGTCTAATTCTCTTCTTCTTTTGCAGTGTTCAATCCCTCAACCGCCGAATGTCTTTGGGACTTCCAAGAGGCCTTTAGGATGATTTGCGACAACATCATCTGAGCCTTCACGACGTCAACGCCCTTAATTAAAAGCTTGATCGATGTTGGGAAATCTGTAATTTAGTTTTGATGGAAGTTCCAAAAGCAGGTTGTAATAGGACCATTCGGACACATTAGGTGATCGATGACTTAGAATCGGTTAAGATGACTAAATTTGAAATGTATAGATAGTCGATGTAAAGATAGGTCACATATTGAGGGGAACTCAATATGTATAGGTCAGTCGAAGTATCGGATGACCCGATAAGGTCGATGATCGGAAGACTAAGCATAAATCGAAGACAAGTCGTCAAGATCGTGAAGACAAGAAGACATCAAGACTCGGATGAACACGAAGACTCGGATAGATCTCAAGACTCGGATGAACTCAAGACTCGGATAAACCTAAAGACTCAAGAATAAACCCTGATGACTTCGAGATGACCGAAATACACCGAGGCTCGAGAGACACTGAAGATCAAAAGACCTCAAGACCTACATTCAAGCAGAGTCTCGCATATTGAGCCAAGACAATGTGCATCCTCAAGACTCAACAAGGTAGATTGATCACCATCAAATCAAGTCACCACACACTGTAACAATCTAAAAGATACACCGACAAGACGAATTTTCTATAAAAGGAATATTAATCGCCTAACGGACAAATTTATCAAGTCTTGGGCCTTGAAGGAGAAAGCGACACGTGCACAAAATGAGCCGACAATGCGGGATCTGACCTCTGCGGACAAAAAATAAATAGCTAATGATGCCTACGGCCACGCCTCCGATAATCTGAGCACGTCACAATCATATCCTACAACCCTACCTAATATAGCCCGAAATTCAAATTGCTCTCCAACGGCTCTTTGATTTCGAGGTCTATAAAATGGGATTGCTTGTCAATTGAAGATAAGAGACAACAAGCAAAGAACGAACACGAGACAACGCAAAAAAAGCAAAAGCTACAAACAAAATATCCGCTAAAAAACACTATATTTGAAGATTATTCTTAGAGTGTTCATCCCATTAGTTCTTAGCAAAAATCCTATCCACTAAAGCATTTTGGCTACCTAAAACACCAAGATAGATTTCGGTTGGAACCCTCAAACATTCTTTACCCAAACGCAAGTTAGGTTAAGTTTGTTCCCAAAGATTTCATACTAGGGATTCTAGTTTTACGATTTCTAGTTACATTGAGTGTGAACTCGATAAACATCTGTGAAAGTGTGAACTCAATAAACATCTCGGCCATCCTTTGAAGGATATAAGTCCCATGAGTTAAGTTTATAGAGTGAGAACTCCGGTAAACATCTCGCCATCCCGTGAGGGGTATAAGTCCCACCAAGTTAAGTTCGGTTAAGGTTCCCCGTGTTAAGGAAAGAGTGGACGTAAGACCTGGTTTAAATACGAACCACTATAAAAAGTCTTGTGTGCATTTACTTGCTTTCTTATTGCTTTACACTATTCACAATAACCGAGTTTAAAACAAAGATACATATTCTAAGTTAAGCTCGGTCTACACCAACCAACCCGATCGTCGAGTTGACACCTTAGTCAATCAAGTTGAAAATCCGACTTAAGAATCTGAATTGATAAAACTGGTTTTTCACACGAGTAAAAACAAGCTTCTACACCATTCAGTTAAACTGACAGATATCAAGCTGATCTGCCCTTAGGCACTCAGTAAGATTGAACATCAGTCTAAACTGATACACTAGCACTCTGATCGGTGTCTGCGGTTCACACTGATCCAAGACAAAAAAGTTTTGGAAGTCTATTCACCCTCCCTCTAGACTTCCACCCTCACAAAACCCGTTCGGGACCTAGAAGTGGTATCACAAAACCCCTACAGACCACTGGCTTTGAGTATCATCGATTCTTGAGGAAGAATCTTTGTGGTCATTTGAACAGATCTTGAAAAACTATTTTCAAAACTCATTCATTTTCAAATTCACTCAGCATGGATAATACCTCTGGCATGTATCCTGATTTGCCTAAGTTTTCAATTGATGAGTATGCAGATTGGGCCATATATATGTACAACCATCTAGGATCGATAAGCGGCAGAATGATGGAAGTCATTGAGCGAGGACCCATCATTATATATCACGACAACCCGGCCGTTGGAGGAGATCCGCACTTTGCAATCGAAGTCTTATGCAATAAAAAAGCCCATACGATGGATGCGAAGAAAGAAAGTCAGATACTCTGAATACAATCGCCAGCATATAATCATGAAGACGATGGATAAAGTCACAAAGGAGAAGATAAAGTATCTCAAAACCGCAAAACAAATGTGGGATACTCTTTTTGAGATATCACGAAGGAAATGATCGAGATCAAACAAACACATACAAAATTTGAATGGTGAAGTTCGAAAAAAGCTAAAGATGTTGCCAACGAGACCATCAACGAGCTCGATGGGAGGATCACCATGTCGAGAAATAAGCTACGAGAACTTGGAAGAGAGATGTTAGACAAAGATATCAACTACAAGATCTTAAGATCTCTCACCAAGAAATGGGACATGAAAGTCACCAGAATCAAGGATTTCAAGACATTTCAAAGATGAAGCCGAAAGTAGCTTGTTCCTAAGCCTTAAAGCTCACGAGTTTGATTTAATCGAAAGAGGGCAAGCCGATGAAGACGAAAGCCCCTTTGAAGCCTCAACGTCTAAATCGGTTGATTTAAAGCAACTAGCAAAGATCAAGGCCACCGAACTCCGTTGGAAACATAATGAAGTCAAGTAACAGACGCTTCCGCTACTCAGAAACTTGAAAGAACAAATACTCAGATTGGTAAGTATCGAGATTCTACAAAATTGACTATCAAGACAACAAGAAAAACAGAGGCCAACCGGCGATCACTAGAAAGAACTGAGATCCGATGATCAAGAGATCATAGAGAAGAAAAGAAAAGAGATGATCCGACAGATGAGAGAAGAGATAACAGATTCGACAAAAGTTCAGGGATTACCATCGAATGGGGAAGTCACCCGACAGATCCTATGCACGGAGTGACTCACCCGGCAGAGGGAAGTTCTCAGAGATCGAGGATCGGTGGCTTCAATCAGGAGAAACTAGGTCACTACAAAGACCGATCGCTCGACCGACGACCCGAGAAAGAGAAGAGAAACTAATGTAAGAGAATAACGCCGAGATAGGAAAGCCCGTCGCCGACACATCCGGAATTGATAATTCTATCCGCCTTCGAGGACTCTGCTACTCATCCAGTGAGAAGACTTATGTCCGATAAGGCAATCTTTGTTGACTTCTCTGAGCATGAAGATCGATATTCTCTTCAGATGACGATGAAGTCTCGCTAAATGGCCAAGGAGGAGACCAACTGAGGTAACCTCCAAACCTTACCTTTTTCAATTTCCACACTGGAGAGAGAGATTGACCAAGAGCTCTACTCGAAAGCAATTGCTTGATGATCTCTCGATCAAAGAGACACTTATACAATAGTGGAAGTTTCTAAAAAGACAAGCTAAGGATCATAAATAATCGACTTGTTAAAGAGAACGTCGAAAAAGTTTCTTTAATCGAAATCATTTGGCCGCTTTCGGAAGGTAACCGAGGAACTTAACATCCTGAAAGTTAAATCTTCTGATCAGGAGAAGCAGATCAAAGATCAGCTAGCAATCAACAATCAGCAAGCTGATGATTTCAAAATCCTTCAAGCTAAATTTGATGAGCTATTCCGACTACATGAGAGTCTAAAATCTACAGAGGATAGTTTGCGAAAGAAAATAGAGGTTTTCACGAAGTCATTTAAAACCGCTTCAAGATATGAACACCTATTTTCAACGCCGACTAACAAGAAGGGAATTGGGTATGAGAACCCTTCTACATCCTCAAAAGCCCCGTTTGATTCACTTCAGAAGGGTGTAATCAAACGAGTCTCTGATAAAGATACACTAAAAGCTAAACTTGTATCTGATAAGGGAAAAAGACCTCTTCGAGCAAGTAAAGGCGGTGCTAATCGAAAAGGGAACATAAATGGACCCCTAATCGATAAAGCATCGGTAGAGGAATCAACAAAGAACCCGTTCTTGAAGAAACCTCAACTCGATCGGCAGATTAGGTATCGAAAGAGACAACCTGTAAGAAGGAAATCTAACTGAGACCCAATCAAGGTCGACTACCTAATAAGCAAGCTATAGGTAAACCGCAAAACCACCACTATGCCAAAAAAGATATGAATCTTTTGATGGTAGCGATCGTACCTACCCTTATAACCGTAGATCTAGGCTAAAGCACACGAGCCACAATTTGGATTAAAAGAAGACAAAATATAAAAAAAAAATCCCAAGTCTTCTAAGTCATCCAAGGCTCACACGAATAATCATACTAATTAGAAAGCATATAAAGAGACGTATGATTATGTTGATATGTATGGGAGACAAATCAGACCTTCTAATCTATCTGATTTTCATAGAAGTGCTCTGTTTGTGTGGATCCCTAAATCCACCACTAACCCCCAGACCCAATTCCAAAGGGGTACCTAAAGCCCGATTTGATTGCGTGGTTAGTGGGGGACCGCCAACAGAGGAGGTGTACAAGCAACTATCTCGGTACATCGATAGTGGATGCTCAAGGCACATGATTGAAGCAAACATCTCCTTAGCTCTTACAAAGAACAAGAAGGCCCGTGTACTCTTCGGTGATGATAACTTTGGTTTTACCAAAGGATTCAGAACCTTAGAGAATGATGATGTACAAGTAACTGGAGTCTCATATGTCGAAGAATTAAAGCACAATCTACTATCAAGATCACAATTTCGCGACAACGGATTCGGTGTTGAGTTCTCGAAAACACAAGTGTACGATTAGGAATCGAGTCACTCAACAAACCTTGCTAATCGGTTCAAGGAAAGGCACAATCTACACAAAGCCGGTTGGAACAGTTGCCCAAAGAATACATGCTTAATTGTTAAGAGCTCCAAAAGTAACAGTTGGCTCTGGCACAAAAGATTGAGTCATCTGAACTTCAAGACTCTTAACAAGATAGCTAGGATGTCTTTGGTTGAGGGACTTCCGAATGAGATATTCTCCAAAGATCGGACATATGCCGCATGTCGAAAAGGAAAACAAGTTAAAGCCTCATTCAAGGAATACTGACCAAGATCGAAGAGAGTATCGCAATCGCTCCATATGGATCTATTCGGAGCAGTTACACCAATCAGTCTCAGTGGACGCAAATATACTCTAGTAATCGTGGATGATTATTCCAAATATACAAGTAGAACGAGACAACGACAAAGATACCCGAGCTGCTCAAGAAGCTACAAAACGAGAAGGGTGTCGAGATAATAAAAATCGACGATAAAGGTCTGAGTTCCCGAATTCCTTTTATCGCCGATTTTTTTACTTTGAAGTTTGGTATCTGACATGAAAACGTCACCGTAAGAACGCCACAACAAAATGGAGTAGCAGAACAGAGAAACAGAACTCTCAAGGAAGCTGCTCACACTATGTTAGCGGAACATGCCACACCAAGCCGTTTCTGGGCAGAAGTAATGAACACTGCATGCCTTATTCAGAACAGATGTTATCTGACTAAGACTCACATCAAAACACCTTATGAACTGTGGAAGGGCAGAAAACCTCGTGTTTCATACTTCCATGTTTTTTTGGGTGCAAGTGTTTCATACAAACAATGGGAAAAGTCATTGAAGACTTTTAAGGCCAAGTCGATGAGGGCATATTCTTAGGATATTCCTCATCCAAAGAAAACTTTTCGAGTTTACAACAAAAACGAAGCTTAGTTGTGGAAGAAACACCCCATGTGGTCTTTGATGAGACATCTTCAACAAGAGAAAGTCGCCTCGAGAACAAGCCGCATCAATCAACCGCTACGACACGCAAAAAATGGATCAGCTAAGCATCAAGGAGAAAGAACTGAACACGTAATTGTACATCCCGAATTTGATCTTTGGCGATTCAACAGTCAATCGGACCAAAAGGTACGCACAACTATCGATTGAAGAAGTTTGCATAAATGAGATAAGATCAATCAATGAACCATCGGTTCGGGGAACTCCTGAAGTTCCTACGAACAGACATCAGCACATGATGAGTCCAACATCAGCTGAGACATGTTCTTATCAAGTGGATCATAATTCCGCACCACTCCCAATCACTAGTAATGAACTACTACCAGATATGGATGATGTTCTCCAAACAGACGCACATCAGAACAGAAGGACCTGGATTACCAGTCATCCAACTGATCTGATTATCGGAGACCCATCTGATAGAGTCAAAACTAGACATCAGATTGGTGAGAGTGCCATGTACTATTGTTATCTGTCTTTGAAGGAACCAACTATAGTAGAGGAAGCTCTACAAGACGCAAGCTGGATTCTAGCCATGCAGGAGGAGCTGGAACAGTTTTGAGAGGAATCAAGTTTGGAAATTGGTGGACAGACCAACTCATCAAGACGTAATTGGCACGAAGTGGGTATTCAAGAACAAGAGAGATGAGAAAAATGTCATAACCAGGGAATAAGGCAAGACTTGTCTGCTAAGGGGTATTCACAATCGGAAGGAATTGATTATGATGAGACCTTTGCACCCGCCGCTTTTAGAAAACCATTCGGTTTGTTTAAATTATCTTTGCCCATGAGGGTTCACTGTGTATCAGATGGATGTAAAGAGTGCATTCTTAAACGGGGTACTAGAAGAGGAAGTTTATGTCGAACAACCTCCAGGCTTTGAAAAAGGCAACCAAGTGTACCGTTTAAGGAAAGCTCTTTACGGCCTGAAACAAGCTCCTCGAGCTTGGTATGATACACTCTCTCAGTTCTTGATAGACAGCGGGTTCACTAAAGGAATAGTGGATAGAACCTTATTCAGAATAGAAGATGGAGAAGATATTCTGATGGTTCAGATTTACGTGGAAGACATCATCTTCGGATCTCCCAACAAGAAGCTATGTGGGAAGTTCAGCAAATTGATGCAAGGGAAGTTCGAGATGTCCATGATGGGTCAGATGAATTACTTTACGGGTTTACAAGTCAAGCCAGTCTGAAGGGATATTCATCTGCTGGCTGGTGAAATACACAAGGAATCTCTTGGCAAAATTTGGAGTTCAACATTGCAAGGAAGCGAATTCCCATGATGACCGGGTTCAAGATGGATCGGATGAAGATGGTCGAAAAGTTAATCGAAAAGAATATAGAGCTCGATTGGATCACTACTATACTGTTGCCAGACCCGGACGGACATTACTTTTTCGCGTTGGGTGTATCGCGCGGATTTCAAAGCAAATCCAATGCAAAGCCACCTAGAAGCGACTAAGCGGATTCTCAAGTATCTGAAGGGGGGTAAACCTTGGTTTATTTTACCCATCGGATGACAATCTAAACTTAGTGGGTATTCTCGATTTAGATTACGGAGGTTGCGTAAAGTCGATATCTTAACTAAGCCGCTAGTGAGATCGATTCGAGAGTTATGCAACGAGCTAGGGGCTTCGGATCTTGGAAAAATGCACGGATATAGTTGAAGGATGATCTCGAGAACCGGTTAGTTAAAAGACTAACCAAGTTAAGTGGAATCAGTTGAGTTAGAATCTCAAGCGATCGACGACTGCGACGAGGAGTCGATCGAAGTTCGGATAAGGAAGCGGATCGAAAAAGTCGGATAAGTAAGCGATCCGAAGTTCGGACAAGGCGATCGATTCAAGATATATCGACATAGGGGGAATTGATCGATTGGAAGATTACTTTATATGTCGATTAAAGTTTGCGATCAACAAGAAAGTCAAGTTTAAAAGCTACGGATCGCATAAGTCGGGAAGAAATAACACAACAATGAAATAACAGAATTTTTCATTGATAAGGACCCGGAGGTCAGATTTACAAGTTACAAATGATATCACAAGCTACAAGTCCTACAAATTATCGTCAAGTGGTATTACAAGTACAAGAAGACCCGGAGGTCGATACATAAACCATAAGCCAACCCTAGGCAGGGAACGCGAGAGAGTTCAAGGTATGATGCTCTCATTTTCCTCGATCTAGAAGAGGCGCGTCGAGAGGCTTCTAGAATCCTCGAGCCAATCTCAAAAGCTTTGAGGAGGAGGCGAGAGAGGCTTTGAAGGATGTTCAAGCCGGAGCCCTCGGGCGTAAGATCAATCTGCTCTCCGGTTTGTTAAATGGGGCACATGCCCGCAGGTTTTGGTCACAAGGATCAAACGGACACTAGTGTTGCATGCAAAAATTGAGCTTGATATATGGAGATCAGCTGTTGACTGATGCAGACCATATACCAAACTCATGTTTTGTTTCAGACTGAGTCTGTTGATGCTAATTCCGTCATCTTGATAGGCGCACAAGGTGCATACGATTAGGAGAAGTGCCTTCTCATTTGCCTTAGCAGATCCGCCTCCCTGGTGGTAAAGAAGCTTAGCATTGATCGTATGTGAAATCTTAGATGACGACGAAAGCAGTGTGAAGGAACACACAGGGTTGATTTGAGAAGCTGAATTCATTGGAAAAGGGCTAAAGGTTCCCACCGAAATTAAGGAACTCATTGGAAAAGCATGAAGGATATTCTAAAGAAGATGAAATGGTTTATGTTGTGTTGTTTGCCTAACACCCCAGGCTAATTTATAGAAGGAAATTTGGGGTATAAATGCAAATTTTATCTTCTCAGAAGATCTTAAGAGAAATTTGCATCGACAACGCGTCAGGAACACGCAGCTAATGGTTGGATGAGTTAACGGTGTGATTAAATCACAACGTATCTATGCCATTATTACGGAATGTCAAATCGCGCCGATATGGGAATCGAGGCGACTTTTGGACTCCCCGAAGTAAAAGTTTTGACGGGAGTTGACTTCAGTAAATATGGGCTGATTAGAAGAAAACTGAAGGATGAAGTGTATCAGATAAGTGGATCAAATAAGTAGCGAAGTGTTTCAAGAAAGAATCTTATCAGATAAGTGAGATATTGTTGGGAAATGCATGAGGCAACCATCAGATAAGTCAACAAAGTACCAGATCAGATCACCGTGGTAACTGATTGATTACAATATCAATCAGTCAGATACACTCTTATTTATCTCTTTCTGAATACCTTATATGCGTTATTTAAATAATTGATTTATTTTACTCTGTTCATGACGCATGCTCTGCAAAGCTTTTAATGCGAACTTGGGAAAATGTTTTCAAAACGTTTTATTGCGATTTTATGAGTCCGAAAAATGAGAAGACTACTTTTCTCAACCGTGCGATCAAAATACTTTTTGGCCGACTAATCTGAGCCACTGTTTTCAAAACACGGATACTTGAGTACTTTGGAAAGTTGTGCAAAAAGGTTTTCCCTCGTATTCTATAAAATCCAAATCCCTCTCAGAAAACCGCTTTCCACTACTTCGTCTTCTCAAAGTTCTTAAAAGATCAAAATTTTCAAAATCTTCAGAGAATTACTTTCGAGATCAATTGATTATACTCTTCCCGATTTCTAAATCTTTTCGAATCAATTTACGGTAATTTCTTGTTTAATTAATTGCATGATCTCAATTTCTCTCTGGTACCTAGGTTTACAATTCGTGATGATATATTTCTGTAATTTTTATTAGATCTAAACGCTTATTTGCTAAATTGATGCTAAACTTACTAGTTTGACTGAATTTATTGAAATATCTTACTCAAACTAAACATCAATCTGCATATCGTATAGAAATGCCATATCTTATTCCACGACCGGGCCAAGGGAAAAAGTTCTGCAATTTTTCATCGATGAAGAAAGGCATCATTGATGAAAAGTACGTAGTCTTCACCATCACCTCAGACCCTGAATAGCTGGAAATTTTGGAGTGCTTGCGAGCGTGTGGACTTGAACGTTATTGCTCTACACATCAGAACATCGTCCACGCACATGAAGCTCTGGAGTTTCTATACAATCTGCAGAGGGATGAAGACATCGATGCTGACCGATTTCTTCCGTTGGAGGAATTTGGAAGTGCAAGTGTCGAATGACGATCTCCAGAGGGTATTCGGCCTAACTCGAGGAAGCATAAATCCAGAGACCTACACGACTGATGTAGGAGAAAAGGAATCTCTTGAAGCCGAAATTGTTGAGACCAAAGAATAAGGAGAACACGCATTTAACGTC
Organism: Stenogyne calaminthoides; assembly: GCA_037126765.1. NCBI lineage: Eukaryota > Viridiplantae > Streptophyta > Magnoliopsida > Lamiales > Lamiaceae > Stenogyne > Stenogyne calaminthoides. Next base: position 19,958,312 of record JBBCBC010000031.1, on the reverse strand, counting down.
AAAGCCTCCTATCTGAAGAGAAAATATCGCCTTCTTCTTGAAATTGTTCGTAGGTTATCATGTGCTCAACCTACGCCTTGATCGCAAATACTTCAGACAAGATAAGTGTCATGGCCGCACTAATCAAGAAGGCTTCGATATCGATTGGTTGGGTATGGTCAAAAGCAAGATCGAGAAAAGACTCGGGAAGTTCGAATCCGACCCGAGCAATGAAGTGTGCTTATCTTCCAAGTGCTCATTCATACACGTATCTCTATCATTCACGATAAGTCGCCACGAATTATAAATGGATCGAGAATGGAGCAAAGATATACCAAGCAAAGCACAAGGCCATATTGGGCAAAGATGAGTCCCTACCTGGACAATCTGATGAGGATCCAACTCCTTATGTGCCCAAACCCAAGGGAGAAAAGAAGGGAAAAGATAAGGCAACTGCATCGTCTGAAGTGCAGGAAAAGGCCGTTCTAGAGAAGAGGATGAAGAGGAAGGATCTGGCCAAGAAACCAGATGCTCAGCGGAAACGTCAGAAGAGAGTCTCATCTCCTCTGAAAACTGCTCCAAGTTCTACCCAGCAAGTCAGCAGAACGAAGGATCTGATGCAAGTGAGAGCAGACGAAGAGATAGCAGTCCGCTCTGAGCCAACTATCAGAGAAGTAAGGGAAGAGCAGATGATCGCAGCAGAAGGAGAAAATCGCCGAGGGACGTAAGGGAGCAATCTGAGGAAGAATCACCATCTGATTCTCTGCCTCTCACCAAGATCTTCCAAAGAGCAAGATTGCCAACGCCCACTTCCAAATCACCATCACCCACTCCTCAAAAGTCATCACCACCATCCTCTCCCCAAAAAACCTTCTCACCCTCACCCTCGCCTATCAGACACCAACATCTCCCACACCACCAATCAATGAACCCGTTCAGGAAACTGAACACCCTCAACACGCTGAAAACGAACCTGAACTACAAACATCCCAATCCTCAATCAAGTCTCAAGAACTCGAGATCCGACGAAAAGTGTCCATCTCTCATAATCCCTTCAATACTAGAACCGCTGCTTGCTTCAATTTCCTCCGAAGCACCATCATAAGGATAATGAAGCAACAAATCAAGGAGTATCTGCTGGATCTATGCCCTGAATTGTATCAACATCCTGGCATCCAGCAACAGATAGAAGAGATTGTGTTCTGGAGGGATATCAGACTGAAGAGCATTGAAGAATTTCTTATTCTAATGACAACTCTGGGATCAGATTTCTTTGTAGACTTGGAGTTGAAATGTCTAAACAATGCTGGGATTGAAAGTGCTGTTGAATTGGCATCTGATGATGATATCGGATGGTTGATTCACGAAAGGTTCTTGTATTACGATAAAAGGAGGAAACCTGCTCAACCTCCTACGGATCATGAGGAGCTACCGATGAACCAAGAATGGGTGTTTGCCGGATGAGACCCGATTTGGCAAGGCTTCAACATCGAACAGATCGCTACGATGAGCTCGATACCCTAGATCATCATACTTTCGGAAGATTCAGGATGGGATCAAGGTGCGTTGAAGACAAATTCGCAGCTCTACCAGAGATCGATGAAGCGATTTGAAGATGAGCAAGCAAAACTAGTTGACAAGGAACAAAGTCACATAGTTGGGATGCACAATGTCATTCTTGTCAAGTAATACAACTAGTATATCCTCTTCTTTGAGATGCTCAAACTCGGTCGACAAACTCTCGGTTCGAGCAGAGATGCTCAATTAGACACGTACTTTTGGAAAGTGTCCGGGCATCCTTGGACATAACGAACAACCACTTGGATATGGGTTGGAAACATTTTCTAGCCTCTACAGAATCAAGCAAAGACAGAAATCAAAAATCGCTCTCGACGCTTTCTACACTCTCACCTTTCGCCACCGCTCGATCACTCCTCTTGTTGTCGAGGAACTCAAAGAGGAGATCTCACTAAGAATTAACCGCTCTCGAACATGAAGATGTCCAACCTCTTTGATGAAACCAAAAAGGGGGGAAAAAGAGAATAAAGAGAAGAAAAGAAAAATAGACTTCGCACCGCTTGGTAACTTTTCATCTCTACCAAAACCATCAGATCTCGACTTGCCGACCCTCCATCTACCGATCTCGTTCAAGGAAATGAAATAAACCGGAGAGCAACATAGCAAAGAGATCGGCCGAAAGAAAAAGTGCTCTTCGTGAGGTTCTTGCTTTAAAGTCGACAAGATTGAAGACTTTTTCTTCATTCGTTCGTAAAAGAATGGAAACTGATGATCAGGCCAAGAGCCTTGAACTCGCTAAGAAATTAGCTGAAGAAGACCAACAAGATGAACCTGAGTAGACTCTGAGGAGAAAGAAAGGCAAAGGCAAGATGATGAAAGCAACTGCGGAAGATCAGAGACAAGGCCAGCTATTCTCCACCAAAAGCCAGATGACTCCTGAACAAGTTCAAGAGCAGACAAGACAGAGAATAAGTGAGGCCGCAATCAAGAAGCGTGTTAGCAGAGGCTAAGGACCTGAACATCGCTACATCCGAAGGAAGAGGAAGAACGAAGGCTGCGATGAGGAGATTGCTTGGGTGAAGAATGCCCTTCCGGCACCTGTTAAAGGCATCCTCTGTGCACGGCAAGATCTGCTTCCTGAATGGGATCAGATCAGAGGAGAATGGTTATGTGACGTCTACATCCTGGAGAAGATTCCAATTCATCAAGATTAGACTGAAAATGATGATGAATTTCGGAATTGGTTAGAAACAAAGTATCCAGACTTCTACCAGACAGTGATTAAAGAAGGCAAGATCATGTCACTAATACCAGAAGCTCCACCCTTTGAAATACTCCTTCCACCTTTGCGTCCAGACAACAAGCTAGATCCTGTTAAATTCAAGAATATCTACTATGGACTTGCTGAGAAAGGAGGGATCCATAGAAAAGAAGAGCTGGACAAGCTAGCAAAGGATGTACAGGATGTTTAGCATCCCCAAAGAATTACAAATGTTCAAGTACATCTGAAGAAGATAACTTGGAATCAGATGATAGGTACGCTTTTCATGTATTCTAATGCACACACATATCTGAATGAAATATTCCATCTCATTGATTCTAAGACAACATCTAATTGTCTTCTGAGGTATGTACTGTTTACATTATCTACATTTCCATTCATGGTATCTGTTTTTGTGATTAAGTGTGATTAAGTGTTTTGGTTCCATCAAAAAAGGGAAATTGTTGGGAAATCAGAATTTAGTTTTGATGGAAGTTCCAAAACAAAGTTATAATAGGACCGGTCAGACACATTAGGTGATTGATGACTTAGAATCGATTAAGATGACCAAATTTGAAATGTATAGATAGGTGATGTAAAGATAGGTCACATATTGAGGGGAACTCAATATGTATAGGTCAGGTCGAAGTATCAGATGACCCAGATAAGGTCAGATGATCAGAAGACTAAGCATAAATCAGAAGACAAGAAGTCAGAAGATCAGGTGAAGACAAGAAGACATCAAGACTCGGTGCACGAAGACTCAAATGAACTCAAGACTCGGATAGACCTTTCAAGACTCGGATGAACACGAAGACTCGGATAAACTCAAGACTCGGATAAACTCAAGACTCAAGAACAAACTGAAGACTTCGGTATGACCAATACACTGAGGCTCAGAGACACCTGAAGATCAAAAGACCTGAAGACCTACATTTAGTAGAGTCTGCATATTGAGCTAAGACAATGTGCATCTGAAGACTCAATAAGGTAGACTGATCAGTTACCTGATCAAGTCAGCTCACACCTGGTAACAATCTAAAAGATACACCAGACAAGACGAATCTTCTACAAAAGGAATATCAATCGCCTAATCGGACAAATTTAAAGAAAGTCTTAGCCTCGCCGGGTTCGAGGAAAAGCGACACGTGCACAAAAAGAGCTGACAATACGGGATACGATGCTGCGGACAAAAACGACGCTAACGATGCCTACGGCCACGCCGATAATCGGAGCACGTCACAATCATATCCTACAACCTACCTAATATAGCCCGAAATTTAAATTGCTCTCCAACGGCTCTTTGATTTCGAGGTCTATAAAATGGGATTGCTTGTCAAATGACAACAAGCAAAGAACGAACACGGAGACACCGCAAAAGAAGCAAAAGCTACAGCAAAATCGCCGCTAAAAGAACACTATATTTGAAGATTATTCTTAGAGTGTTCATCCCATTAGTTCTTAGCAAGAAATCCTATCCACTAGCATTTTGGCTACCTAAAACACCAGGATAGATTTCCAGTTGGAACCCTCAAACATTCTTTACCCAAACGCAAGTTAGGTTTAGTTTGTTCCCGGAAGATTTCAGACTAGGGATTCTAGTTTTCTGATTTCTAGTTCGATTGAGTGTGAACTCGATAAACATCTGTAGAGTGTGAACTCAATAAATATCTCGGCCGTCCTTTGAAGGATATAAGTCCCGCAGGTTAAGTTTGTAGAGTGAGAACTCGGTAAACATCTCGGCCATCCCGTGAGGGGTATAAGTCCCGCAGGTTAAGTTCGGTTAAGGTTCCCACGTGTTAAGGGAAGAGTGGGCGTAAGACGTGTTTAAATGCGAACCACTATAAAAAGTCTTGTGTGCATTTACTTGCTTTCTTATTGCTTTACACTATTCACACAACCGAAGTTTAAAACAACATACATATTCTAAGTTAAGCTCGATGCACTTTTGCAACCGATCCGATCGATTGACACCTTACCAACCGGGTTGAAAACCGACTTAAGAATCAATTGATAAAACTAGTTTTTCACACGGGTAAAAACAAGCTTCCGCACCATTGATTAAACCGACAGATATCAAAATCGATCGCCCTTAGGCACTCAAGAAGATTGAACATCGATCTAACCGATACACTAGCACTCGATCGGATGTCTGCGGTTCACACCGATCCGGTAAAAAAGTTTTGGAAGTCTATTCACCCCTCCTCTAAATTCCACCCTCAAAAAACGTTAACCTACAATCGACTTAAGGTCGGGCTCTACACCCTATCCCCATCACTTGAAAATCCTTGTGAGTACCCGCTTTGATGCTTTCGACTTTCCATTTTCCCATCTTCGTGGCTGATTTTTTTGTGAGCATTTCGATATTCGATCTCCCGTAAGTCGGCCTTCCACGGCCGATGATGGCCTCCGGAAGAAATCGATGTTGGGCCAAATGAAGCGTGATAGGCCGGGCCGATGCCCTCCCCTCGAGATCGACTTCTATCCGTCCCTCGGCCCGTGACAAAAGGAAGAAGAGGTCGAAAGAGTACAACCCTCTTTTGACTTGAACACCTGGGAGGCGCGAGGAAAGATTCGATCGAGGGATTAGGTGGTCGACCCTCGCCCAACCCCATAGCCCGCTCTACCCCCCAAGGAGATCGTCGTCAGAGGGGCGATTCACGTTGGTCTTTAGGAAGCCTACTGCGTCGAGGAGTAAGTTTTTGATTGCGTGAGTCTTTACATTCGTGCCATCTCTTTGCCTGATCGACTTACATGTTTCTTTTGCAGCCCGGAGCTTACCCTGCACAAGTTCGGCCCCGAGGCACTTAGCTTTAAAGGTCGAGTCATGTCATCCCGGCGGGGTCTCCCGAAATCGGGCCCGCCGGAGGGGTCCAGGAATCGACTGGTTGGACGCAATTTAATTGACAAGAATGCTCGCTTCAAGAAAGCGACGGGTAATTTGTACTGCCCTCGCCTACTCTGTGGGCGCGCCTTATCCGGAGAAGACCAAAGGCAAAGTTGGAGGCGAGTTGAGGAGCCGAAAAGGCATTGCGAGGGTCACGATCGCATTTTAAAACTCGAGGCTTTAATTTCGATTTATCCAACAGCCTTTCGGACGCTGAGGGACGTCATGGAGGTTGAGGGCTAACCGAGGGCCAAAAGGCAAGTGTGGTCCTACCGAGGGCGAGCCGGGCCGAGGGGTGAGGGTGCTAGTCGCCATGAGGGACGACTTTAAGAGGATCGAGGAGCTCAACACCAATCTTATGATGTGATGATGCCTGCTATGTTTCCGGCTATCCCGGTTTTCACAAGGCTCATCCGCCGACTGACTTTGTCCCTTTGTCGAAGCTATCTGGATGATGTCATGAACTACCCTCCCTGCCCCCTCGTCCTCTTGGAGATAAAGAACTTGGAAGACATGGGTGTCGACCTTTCTTTTTCCCAATCGGTCGGATCATCTTGGGTCCACGACTCGAGAAAGGCGTCAGCGGGGTCTGAGTCGATTCCCGAGACTCCTCTGTTGGAAGCCGCAGAGGGGAGTGTTGGGGGGGCCAAGTGGTAGTCCTGTAGGTTCCTGAGGGGAGGCGGCTCTTTTGACGACTTACTTTTGTTGTACTTTTTTTCTTTTTTGATGTATCTGCCTTCTGGCTTATTCTGTGTATCCGCCTTCGGGCCACCTTGTTAATATTAATGGAATTTCCCTTTTTCGTATTCCTTTGATGTGTTGACTCGATTTCCTTATGGGACTTTATGTTTTCTTACTCCTTGTCGTCTTATCGTTAATGCGACTTTATGTTGGAACTATTTTTTAGTCGTCTTATAAAGTTAGGGGAGATCGCCCCTCGAGGGGTGTCGATCCTCCCCTCGGTATGTCGAAAGTCGTACCTCGGGTAATTTGTTCTCTTTACATAATCCCTTTGGGTTTCACACAGGAATTTTGAAACGAAGAAAAGAAATTATTATTGATGAATAGTTGATTACAAGGGTGTAAACCTATTGATAATACTTCCTCAAATGTGTTGCATTCTACGGGTATTGAGCCTTGGTGCTATCTGGTCGTTCGAGCTCATAGGCTCCATTTGGTAGGGTTTTTGAGATCTTGAATGGGCCCTCCCAGTTTGGACCGAGGTCTCCTTTTGACTCTTCGAGTACCTTCTTTAATACCAAGTCTCCTTCTTTGAAGCGTCGTAGTCGTACTTTAGAGTTATAGTACCTCTCTGACCTTTGCTTGTACCTTGCATTTCTCATGTTGGCCTCCAACCGCCTTTCTTCGAGTAGTTCTAGGTTCCTGGCCAAGGCCTCATCGTTGTGGTCGAAGGCGACCTGACTTGTGCGAAGATTGGGGAGGTTGACCTCCGCAGGAACGACCGCCTCGGTGCGGAAAGCCTGCGAGTAAGGAGTTTCTCATGTCGAATTTTTTCAGGTCGTTCTGTAGGCCCACAAAACATCTGGGAGCTCGCTATCCCATTTTCCCTTACTCCCCTCAATCTTGGCCTTGAGAGTGTGTTTGATGATTTTGTTCACTGCCTCAACCTGACCTTTCGACTGTGGATGGTACGGAGTTGAGAAGAGTTTTGCGATCTTCCATTTTTTGAAGAAGGCTTCGATTTTGAGGCCGTCGAATTATTTACCATTGTCGGATATGATCGCTTGTGGTAAACCAAACCTGCACCGCCATATGAATTTGATGACGTGATCTTGGTCTATGGTCGCTAGTGCCTCAGCCTCGGCCCATTTTGTGAAGTAGTCTACCGCCACCAGGGCGTATTAACCGAGCCCGGAGCTGTTGGGAGTGGGCCAATAATTTCTATCCCCCATTTTGCAAATGGCCAAGGACTGAGGATTCTTGTGAGCTCTTCTGGGACACTTTTGATGGAAGGAGCATAGATTTGGCATCTATGACATTTGCGGGCGAAGATGATGGCATCGGCCCTTAGTGTGGGCCAAAAATATTCGTGCCTTGTGGCTTTATGGGCCAGCAATTCTCCCCCGGTGTGGTTTCCGCATGCCCCTTCGTGTATTTCACGCAGGACCACTTGTCCTTTTTCAGGTGTGATACAATGATGTAAGGGGATGCTGAAGCCACGTTTGTACAGCTCGTCGTGTATCATTGTGTATCGTGCGGCTCGTAATTGCAATTTCTGAGCTTACACTCGATCAGTTGGCAGGAGACATGTTGTCAAGTATTCAATGATGGGTGTCATCCAGCTCGATGTTGGGGTTTCCTAGGTCGCGACTCTCGCGTGTGCAGTGGGTGGGTGGGATAATGTCGTGATGGTGACATCCTTCATTTCTGGTGATCCCTCGGAAGTCGCTAGTTGTGCTAAAGAGTCGGCTCTCGAGTTTTGTTCCCTCGGGATCAATTTGACATGGATTTGTTCAAACTTTTGACACAATATCCTTACTATCTCTTGGTAGGTTGCCATCCTACGTAGCCTCGTGCTTCATACTCCCCGATCCGGTAGGCCCACGAGTACAGGAGTGCGTGTGGACTTGCGATCTTTTGACACCCATGGCCATCGACATTTCTAGGCGTGATGAGTCTTCATATTCGGCCTTGTTGTTAGTCATTTGGGAAGTCGGGAAGGTGATGGCGTTTTGGAAGGAGGTTCCTTCCTGCTTATCAAAACTAAACCGGCCCCGATTTATGGGAGGTTCTTTCAACCCATCTACAAATAGCTCCCACTACGGTTTGTTTTGAACATTCGCCCTGTTGAGAAGGTGAGCTCCACGATGAAGTTGGTTGCTAACGCTGGGCTTTGATGGCGGTAGGTGCTTAAGTTACACCGTCTTTGTCGATCTCAATTACCCGATTGAGGCATCGACCGTTATATCAATTGATGTAACACATTCCTAGGGGTGTGGAAGTGAGGACCTCGACTTGATGATCGAAGAAATCGGTCATAGTTTCCTTTACGCTCATGACTACTTTGTATGCCAACTTCTCTAAAGATCGGATATCGCTTGGTTTGGTTTAGATTCGTCGCAAAGCAATAAATCGGAAACTCATTCCTGTCTTCAATCCGTATGAGGACCGCACTCGAGAATTTTTTTTGGTCGTGAGATATAGGAAAAGTTGTTCCCTAGAATCGCCCGACAAAATGCTTCGTCTGCTAGTAAGCTTTGATTTTTCAAAAAGCTTCACGGCTTTCAGCGACCATTAATTTTGATTTCTTCCTGATTGTGTCAAATGATGGTTTGCATTTGTCTCCCCATTCGGGAGATGAACTGCTCAAAAGGCGCTCCCATGTCCAATATGGCTTTGACTTTAAAGTGGGGTTAAATTCTATTCTAGTTTGCTTACTAAATGTCCCAAGAATTTTCGATTCAACCCCAAAAATTACATTTCTTGGGATGTCAAAAGTTTGGCGCGCCCGGTGTGTCGGTGATCTTCCCACCTCGGGCTCTTGACGACTATGTCGCTCTCGTAAACCTCCACCGACTTGCGAGGCCGGCGAACATGTGGTTGACCATTCTTTGATCGTTGCCCTGCATTTTTTAACCGAAAGGCATTCTTTTCGGCGATAGATGTTCTTTTACGTCGGAAAGAGGTATCTTCACGGTCTAGTTCGATGCATAGCTATCGATGATAACTAACCAGGCATCCATAAACGACGTCATCTCGTGACCCACCGTATTATCTATCAGGTGATCGATGTGTGGCATAGGGAAGAAATATTTTGGACAAGCACTGTTGAGGTCGGTGAAGTCGATACACAGTCGCCAAGTCCCGCTCAACTTTTTCACCAGTACGGCGTTAGCTACCCATTGGGGTTGATCGGCCTGTGTGATTAGATTGTTATCCAGCAAGTTATTCACTTCTTCGGCTAACGCCGAATTTCCATCTTTTGAAATTTGCTCGGCGAACCGAAATTTGGATCTATCGCCCGGTTTATGACACGCGACCTTTGGGTCGATTCCCACCATGTCCTTCTGTGACCATACGAAGACGTCCAAGTTCTTTTTGAGAAAGTCGATGACTTCCCCCTTCAGGCCGTCCAGTATCTTGGAGCCTACGATTACTTCAAGATCCGGTCGGGCTGGTCTATCTTGACTTTCTCGAGGTCTTCCCCCGGGACAGCCCTTGGTGTATTTTGTCGGGGGTCGTCTATCTCTGCTTCGAGCAGAAATTCTTCTAGTTTGGGCCCCATTCTCGGATCGAGGTCGTCATGACTTCTTTTCTTGTTCGTCTTGTTAGTCAAAACTTCGCATTGTTTTTCACTATCTATTACAAGTATTTGTTTGCTAGTCGTTAGTGTGGAATAGAAAAGAGACGAGGAATAAATTAAACAACCTCTTGCATCAACTTGGTCACCTTTGACGGTGCCGACCAGCCCACTCTTGGTGGGAAACTGTACACAAAAATAAAAAGTTGAGGACGCTGCCTCGAATTCGTGTTCAAAGGGCCTCCCGAAGAAACCATTATAGGAGCTCGGGAGGTCGACAACTAGAAAATCTAAAAGCCTAGTGGCCCTAACTTCTTCATTCAAAGTGGAGACTAACTCAAGCGGTTAGGCGGATCGTTCCTTAAAAAACACCGCAATTCGTCTCCAAAACCTTTCACGACGTGGTCGCACGGGGTGATGTAGGCGTCATAGTCCCCGAGTTGGTCTAGGGTCTTCTTGAAGAGGATGTTACAGAAGGCTCCTCCATCCACCAGCAAACGGCATATAGTGGTGCCCATGATATTGACCTTGATTACCAAAGGGTCGACGTTTGGATAGACTATGCTGGCCTTATCCTTTTCGCCAAATTCTATCGTGCCGGTCTCCTCCCCCACCAAGAAAACCAGCAGCACCATTTTTCTAGCATTTTCTATTTCCCTTATCTCCGCCTTCAATCGCCTCTTGGATGAGCCGATCGTGGAGAGCCCTCCAACCGTTCCGAGCGGGGAGAGGGTGTGTATGATGCGAACTCCAACGTCCTCAGGCATGGGTGGCACTGGTCGTTCCCCTTGGCTGATGTTTCCTTGAGCGGGCTCTGCCTGTCGAGGTCAATTTGCCTGCCCGTGGCCTCCCTGGACCTGATCTTGATTCCTCTGAGAACGTTTGACAAACTCATCTAGCAGCCCGTCTTCGTACTGCCTCCAAAGCTGGGGAAGTAGATCCTTGCATTCGCTCGTGTAATGGCCTGTCTGCTCGTGGAAATGGAAAAACTTATTGGGGTTCGACTTGCCACTTATTCTTGATAGGCAGGCCGGGAGGGAGTAATTCCCGTTCTATGATCTGGTTGTAGACATGTCCAAGTGCCATGCCTCCATCAACTTTACAGGGATGTTTTCTTCGAAAGGCTTGAAACTCCCGGGTGCCTTATAATGGCCCTCGGTTTTCTTGGAGCTTTTCCTCGAGTCTGCGACCTCTTTGCCCATCGAAGAGTCTAGATTCCAGCAGTTCTGATGCATGGATGAGGTCACTGGCTCGCCTTCGGAAGTCAATGTAGCTGATAGGATATTCGGTGGTCATGCGTCAACATTGGCCTCGTCTCCGATGGGGTCCCCCTCGAGGAAGAGCTCATCGATCCTTTCGATGTAGGATCGATCTGACTCTGTATCCCCCTGTTGGGTATTCATCAATCATTGCCTGGTCGCAGGTCGCGGTGCCAAGGCCATGAAGTGGGTTAGAAACAATCTGGCGAGCTGTTCGAACGTATCCACCGAGAAGGGTTATAGCGAAGTGAACCACTGATCCGGTCGCTCAAGGTTAGCGAAAACAGCCGGCATTTGGTGGCATCCATCGCCCCCATGGAGGCCATGTAAGAGATTATACTTTGCTATGTGGACCAAGGTCCGTACTCACATATGGCGATCTAGAGCCATGTGTTGATTTTTCTTTGGATAGTTGCCAAAATAACTATAGTTCAAGTGGAGAATGCGGGATGACGAGGCCGTGGTGCCTCCGCCGACCCATTACGGTTCTCCACCCGTTCGAGAAGTTCTTTGACTGTCGGGAACGGTCATCGATCCTCACATCGCGAGGATCCTTGGATAGGAATGTCGCTCGTGGTCGCCATGGTGGACCACTTGGGCCCTTGGTAGTTCGTCGTGATACATGTTTAGCGAGGTCTCGCTCCAATTTTAGTCATTAGGTCGAGGGCCGGCCCAAACCTCATCTCGATGACCATCCGGGGCTTCTGGTCCCAGGTCTCCAAGTCGTTTGAACACATTGCCCGATCCCTCGGTTTTCTAAGGCGGCGGTTGAATGATGGCGTGTTGGGTCATATCTTAGTTGGCGTCTGGAGCAACCTTTTTAGCGAGGACATTCTTGCCTTTTTAGAGCTCGACATCGTTCTCTGCCTTAACTTAACGTTTGTTTGCCCTCGTCGTCAAAGCGAAAGTTTCTTGTTGAGGGCGGCCATTACGGCCTTCCGTCCTCTAATTGTGCGGATGATGTTCCACCACGGGGTGGCCTCTGGGATGACGGGGGTGAGACCGGCTGTGAACTCATTGAGGCCTCGGCACCATCACGCGGAGGTCTGTCTCGTTTACGGTAAATTATCTTGGTTGATCGCCATTGACAAAAGATGGGTCTCACGAGGATTTATGAGTAAATCGACGAGCAGTTTCCCACGAGATGGTGTCAAATGTTGTAACCTAGATTTTACGTCTCAGGGCAACACACATATGATGAATCGGATCAAGCAGATAATCTAGCGATAAATGTAAATTACTCTCAAATTTGGTTACCCGTTAAGTCTTTTGAATAAGACTACGTCTGGGGGCACCAAAGCCAGAGTATTGTATTGTACTATTTTACGCCTAGAGTTCTAAGATTTACGTCCCTTTACAATGAATAATACAATTTATATTTATAAATGAGAAACTAGGTCACGATCTTCATTGGCTTTCCTTTGCGGGCTTCAGAGGCTCCAACCGCCCCATCTTTGGTTTTCTTCAAATCGTCCGCGATTCTTGCGTTTGGATATACTTGCCTTTCTTACACCCCCGCAATATCCATCCACGCCATTAACTTTGCCGTATCTTTCCGATACATATCTCTTTTGTCGACTTGGATTGAAGTCATCTCCGACTGGTTTTCCTCAAAAGTAATCTCCGCGACCTTCGTATACTTCCAAATCGCTCCGCGACCTTCTCAACTCAAACGAAGTCTCTCCTACTGGTAGAAACATAACGGAGAGTCGCCTTGCCAGGTCGGATTATTCCACACTACAACAAAATTTTCAAAACATATGGGAAAAAGAAAGAAGAGATTTTCTTGGAAAGATTTTATGGAAGATAAGTATTCTAAAGAATACAAGATTATCTCATAAATTCAATAATCTTTGACTTTGACGTTTTCTCCTTGTTCTTTTTCGGAAAACTACGATTTATAAGGAAGGGGATTTTGTGGAAATTTTATTTATGGAAAATACAAGGAAATTTCCCATGAGCCCATTAGGGCTGAAATTTTCGCCCCACTCAGTCTTATAAATAGGGGACAAATTTTTCATCCCCAATACAATTCCAGTCTTGAAAAAATTAGAAATCCACAAAGGTGGTGCAACATATTTTTTCTTTACTCCTTTATTAAAATTGTTTGTGAGCATCACCCACCGGATAATCGTACAAGGACTCGGGGAATACTTGAGAAGGTGTTTTGGATTGATCCATCGTCTCAACTGTTATCTTTTCAAGATGTAAGTTTTGCATAAACTCCTAGTTCCGCATGTGTGCAGGACTTTACGCGGAATTACTTGTACACATGTTGTTGTTGTAATTATTATTTGAATTAATAGGATTAATTCATGGTAGTAATAATTATTGATTTAAATTTGTATTTAAATTACACCACGAATAGATCCACACACACAAATTCCCAACATAATAAGTTGAGCTAAGACAACTTATAACAGAAGACTTAACAAGGTAGACTGATCAGTCTTAACTGATCAGGTCAGTTCAATAGGGTGACAACCAGTTGTTTACCTAAAATATATAAGTAGCTCAGACAAGAACAATGTCAAACTAAGTTGGTGAATCAAGGCGCCGAATAAGTGTACTTGATAACCAATGAGAACTAGACACGTACGTACGGAGCTGACAGTGCATGACAAGGTGGTTCAGAGTCAAACGGCTATAAAGGACGATGGAGCACACATTTGGTCATGCCGTCTCTGACCACATCAAATCAACCCTGCAATCCTACCATGAGAATGTCGGAAGCTTCCTCTCCAGTGGCCCTTGACACTCCAAAGATCTCACACCAATCGTCGTACAAAGTTCAAAACTTGTGCTTCATTAGTCTTGCATTTGGGTATTTCTACATTTCATACGCACAAACTACAATAGAATAATTACTTATATAGATATTAAAAAAGGAAGTTGTCTCCTAATATCTTATCACACTGCAAATACAACATTTATGAGAGACATATTGAAGAATCAAAATAGCATGTATACTAGCTCATTTATTGCCATTTCTTAGGCCTTTCCTGATGAAAATAGAACCTATAGCATTTTTTTCACATTGCATTCCTTTTCACATACATTTCTGAACTACATAGCACTCAAATTGTATAGCCCAACAAGTAGATTCCCATAACACAAAAAATCTGCCCATATAATAACATTATACCCTATCTTAGATGAATAAGTTTAAAGCAACATCACACCTGATCAAATAACACCTAAATCCTATTCATTATTATAATATGAGTATCCAACTAATCAAACAACATTATGAACGACAAGAATAATATGCAATCTACATTAGTTATATGATCCACAAATCATACATACCTTGGTTATTTTAACCCACTGTTCATCAGTTGCTTCAACCATTTTTGTAGTCAAGTCCAATCCATCACCAGTTCTTGATAGCATCTCAAACAAGATATTGTAGTTCTTCTTTCCATTAATTATACGGGATGCGATATGAGGCTCAATCTTAATATCAATATTTGGGAATACTTGTCTAATGTTGTGGGCCAATACCCCGAGATACCCAGTTCAAAACCCATTTTCAGACTTCCAGCCTTCCCTCACAAATTTTTCATTGCTTGATTAACACTTGCTCCTCCCATTACTCCAACCCCTTCTACCTTTGTCAACCCTTGTGCAAATAAAGCACCAACTCTAGCTCTGACCCGCCCATCCATGTAATCCACACCAAAAAGACAGTACAAATTAATTACAGTTTACATTTTACACAATTGTGAAATCAGATATGCATTTAAATAAAGTCGAGTTTTCATAACAAATAACATGAAAATATGAACACATTCTAATATAGTAGATATCACATAATGTCACACAAAGTCATCAAATAAGAGTTATACAGACAGATGTTCTAAATAAAGCAAATGTTTTGAGATAATGTCAAAGTTACAAATTAAGCTAATAAAACAATTCATCAATGACCGCCCCTCCAATTCGAATACATTTGGTGGGCTAGGTTTTCACTCCAATTTTACAAAGCCAGAAGTGTTAATTAAGTCTATGAACCCTTCCTCTTCGTTCTCCTCATTGTGTAGTTCAACCTCTTCATCGTTGAATAATTAGATCATTTGGCATTTCATTGCGGATGAAGTGATTGAGCAAGACACATGCAAGTATAATTCGATTCTGAACCTCGATAGGATAAAAGGTCGGACTTCTAAGTACAACCCAACGTTTCTTCAGTAATCTAAATGCTCGTTCTATAACATTACGAGCCTTGGAGTGGTTCATATTATAGTATTTCTTGTAGTTCTGAGGAGTTGAGAAACCATTACCCCACTCGCTCGAATGGTATCTCACCATCTTGTACGGGGTCAAGAAACCTTCTCCAATTGTATATCCATTCACAGAGGCAGAATTTTCATATTGCTCAAGCATAAATGGAAACACAATTAGTAGTTGCTTTGAATCTGGTTATATTTTAATAAATCACATTATAGACAATGAGAATGAGAAGTTATTACTTTGAGGGACCTTAAGACCGTTCGTCCTAGAAACTACATCTCTAAGGACTCGTGCATCAGCGGAAGATCCTTCCCAACCAGTCAACATGTAGATGAAGTTCATATTCCTATCACAAGCAGCTATAATATTCACAGATAGACTGCCTTTTCTAGTTCTATATCTTGGTTTATCAAAGTCCGGAACGGTAAAATCGATGTAAGTGTCATCCAAGGCACCCAAGAAACCTTATGAGAGATGTGAATATTTGATTATAAAGTGAAATTGGTTAGTCACTACAATTGATGATATAAGAGTATAATTTTATATAAGTTGTATATATGCAAAAAATAAAATAAAATATTATACCTTGAAATTGGGGGTGAGTGCAGTCCTCCTCCACGGGAGTCGGGGTAGCAAGTAGCATTCCATGTAGTTTTAGTACAACATTTAAGACATTGTGAAAATACTTGCTAACTGTCTAACCACTACGCTTGAAATCAAATTTTACACACCTTAGTTTGGAGTGATGAGCTAACACACTCGAAATTAGCGACCATTTCAAAGAACCACATACTTACTATCTACAAGGCCTCCTTAATATTGTAATAGACAAAGATGATTAAAGGTCGCATTTATTCATTCTTAAATTATCAAAATAATGACTATCACTCACACCAACTCAATGTCGGACCTACTATGGTACAAGGGGCTACAACTGTACCCCAAAACTGAAAAATATCTATGTAATATATATTATATGTATATTTTTAAGTAGATATTTTTTTAATCGATATTTAATATATTCAGATTCCATATATTTTTTTTGGTATTTGACATAAAACGTAAAATCCGTTCATTTGTTACCGTTTCCGGTAAGGTTGTGCCTTTTATATTCCGGATTGAGCTTTGATCATCTTGAGTTTAAGCGATTTGGCGGTTGGAGTATTGACTGCTTTGTTTTTTTTATCTTCAGATTCAATTCTTCACTGCCTACCATTAGCACTTCTAGTGGGTTAATTGGGCTTATTGTCCATCTTACAATTCAAAACATATTTGGGCCTTTTTTTAGCTTCCCCATATTTTGGTTGGCTACTGTATTTTTGTTGAATTTTATATCTATTTTCATTTTCTTTTATATAACTACTTGTTTCTCATATTATAAATACCAAAGAAATTAAAATTGTAATTTTATTTAAATATTAATTTTTTTCTTAGAAAATTCTTGTGTGAAATGGATCGTCATGAATTCTTACACTCTAATAGTCTTGCAACAAAGTTCTTATTTTATTTATTTAATCGCAACTACAGGTAACGTTGAATATTAAGTAGGACTTCCTCCGTTCCAAGGTAAACTTTACATTTAAACGTAATACATATTTTGAAAAATATAATATTATATGTATTGCTAGTTTGTGGGGATTAGGATGTATAAGTAAAATAAAAAGGAGGAAAGATAAAAAGAGAAATTATGTGTATTTTAATATTAAATGAGTGATAAATGGTGTAATTTTGATTAAAAATAATGATAGTTGTTAAGAAAAGTGAGGCACACCTTGCCACAAAAAAAAATGTAAAATTTATGGGTAAATTGTGTCAAATCCCAATGTGGTATGAAAAAATCGATTCCCAACCCCTTGTCTTTAAAAATTGTGTAGAAATCCTTTTTGGTTTTATAAATATAGCGTGAAAACACCATTTTTGTTGATATAATGGAAAGTATATTACACACTTGCCTTTTTAGTGTATTTTTTCCACCATTTTTGTTGGAAAATAATGTAATTACCCTCCATTGACTATATTAAAGGGAGGAGCTTGACGCCAAACCTTCATATTTTTACAATTTAAAGTTTTTATATAGTTATTTAATTGTCAAAATATGAAGGCTTGGCACAAAAATCACCTTCTATATAGTTAATGGAGGGTAATTCTGTCATTTTCCAACAAAAAAAGTGAAAAAAATAACACTAAAAAACGAGTGTGAAATATATTTTCCATTATCTCAACAAAAATGCGGTTGTCACGCCATATTAAAAAACCACAAAGGGGTTTCGCGGCATATTTATAAAACCACAAGGGAGTTTCACACAATTTTTAAAGCACAGGGGGGTTTGACTCCTAGAGCTCTATATCGGGTATACATCTTTTTCATCATAAAAATTATTTGGAATACAATTTTCTCCAACGAAAGAACAATCTCAGCCTTTCTTCTGCATAGACGTGCCATGGATACTGCACCAAATTATGTTGGTAAGATTGACTGGTGGGCGTTTGTAAAATTATTCAATACATATTGATCATAAAATATATAGGATCCACACATATACACGCACATAGAAGTGAATCACGGAGCAACAATATACAAAATGCAGAACTCAAAAAACAGATGTTTATCTTGTGAAAAGAAGGGGAAAAAAAGCACTCAAAAGTTAAACCTGATTTCTGTTGGCTGTTGATTACAGAGTTTTTGTAGGCCGAACAGTTTCACCTTAATCCCGGTTGCAAAAGCTGAAAGGAAAAAAAACATATATTTCAAGTTTTGTGCAAATTCATTAACATGGGGCTACTGAATTACTAATAGGACATAGATAGATTTAACAAATAAAATTAGCAATCAACCAAGCCTTATCAACCAAATTTTCCCAAGAGACTGCTAGAAAAGAGTTAAATCACTGGAAAAATCAAGAAATCATAACTAGGCATTACATAAAACATATTATTTTCAACTTAAAAGCTCATTTCAATCAAATAAGGGTGTGTGAGCTTCAATAGCAGCAACAATCCATTGAAGGTTTCGTTGTATAAACTGCAAATAGCATTCTACATCACTAAATGTATACATGCTATAAAATTTGTGTTCAACTTAAAACAACTTATCTTACTATACACGCCCTAAAGACTAAAATCAAAAAAACAAATTAAAAAATAAAATTTGCAATCACATATCAATTATCAATAATTTTTCCCAAGAATCTGAAAGAGTTGTAAATTTAACCACTAAATCACTACATAAATCAACAATCAGACCTAGGCATTACATAAAACATAATGTTTTCAACTTAAAAGCTCATTTCAATCAAATAGGGGTGTATGAGCTTCAATGGCAGCAACAATCCATTGAAGGTTTCCTTGTTTAAACGGTAAATAACATTCTACATCACTAAATGTAGACCTTATCATACTATAATCTTAGACGGATGATGCTCAGGTTGTCTTCAAGGTCTTTTATGTACTTTCCTTCTACTAAATCAGCATCCCATTCCTGCCAAAATCGTGCAAGTCAAGTGCATTTTGAAATGGTATTAATTGTTTTACCAAAAGGTATTAGTTGTATTCTTTGAACAGTGTTAGTTATTTTCACGAGGTTGCTTACCTTGGCAGCGTCGATTGCATTGGCCACGGTCATGAACTGCTGGGGCGATACCGATTTCAATGCCCACCGGCTGCGAAACGTGTGAAGCGATCCCGATCTGCATCTCGAAATCTCCACCCCGTCTTCGACGCCAACGACTTTCCACCCGTCGTTCACGGGTGTGCTCTCTCCACACCTGTTGGAATCCGAAGCAGAAAGCAGTTCTTGGATGCAATTCTCACTAGCATGGAACACATATCTTCTCAATGAATCCTCACTTATAGACCTGAAAATTAACCACAGTTAACAACTCATTAAACCATCATCATCCCTTCTATAATAATTAATACAAACAATGGTAAGAAAATTACCAGGATCTACTGCAATTGGAAGGACTACTACTCATTTCAAGATGTTTAAAGATGATTGTAAGTGTGTCCCTTTAATGCAGGGTAAGTAAGCCAAGTTTATATACAGAGAGAGAGAGAGGAAGTACAAGTCTTAGATTGTTGTAGGAGAGAGAAAATAGAGGCACATCAGCACATGGAATACCAGAAGCATCACCATGATTAAAACTGCACGTCTTTATCTCCAATTTCTTCTCTAATAAAAGCCAACAGCACTCCATGTGCATAATCTTCCCCACATCTTTTTAATCTCCTTTACCAAGAATCTCTTTCTCTCTCTCTCTTTCTTTCTTTCACTCTCTCTCTCTTGTTTTTAAGGATAAACACATTAGAAAAGACTAGCAAACTGCAAAACAGAGTATTAGAGTTTAAACAACAATTATATTGTACCTATATTTGTCTGGTTTGGGGTGACATGAACAGAAACAAGACCACTCATTCAGCACCCCCTTCATCACGTGCCTTGAATACCTTCTACTGCCAAATTAACACACCAAAACAGACAGTTAATTACACTATTAATATGGGATAATTCAGCCATAACATTCTGTCGTACTGTCTGCAATTTCATGGCCTCGGAAAATGTTCATTTTGGTATCCGCATATGTACGTGGTGATGATGAAACGACAGTCTTTTCACACTACTGGCCAAGATCCACAACACATTATTACATAGTGAAACGTGATTTGTGTCAGGATAAATTACAAGCTACATAGTGAATTGTGACTGCATTATTATACATTTTTCTATTGGTTTTAACATTATCAACCCCAAGATTTGGATCCTATGAGAATAAAAATGAGGGGTGAAGAACTTGATTACATATATACTACCATAAAAGGGAGATTAATTTATTGGGGGGTGGGGGGGGGGGGGGGGTCATTATTATGGTATCAAATAAACAATGAAAAGATGCTGAATGTCCTAACTTCAAAAATGACTCAAGATGATGGCTTTTACTGCCCCAACAAGCCTTTTGCTTTAAGGCTAGAAACTGTGTCTCTCACAGCATCTTCAACTGGAGTAAAGATTAATCCCAAGTCAATCAATCTCTTTGCAGCATCCTTGCAAGCCACAAGGCCTGGCTGTGTTTCGCCTGTAAACCTGCATGATAAGCTCAAAGGATTGTATGAAAGAGAGAATACTATTTATCTGCACAGTTTTCTGAAAATTAGATAAAATAAAGAGTTGAATTATGTAAAACAGTTTTACCACATAATTGATTCGCAACTATCAATTTATAGTAAAATAACTACTACTTCTTCATAAAACAACCAGTACAATCAAACGAATACCTTTACATGAAAAAATTAATGCAGTTTAAAGTTGCACAGAAAACAAAAACCAATTGTATGGTAAAACTGGTTTAATTGACTTGCAAAAAATGACCCTCTCTCTCCCTCTCACCCCAATGATAACATCCATGATGTAGCCTAAAACAAGGCTAGATTATCCAGTATAATTAATGAAAGTAATGTGAGCTTATTACATTAGTTAGATACAGTTGTTGATACGAAGAACTTCATGATGAAAAAACAGAAGAGAAAATGTCAAGAATCCAAGCAAATCAGCATTTTTGCTATGCTACACTGCTAGTGGTACAACACACTAATGCACTGCTGGGCTGTAGCATAGAATAAACCAAAATCAGGGGTGTTGCACTCAGTCATCAAAAGTCAAGAAGTAAATGAAGTGGTCATTAATGCACATGGGAAGCTGGGGAAAAGACTATAATATCCTATACTGATATGCAACTTTTTGTTACATGATTAGAGACTGCACATCACTAAACAAGAGCAATAAGTAAAAGCAGAAGAGGAAGATATAATATTTTAAAGTTTGATATAGAACTAAAGGATCAATAATCAACAAATTCACTCATTTGCCTATTGCCGCCAAGGTAAAGAATTGGATTTTCTCAAATTCATACTAACAGCTAAAGTTTCAACTTAAACCATGTAGGTGGCCAATATAGCCTAAAAAATGAAGCATGGGTCCCAACTCCCAACAAAATCTATTCTTATTATCCAGAGATCAATTCTTATTAAGCTTTTGAAGCTATATAATTTCTGACTTGCTGTGAAAGCATAAAAAGTACAGGATAAGATCCCATCCAAGTGGGTTGAAAAATGATATAGATGCTGAAAAAGACCCCCACAAGATATCAAAATCCAAATAATGAACATTTTGAAATTATGGGAACTCATGAATCGCATTAATTTCATTCAACTGAGACCATCAAATCATAGCATCTCTTCATTCTGCCTTTTCAGATAAATAATGTTTAATATCACAACAGATGCAATATTGCAGTTGGATTAAAAGTTGGGAGTATTAAAATCAATATAATATCAAATCAAGATTGTAATTCCTTTTGGGACAAACTCAATTTGGCTTAAGGGGATATGAGCTATTTTATATCAAAGAGCACCATTACGACTTCATATAAACTGTTGTTCTTTTTAACTACATTTCCCAAAGAATCATGAAAAAATTAGGTTGATTTCTAAAGAAAACCTAACCTTCTCTTTTATATATAATTAAGGTCATTAAGTTGCAGCTCTGCATTTATAGACTGAAACATATATAAACCATATACCTCTGAATTAACACATTTCTTCATCAACCTATATACATGATAATATGATACAATCTCAAAATAGAAAGGAAAGCATTAGCAGGTGCATACGTGAGAAGAAGGACGAGCACAGAGGTGAATAAAGCAATTTTTTTTTTTTGTCTTGTAAGTTACCCCAGTTTCGATTTTATTCCTAACAACTTTCACGAATTGAAAATAGTCCTGTAACTTTCAATTTTTCGATATTTTGACCGGCTGTAAGAGGTAAAACATCCTGACCAATCAGACTCTGCCATGTCAGTATCAACCAGATAATCACCTCCTAAAACTAATTACTAGACCAAAATGTCAAAAACTCAAAGTTACAGGACAGCTTTCAAGAATAGGACAGGAACAAAAATAGGGATAAAGGCAAAGTCTTGTGTAAACCAGTTTTACTGTTCAACTAGTTTGCATTTTGAGTGTATTTTTAAAACATAATTAGTTGTTTCATTAAAAGGGATTAGGTGTTTTACTGTAAAGTGATAGTTGCACAGTAAAACTGTTTTACACAAAGACCAACTCCTAAAAAAAATTACTTTCCCGAGAATTTACTACAGACCTGTGAACTGGAAATTCAGGAAAGAGTTCCGAGATTTTCTTTGCAAAGTCGCCAAACTGATAGATACCATTCGTGCAAAGGTAGCGACCTGAGGCTGTAGGGGTTTCAAAGAGCAGTAATTGAGCCTTAGCTACATCTTTGACATGAACTACCCCCAACCAGAAGTACTCCTGTGTATCTTTTGATCCCTGCAACAGCTTTTGCAACACTGCACAACTGGCATTTAATGCGGGTTGCAAGAGCTGGCCAAGACATGTAGCAGGATTTATTGCTACAACATCCACGCCGTTTTCCTTTGCAAAATCCCATGCAGCTTTCTCAGCCAATGTTTTTGAGACAGGATACCATTTCTGTCACATCGGGAAATTCGTATTTAATTACTCATTAATGTGAGGAAGTGTACTCAAGGAAATGCTGTCCCATCCTCTGAGGAAAAGTTATTTATGTGCCCACCATTGATGTGGCTACGGGTGGTTCGGTAACGATATACCGTAAAAATACCGGACCATACAGTACACCGTATCGAAATTTTCTGAAATATTATACCGATACCATACTGTAAATTTCGGTATATCGAAGTTTCGATGTAATAGAATTGCATATCGTTTCATACACAAAAAAATCAGTATAACTCTCATACCAAATTTTATGTATATACCATTTCAAAACCGAAATATTTATAATTTTATAAGCAGTTCCATGGCGAAAATTTGGTACATCATTTCATACTGTCTATACCGAAATTTTTTAAAGAAATATTTTTAGCATGAAACTGAAATACCTAGATATCGTGATACCAAAATATCTTTTTTTTGGTATATTGGTATGTACCAAAATACATACGGGATTCTATATATACCGAAATACCGAGAATTTTTTATTACTAAACCATTACTGTACCGAAAATAATGAATTTTGTACTTTTCGATATGGTAAGTACGGTATACCAAAAATTTCAGTATTTTCCCACCCATAGATGTGGAGATGGGAGTTAATTCAGAATCACGGTGATTATAAAATACCCCATTGTAAGCTAGTCATATCCATGGCGAGCACATTAAACAATGTGTAAGGGAACAGTCTTGTGTGAAGTTTGGAGCAAAAATAAAACAGAGCAACTTGTATTAAGAAGATTTTAACTTCAAAAATAGCTTTAAAATTAAAATGCAATAAAATTAATATGTGGCATAAAAGTCATACTTCAATATCCCCTTGGGGAACTTAAAAAGAAGCTAATCTTTTGTTTTTTTTCCCCCAAATTGATCAGACATTTAATTTAGATGAAAATTGCATTAAATGCTTTAATCATGATGATAGATGACCCACATGCTTACAGGTTTGCATCAACATCACATTTCTCACTCTAGGAAAGATATATTGGACCTTTTGCTTTGGGCATCATTTCATTACAAACAGTCCGAGGACCACTGTGCTGATGAGCATCTTTTTTTTATCAGGTATGAGCTTCACTTTCTATAGTTCCTACCATTGTTAAATTGCTCTTTGCCACATAAAGAAAATGTGCTTTGCCAATATCACATGTTTAATTTCACAAGCTTGAGTCACCATTGCCACATAGATCAACTAACTTTCTCATATGTGAAGTAAAATGAGGAATTTTCCAAACATGACTAGTAAATGAGAATGGGGCAGCTCTAAGGCTCTTTTTGCTTTTCTTCCATTTATCTTCCTAGATAGCCATTGAATACTTGAATCTCTCCAAATTTAACCAAAGCAAGATTATACTTCCAAAATCCTAATGCATGTTTGTTTGTAGGATCATGCAAGCTAGATTTCAAAATCCACCATAATCCTAACCTATAATATATGCACTCTCTTACATTCTCTCCCATACTTCTTCACTATATTTTTCTCAATTCTACCCTACTTACATCTTATCAACCAAACTACGCAAACGTCGAATTCACCTTTTTACTATTCCAGAATTTCTCAATCAAGCCAAAATCCTCCTATAACCCAAGACAAACTTATCAGTGCCTTTTGGCATAGTTGGAATGGTGTCATCGATCTTCATAGCATTCTACTAAAAGGCCAATTTTTAATGCAAACAGAATTTGACCAAAGATATTATCACATCAAAATCAATAGCACACCTCAACCACTTGTTCGAAAATACTACGCTTTAACATTGCTCGATAGAGGCGTAACAGCTACAATCCGTTCCCAAAATCTCAGGTTGTAAGTGTTAATATGCACACTACTAGTAAACAGTAAATGCCACTCTTTTGATATGACCACCAACAAAAGCAAATGTCAGCTCTAATCTCAGGCCAAATTGAGTAAACCTAATCATTGATGCACATAACAAACACACTAAAAAACTTGCTAACTTTTGTCCCTTATCAATCAAAATAGCCTAAATCAAATTTCAATTAGAGTTAATAATGTTTGTTCAATTAAATCAAATGGGGTTGGGAGTGAGAGAGAGAGACCTGACGCTGCTTGCAATAGTCAAGATCAGTCCAGCAAGACTCATCAACCACCCTCCCACCGGGCCACCCAGGGTTAGGCACCATAGCCGAAATCGAAGACGTGAGAACCACGCGCCGAACCCTAAAGCTCTTCGCGGCCGCAAGCACATTCAGGGTCCCCTTCACGGCGGGGTCCAGCAGCTCCGATTGAGGGTCCACCGGGTCCTCGAGAGTGCACGGCGACGCCACGTGGAAGACCCCGCCGCCGGCGCACCCCTCCACGGCCCTGTCCACGGCGGCGGAGTCGAGGAGGTCGACGTGGTGCACGGTGAGGCGGTCGGCGACGCGTGGGAGGGAGAAGAGGTGGAGGCGTCGGTGCCGGGGAATATGGAGAGGTGGATGCGGGTGTAGCCGCGTTGGAGAAGGGTTTTGACTAACCATGAGCCGATGAAACCGTTGGCGCCAGTGACGCACACCGGCGGTTTGATTGTGGTGGTGATCGGTGGTTGTTCTGCCATTGCGGAATGCAGTATGAAGAAAGCCGTACGTAAAAACTCGAGATTACAAATACAGGTGATGATTAGGGAGGATATATAGATTGGTGTGATGATTTTGAGAAGGATTGTGCAATCTTCATTCTCTAGTTTATATCCAATCCAATTCCACCCAAAATAGCATTTGGAAATTGGAATTCTTGTTGACTAAAAAAAGAAATTACCAAGACTATTTTCTAGGTGTCAATTATCATTGGTTAGTTAAATATAGATTTATACTCCCTTCAATCCCATCCCGCAACATTTTGCACCAACTTTTGAATATGTAATTTATGAAAAGGGTATAATGAGTGGAGTGTTGGAGAGTAATTTTATAATTTTTTAAAAAAATTATATAATGAGTGGAGTGTTGGAGGGTAATTATGTAAACTAATATGTTAAAGTAAATAAAGTAGATGATTGAGTGTATGGATGAGTCCCAAAGCAATGATATTTTGTGTAAATATGTGAATAATATAAGGATGAAGTTTAATAAGAAATTTTCTTTTTTGGGTGTGCAAAGTGTCGTGGGATGTTTAATGAGTTTAATGAAAGTGTGCAAAGTAAATAAGGACATAGGGAGAGGGAGTATCAATTTGCAACTCATTGCATGATTTTTGTACCATTTTTAAAATCACTTTATAATATATTCGATTGCAACGGAGTATGTGATTTTATTCGATTGCAACATCGTCAATTTGCACGTCATTGTATGATTTTTGTCCATCTCCATTCTCCACTGTCGATATTCTCTTCACAAGCATTTGATAAGCAGTACTTAGTTAAATTGACACCGGTTAAGACAAAGCAACAAAGACCTATGTAAGCACTTAATTCATATTATTAAGATAAAAAAACAGATGTTTTAGTTTGTCAATTATATTATATGTGTAAATAAATAATTAATATTATTTATTTATATTTATATATATTAAATATATCCACATATAAAGTGGATAAGGGAGAAAGAGGTTAATAAGATAACCTCTATATGAAAATATGGGACGTATTTTTTTTCTGAGAGACGATTCATTCTGATTGGAAGAGGATGAAAAAGAATACGCTCTTTCTTCCAGAAACACTCCCAACCTTATACGTGAAATTGTGAAGAAACTCACATAGTTATTTCTTCATAACACATCACTAAATACAATCAAATGACTCTTACATTGTGAATAATGGAAGCAATCCGTGATCAATTCGTGTGGTTGTGTTTCGAACTCTAAGATCCAATAGTACGTAGAATTCAACCGGTTCTATTTTCTTTCCGCTGCAATTCTGGAATAGAAGTTAGTGATTTTCTAACCATCGTGTTCCAACAATGATATTAGAGCCATTGTGTTGAATTCTCGTACGTGATTACGATTCCCGCACATTTGTATGCTTATGTTATGGCATGATTTACACGTTGAATTGCAAAAGTTCTAAATTTTTTCAATTTTTCGATTTATTGAAATGGACGAATTAGGGGCTGAAAATTTTACTGTATGTGCGTGATATGATGTAGAATATATCTGCAAAATTTCGAAATTTTTGGTCAAACCGTTTGTTCGAATTAAATCGTTCTTTGAAATTTTTTGTGAACTTTGACTGCAAATTGTGGACTGTACTGTAAGAAATGAGATACAATTTTTTGAAGTTTTTCACGTTTCTGGGACCTAATCGCAAAGTTTCAGAGAATTTGGGGGTTGTATTTGGAGAATTCGATACTCTGTTAGGACCTAATTGCAAAATTATGAAGCATAACTATGAAATCGATCTGGACCCATATAAACTGATCGAATCGGGTCAGACCGCTAGCACGAAACGGGAATAGAAAATCTCATAGGCGCATGTCCACACGCTCGACGACTGGAGGAGACGCGTGAAACCACGTGCGGAGGGAGCGTGTAGCGCGTGTTGCACAAGCGCCGATCACTGTGGCTGTTGGGCCCACTTTTCGGCGTGTGTCTGCGCGAACAGACTCCACGACACGTGGAGGTGCGTTCCGACCCTGTACCGTATGTTTTCCGGCGCGTCGGAGCTTTTTCCGGCGTGTTCTCGGTCATGTAATTTTGTTTTGGCTCGTTTGAGCTCACTTCAACTCCGATTTTGATTTCGAAAGTTGCTATGTTCTTGATTTTCAGTGTAGATTCTTAATTCTTAGTTAGGAATATTCAAGTGCTTATTTATCTATTAAATTGAGAACCACAATTAAAACTTATTACATTTGTGAATTAGCTTATTATGCTTGAAATTATATTTTCTTGTGTAATTGTGAGCTTAATAATTTATGTGTTATGTATTTAAGCATTGGATGTTTAAATGGTTGCTCATTTTAGGTAGATATGACTCGATGAAATGAACAATTGTTGTTCTATAAATTCGAGATTTTTTTATGCAATTTTTTATATGAATTACATGAAAACTGGCATACAATTTTGGAATATTAAGTCTCTTGACGGAGATGGATAATTTAATTGCTCTTTCTTATTACCACATTAGGTAATTCCGATTTGATAGCTCAAGACTCAATAAAAGTTGTAAATTGAGCTATGACTTTTCCAAGAAAACTTAAAGTAGATTCTAGGATTAAATTATGACAAAATTGGAATTTAATAGTAATGGTGATAATTTTTATGAGAAAATGATTGTTGGATTGGGTTAAAGATTCAAGTAGACAAGTTGTTGGGACGACATATTTATGTATTAAAAATGATTCATTGATCCGGTGTTATTACCTTGATAGGTAAATGTAACGTTTGAATACGAATCATCACCTAGATCCTTACGTCATATCTTTTCATAATGTCGGTACTAAATGTAGTACTTCAAGAGACATAAATGTCAAAGATGATTCGAACTATTCATGAAATTTGCCTGATAGTGTTGCTGAAATAGGATTAGGTTAAAATAACTTTAGTAGTTGACTTTTAGGCTTACATTAGCCACTAAATTTCTTACTACTTTGTGTTATTTTATTAACTAATAACATGATTATGCTTTATTACGTTTATAATGATAAATGTTATTAAGCATATAGTTTCATGTTGTTAAGTGGGAGTTTTAGTTGTTTATTAGATTAAAAGCTAGAACTGATTTTGTTCATATTTTGGAACTGAATCTGATTAATGAGGATACTTAATGTGATTGATGATTAATGAATTTAAGTAATTTTTCGATGTCAAATTTTGTATTAAATTTTTCAGATGTCTGTTAGCTTAACATTGAACATATTGATACATAAATGTACATTAACTCATTGAATCATTTCAATCAAACCAAACAATAGCTTCAAAAGCTATGAACACCGAGTTAAATAAATAGAATAAACTCAATTACGATAATTATGACACGTGGCGTCATGATTAATTAATACTATCTACCGTATTATGGAAGATTATGGGATTGGGATGAAGATTCAGATCAAAATGGATCAAGAGACTTACCTTTGCTTGGAATATAAGAAATGCCTAGCTCATAACAAATTGGTGAGTTCGGTTGTAGACAACATGATCCTTGAGAATGTGCAACACCTTACAACTTATGATATTTGGTAATATCTGATAGAGAAGTATGGTAGCACATCATCTTCTGAACAACATCAAATTCTGAGCTAACATGATCATTTCCTTATAAGTGGGAACACTTGAGGGTTAACACGACATGTGATGAAAGTATTAAGACTTTCACTTATTCAATTTGTAATATTGAGTTGAAGGATGTAATACTTGGAGCTGTCAAGTTTTCATCAAGTGTTCTAGTTTTCGAATCCAATTTTAAACACACTTCAAACTCTAAACATAAGATTAAATGGAAGAAAGGGAGGAAATGACGAGCAATATAAAATTAGAAATGCTGTAGTTAAACTTCAAATTAATCATAATGAGAAGAAGAATAAGAAGAAGAGGCGTGTTAAACTGAAAGTAAGACATGTAAACTAGGTCATTTTAGTCATGAATATCTTGAGTTCAAGAGGGACAAAAAGAAATTCATCGTAATTATTTGGTTCAACCATAATTGTCTACGATGTTGTATTTTTGACTGGATTTTATCCTTATGGATTATAAATTCAGTAAACACAGACAATTAACTATCAACAAACAGACATTTGATTTACATCTTCATCATGTTCTAAGTTGAACGAGATGAAATTATGTGGAAACTAAAATCGAATTGAAGTCTAAGGACTTGTAAATTCGAGATTGACAATGGTCAATGTTTCACACTACATAATGTCTTATTTTCTCTGGAGGTCATTAAAGATCTCAAATCTGAATCTGTTCTTTTATGATTTTGATGTATTTTGAAATTTATATTAGAGATGGCTGTGATAGTATGGGAGGTGCTAAATGGACAGAATCATTAAATGCCCTCAATCAAGCTCACCCAAGAATCTGCCCTCAATCAAGTCCACCAAGTCTAAAATAGTCTTTCTGCCTAGGGCAGAATCTGCCCACCAAGAATTACCCTGATAGTATATGCAATGTGCATTATGGTACTGGACAAATATCCTATGTTTTATATAGTTTTTTTACTATAAGAGAACAATTATTTTAGTATTATGATGATAATTCATGGATTACTAAATATTTATATCTCTAGTTATGCTTGTGTAAATGATGACATTTAGCATACTGGCTTTAGTCACATTGTGCAGGAAAGGAATAACTGATTTATGAAAGAAGGACTATGAAATTCGTCTTTAGAGTCAAGTTATCAAAATGTGAACATTTTCTTGTTCATAAGTGACTAGAAAACCATTTGATAAAACTGTTGATGCTGATTCTTCATTGCTATTATTTAATTTTGATCAATGTGATTTTATGAATGTCAAATTGCAAATCATGGAACTTATTGGTTTTTCATTACTTAAGTTGATAATTTTTCACGTTTTACATGTCTAAAATTTCTCACAAGTTTGAGACATTGAGTTGCTTCAAAAGTTTAGGTAATTGTGTAATGAAAATGATATAATCCAACGATTATCAAAACCTTATACACCATTTTTCAAATCAAATCTTATTAAAAAGAAAAAGAAAATGGATGAGCCACAACCCGGCCAGAGGTTAAAGAACAAAATGGCAGAAGACACAACCCACAAACAAAGGGCTCGCCCAAAAATGAACAACCCAAAAAATTACAAGCAAGAGTAAAACCAAAAAACCACGACAGATAGTTCCAAGCGGCCAAAAATTAACAAAGAATCCGCTAAGCAAAAGGGGTCAAAACAACCCAAAGAAAAGAAAAAGTCAACTTCCAAGCCTCCAAATCCGGAATAAAGTCGAACCTGCTCCATAATCATGCCTAAACTGTTGGGATACTATATGCCAGGATCTATTAGAGATGACCTCATAAACACAAATTTAAACTAACGATTATTACTAGCTTGAATTTACCTACGTGAATTCAAATAATAATCAATCCAACAACAACATGCAAACAATAATTCACATAAAAAAATCATAGCACGTGGAATTTATAGGAGTTTACGTGATCCCCAAACACGATTTCCAAGGCCACAAATCCAAAACCATGGTGTGACCAAGTTCTGTACATTCACATGCATTTCACAACCAATAAACATACCATTAGGTATAGTAAATAATATAAAACAACCAATCACCATTATATTTTTCATGAATTCACATGCATTCATGAACTCAAACAACCAAATAAAACAAATATAAAAACTAAGTAATATCACCATTACAGAAAGCAAATATAAAACAACCCCATTAATTGAACTGAATTTCACTGTCTTCCAGAAAAAAAATGGTAAGTCACAAAATTAATTGACACATTGTATCACATTCCATTCTCCCTACTCCTAATTTCAATCCTCAACCTAAAAATTACACTTATCCTCCTATCCAAACAAGTGATTTTCCAGCCTACCCTCCTCAAAATTATCCCCCGTACTAATAACCCTTTTCTAATTTGAATACATTGTCCATCTTGACACTTTAAAGAATCTCCATCCCAGGCCACCAAACTTGACACTTTATAGAGACTCTTTACAATATTTTAATTTGGACCATTAGAAACACTAATAAACCACTGTATTTCTTCACCAGAAAAATAACCATTAAGCAATAACAGGTAGAAAAGTAAGCTTTAAACAACGCAAAATCAGAAACTATTTTGGTATCACGCTATCTGCAATGCCACTCAAGTAGAGCCCAAACATTCAATATACAAAATAAGGCCTCAAAAGCTCTGGTGAAAATACAAAGCATAAAACGAAGGACACAAAAATCGCACAGTTTAGTTGCAATTTGAGTTCAAAGCATAAAAGGTATTGGCCTTTAACAATGAATGTGTACTAAATTCCCAAAGCATAAGAATCAAAAGGAGATATGATTAACCTGAAAAATAGTCATTGACGTTGTTCCAACTCTATATGAAAAACCTGTCATAAACCAGTGATAATCATTATTTGCAAGCTGGTCCACATGAGAACTGCTTAATCAGTAACTGATTGTATTTTCCTTTTAAGTGATTGATTAACTTACTTATTACAGTAAAATAGCACTAGTAACAACTCTAAGCTGCAATTACACACACATTTCATGACCAAATAGAAATTCATGCTATTCTAATTAAACTTTCACAAAAAATAAAGAAGTAGATAATTAGCAGATAGGCAGGGGATCCTCTGCGCTCACAGAACAAGGCTAAGGATTCAGAAGACACAATTCAAAACTCTACACAGGGATCTGCTAATTCAGCAAAGACAAATAATGTTGGACCGAATAGCTTGAAAGGCAAAAGGGCAGCAATGGAAAGATACGTTCAAAGCCTATAGCCAAGGAGCTGGCTCAACAAGGAAGCGTTCCACCTCTATCATCTCTATAATTATTTACTCAGGATTGGTCTTTATAGTTTCTTTTTGAGAAAAAATAAACCTATAAATTGATAAGACCTAGAATTGAGAAGGGCATGATATGTACATTAACCAATATTTGGAATCATAACCCCAAAAGCTTCCAACTATAAAAAAATAAATCAATGACAAGAGAAACATCAACAAGTATAAGAAGAATAAAGCTTGTCGATGATAAGCAGAACCATTTTTACCTTCAATATTCATTAACCTGCTGTGTAGTCATCATCACTCTCGTCATTGGAAATACTATTTTCTGAGAGTCTTCTTCACTGCTATAATAATCAACTAAGGTGTCATCTAATTCATCCTCATCGGAATTGTCTAAGTTCAATTCTTCATGAACTTCAGATGTTGTTGAGGTTATCAACTGCTCAACTTCTTCCACATCTATGTCCTCCCTTTGTAGTGATTGTATTTCGCCAATACCGACTTCAAATGCATCATCAATATAATTCTCCTGATATACTTCTTGTTCTACTTGTGCTTCATCAATATTCACATCCTCGTCTTGCATCTCATCAACATCATATATATGTCTATGCTGGACTAGTTGCACCACTCGCCAATCTCCTCTTAATTTGAGATCATTAATGTAGAAGACGTGTCTCGCTTGATCAGCAAATATAAAAGGATCATCCTCATACCATTTCCCTGTTACTCTAATACTTGTTATATTTCCTTCCTTTCGTATCCATGCCCCATTTTTCCTCCCTTGATCAAACCAATCACACTTGAATACAGTAACATGTTTATCCTTCACATAGTCAAGATAAAATATATCCGTCAAAATACCAAAGAAATCAATGTTCCCATCACCATGATTCCCTTCTACAACAATCCCACTATTTTGACTCTTAAGATGACCATCACGCTCTATAGTGAGAAATCTCACCCCATTCACAATGCATCCAGTGTACTTCCTTACCAGCCTATTAGGTGCAAAAGCAAGAGAATAAATAGACTCATTTACATCTGATGGTTCAGCATTATAAATTTGACTCATCTGGAAAATAATATGTGAAATTGAATAAATAATTAGATGTAGGCAAAACATTATGTAATTGCAAAAAAAAATAAAAAATTGAAAGCTTCGCTATCTTACATGTTTTTTGAACCATGCAGGAAATTTTTCGTTTGTGATCTTGATCTATGTTGGTACAACCTTCCAACTGAAGTTGTTGCTTGTGCATCCTACAATAAACAAATGTCATTGCAAGTTTTGATAATTTGATAAATACTTTTAAAATGCTCAACAAGTTTACAGAATACATAATCAACTTACTCAAGCAATGGTTCCATTTCATCGCAATATTGGTAAACAAACCATTGCATGTCGTTGTACTCATCCTCTGATAATTGAACATAATCAGCTACCCCAAGATGACGACATTTTTTACTGAAGATCCATAGACTATCATCAGTTCCTATATCATTATTTCGCTCATCTCTGTTAAATCTAGTCTCAATTCCCCTCAAGTACATTGAGCAGAAGGTTAAGCACTCCCTTGCAATGTACGCCTCAGCAACGACCCTTCGGGATGAGCTTTATTACGCACATTTTGCTTCAACACAAATAATGATCTGCACAAAAAGAAGTAGAAGGTTATTATTATGTGAATAGTGTGAAATAAAGTATACATAAAAAGAAAGATCGATCCAAATATAACCTCTCGATTGGATACATCCATCTAAATTGAACTGGTCCACCAAGTAATGCCACTCTAGGTAAATGAGAAGATAAATGTACCATGACTTCAAAAAAGGCAGGAGGATAAATCTGTTCAAGTTTACACAAGATCAAGTTGATATCTTCTCCCATTTTTGGCAACTCAGACCTCTTCAATTTCCTACAACACAAGCGTTGGGAGAAATGACCCAACTCTGCTAGAACGTCAACTACATTCTTGTCTAAGGATCCACGTATACCAACTGGTAGTATTCGTTGTAATAGTATATGAGAATCATGACTTTTAAGTCCTGATATCTTCTGATCACTTGTAGCAACACAACGAGAGATGTTAGAAGCATATCCATCCGGAAACTTAACGGACTTTAGAAACTCACAAAAGGCTTGTCTTCATTTCTTGTCTAGACATAAGTAGCATCCGACATAACATACTTCCCGTTACTTTTCTTAGACATATGCAACTCCTTGTGTATTTTCATGTCTTCTAAATCTAGTCTTGCTTTTACTGTATCTTTTGTTTTTCCCTCTATATTCATCAAGGTCCCTAATACAAACCCGCAAATGTTCTTTTCTATATGCATTACGTCTAAGTTATGCCTTAGCTTCAACTTGCTCCAATAAGGTAGATAAAAAAAAATACTACGTCTCGACCAATTCAACTCCTCACCCGTCCTTTTTCTCTTCTTGTTACAATATTTTCCAGGTGTTTGAACTGGAAGTCTCTCCAACTGTAACAACACATCTTCCCCACTCAATTCTCTAGGTGGTTCTCCGTCTTCTTTTTTACCATTGAACTTTCTACTTCTCCTCCAAGGATGATCTTTTGGTAAATTTCGACGATGCCCCCATGAAACACAACTTGTTTCGTAGTCTCTGAGAGCAAGTTTGATCATTGCAAACCGGACAAGCCATGTATCCTTTAGTAACCCATCCGTATAGGTCACCATATGCTCGGAAGTCGTTGATAGTCCACAAGACATCAACATGCATCTGAAAATTCTGTTTACAAGAGACATCAAAGGTCTCGAAACCTTCAACCCACAATTCAGTTAATTCTTTAACTAATGGCTGTAAGTAGACATCAATGTCTTTCCCTGGTGACTTTTTCCCTTGTATAAGCAAAGACAACATAAGGAATGCTTGTTTCATGCAATCCCAAGGAGGGAGATTCAACGGCGCTAGAATAACTGGCCACATGATATAAGTGGTGCTCATGTTTCCAAATGGATTAAAACCATCAGCAGCTAGGGCCAGTCTAACATTTCTTGGATCATTAGAAAACCAGGGAAACTCACTATCAAAATATTTCCAAACTATAGAATCGGCTGGATGTCTCATATAATCATCATCGATGGGTTTTTCTTTGTGCCAAACCATCTTCTTAGAGGTTTTTGAAGACATGAAAAGGCGCTGTAGTCTAGGTTTCACTGGAAAATACCTCAACACTTTTTGTGGTATCTTTTTCCCTATACCATTGTTGATTTTCCAACGAAAAGTTCCACACGTAGGGCAAGCCTCTAAATTCTTATTTTCACTCCAAAATAAGGCACAATCATACTTACATGCATGGATACATTCATAACCTAATCCCATATCACATAAATACTGTTTAGCTTCGTAGCAAGTGCGTGGAAGTGTCTCACCATCAGGAAAAGCTGACTTCATCAGACCCAACATCATATCTATAACTTTATTACTCAACTTGTTGTACACTTTTATATGGAGCAATTGGATGATAAATGATGTCTCTGAAATCTTCTTACAACCAGGATATAATTCGACTTGAGTATCTTTCATGAGTGCCTCAAGATATGTAGGGAGACCACTAGTATCGTTATCCTCAGCTGGTATATTATCATTATATGCTTCAGTGTATTGCTGACCGAGGTCGAACAACATTTCGCTTACTCCATCATCTTCTTCATTGTTGTTTTCGTCTATCGAATCACTATCAGTTCTTTTAGCCACATCACTTAATCTAGGCTCACCATGATAAAACCACGTAATGTACGCTGCATCTATCCCATTCTCCAATATATGATGCATAACCTCTTTTTGATCTTTAAATTTTAAGTTCAAACATTTTTGACAAGGGCATCGAACATCACACATTGGACCCATATGAGTTTTAATAAATTGCATAAAACTTTTTACTTCATCTACATAACTTTTAGATCACTTGGTATCACGCATCCAACTCTTGTCCATTTTGCACTACACCAACTAAATGGAAAAAGGATCACATATATATTAAATCCTGCCAACATATCCAAACTAACACCCATTCTGTCAAAGTTTCAGCTTTTGATCTATTATTCACAACTCCTAAAATTTCAGAAATATATAAGTATATATATGACTCTTTCCAAGTTATGGACATGCTGAAATAGATATAACAAGTAATGGAACAGAATTATTACAAATTCAATGTAGCTTTCTTATCAGAATTATAACAAGCATGAACTGTTGGGATTATACTGGAAAGTATGATTTTACTTTGTATAATCAAAACTGAATTTTGGACTTATTTACTGAAATAAATTGTTTATCACTAATGCTTTAAATATCATTGAATGTTACATATATTTACTGCATAACTGTTCAATAAATAGTACGTGTTACATTGTAGTTAATTTAGTGATACCAGATCACAGAAGATTAAATTAACAGTCCCTTGTAACCAAAAGTACACCATTCACGACCTAGATGGAAATGAACAATCCATCGTGAAAGGTTGAAGTGTAAGGCTCAGATTGACTTGTCTTGACCAAGAGATTACACTAGTGCATGACTGATGCACTGAATATGACCTACATGAGGACAAATTCTTCAGAACTGAAAAAGGAAGAATTAGACCTCAGTGGTTCGTTATTTCTTAATCTTCGTCCCTTAAATAGGATCACGTGTGGTTGGTAACTATTGCTTTGACTTATCATGGGTAGAGAATCAACGAGATTCAATACTTTTTATCTTGGGCAATATTATTGGTCACATGCGATTGCTAAGATTTAATCTTGAAGAATCGTGTGCAAAATCGCTTTGTTCGATTTTCCCCCTTGGGAGGTCCATAAGCTTTATCATACCAAATCTTGCAAGTGGAACTAGTTTCCTGGTATGGATAATAATGTTGAACCGCTCTCAACCAAGGACAAAAGATATTAATTAATGGAAAACTATTTCAATGGGCTTGAATTAATTAGTGGGCTAGATAATCTTAAACACGGAAAAATAATAATCGGAGCCATATTGACAAAGAATATGGGTTAAGATGGATAGTGCAATATTAATTATGTAGTGGGATTAATTAATATTTATGGGCTTGAATAATATTGTGGCTCAATATTGATAATTCAAGATCCATTGGAAGGTCCAATCTTAATTCTCCTAAAGGCCCCCAAGTAGCCCAACATAAAGTCCAATAACCTCAAAAAGGTGTTTAAAAATAAAATAAATCTTGTTGCATATTTTTCCTATTTTTTTTAAAAATTATGGATTAAAAGGGAGAAAAAGATTTTCTTTGAATTTTGTTATGGAATGAAGATATGTATTCTTGGAATACAAGATTATCTCATTAAATTCAAGAAATCTCCCACTTGGTTATCCATATAGCATTTTTCGAAAATTTTGAATATAAAGGGCAAGAAAGATTTTCTTGAAAAGATTATGAAAGATATGTATTTCTTGAAATACAATAATATCTCATAAATTCAAGAAGATCCAAATCTTGGAATCTTGATCCCTTAATATTTCGAAATATTCCATAACAAATAAGAGAGTGGGATTTTGTGGAATATTTTAATTATGGAGAAAAGAATATATGAGATATATTCAAGATTTCTTGGAGATCAAGAAAATATTTTTTCCTCCCTATTTCACATGAAATTTTCGACCACCACCCTATATAAATAGGGGATGAATGTTTCATTCCCAAATACAATTCCATGTGCTGGAAAAATTAGTAAATCCACAAAGGTGGTGCAACAAAGTTTATTTTCCTTTTGTTAATTGTTCGCGAGCATCCTACCACCGGATTGTCGAGCAAGGATTAAGGGAATACTTGGGAAGGTTTTTTTGGTGTGTCTAATCAACGAGGCCATTGCCATTCCAAGAGGTACGTTCACGTTAACTCGTAGTAATTCCGCATCTCGTAGGATTTACGTGAACTATTTATATGCATGATTTGTTGTTGAATTATTATTTGAATTAATATAGGATTAATTCATGCTAGTAATAATTATCGAAATTAAATTTGTATTTAAATATTTATCCCGAATAGATCCGTCAATTAATTCCCCAACAAGCGGTATCGAGCCTCGGTTTTGGGCTCAATTTTAAATTGTAATTTAATTATTTGTCATTAAATTTGAAATTGGATAATAAATTGCTAGATCTCTTTTGCGGTATTCAATTGTCATGGAATTTAATGTGTTTATTTATGCATGCATATAAATTGTGGTTTTTAATTGATTAGCTTCGAATTCGCTTTTGCCTCGTGAGAAAATCCACGAGTAGATTAGGATTTGTTTGATTTGATCAATGTAATAGACTAGTTCAGATCTAAGTTTATTTATTTTTTGTAAATAAATTGTAACCGATCAAAAAACTAGAGGCGAGACGGTTAATTAAAGGATAGATCCGTAATCAGAATCGACGACGCAAGATCGCGCGAAACGTACAAGGAGGCACGGGCGCGATGCAGACGTTGCCACACGCGACGCTAGGCATCGGATCACCGGACGTATGCTGGCGCGAGGCGACGACGGGCGGGCGATGAGGCAGACTACGCACGGGCTGAGGCGACGGGGCGGAAGGCGGCACGCTGATGTGGGTGCTGCGGGCGGCCAGGCAGGCGGCGGGCGAGATCTCGCAAGACGAGTAAGACGGGATACGCTGCCGATCAAGAGTTGCCGCTGACGGGTCGGCCGCTGAGAATACCGTTATTAGGGTCACCGGATGCGGGCGTGCATCCCCGTCGCGAAGGGTACTTGGCGTGGAGATTTCGAGATCTAATTTTTCGAGACGATCGAGTGGGAGAAATTCAAGACGACGTTTCTTCAAAATCAAGCCAAGAAAAATCAAACCATGACAATTGGATAATTTGTGCCCAACATGTTTATTTTTCTTCTTTGCTTGATTTATTATTGTGTTTTCTTGTGCTTTATTTAATTTGTTTAAATGTGTTTGCATGAGAGTTGCCCAATGAAAAATCTCACCTTCAAAAATTACTAAGTATGTTTAAATAATTAATTGACAATTTTATTCCGGATAATAAAATTGAATTAATTTTGACCTCCATGATTTATTTATTTGTGAATTCTTTTGGAAAAATTCCCCCCCATGGGACGGTCAAAAGTTAGCTTTCACATGAATGAATTTCAAATGGATGATTGTGGATTATTACTAGTGGCGACGATGACCCTCCCCACGAGGCTCGTTCAAAGCGAAATAATAATTTTGTATTTAATCATGGTTATTACTTAGGTATAAAATTGATATGCATATATATACTTCCCCGAAGTCCCTGTCAATTTTATATTGGTCAAGTGGGAGCCAACTATTAATCTGGATATTAAAGGTTTATAACTGTTCTTGTTTATAACCTGCTTGAATGTGTTTAAATAATGACCCACCCCACGTGGCTTTTTTAAACTGTTTTGAGATGTTGGCTGATGCATGTTCATATTTTTTTTGAGATTTTAATATGAAACATGTGATCGAACCTTGTGATATATTTATGCTTATGCATATTATTATTTATTTCAGTTCAGCATGTCGTAACCTTTTAATCCACTGCTATTATACTTAAAGTCAATAGAATAAGTATGGAAACTATATTGATTGGAAACGGAAAATTATAATGTCCTAACTGCACAAAAGCACAAGTGGATTCTTGACACACCAAAATCAGATGAGCCAATTGACGAATCAAAAATACGAGACTCGTCAGATCACCTTGCGAGAGATGTCGTCGCTGTAATTGGTGGAGGGCAAACCCGTGAGGGATTACGTCCTCAAAATTGATGGCCCATCTGAATAAACTTGAAGTTCTGAGTACAGATTATAATCTGGAGACTCAGATGAATTTGGTACTTCATTCTCTGCCCAAAAGTTTCTGAGCAATTTTGCCTCGCAAGCTGATTTGTTGCAAGCTTTAGTCTCGACAGAGATGTTGATAGGGCACCAAACTCAAGCTTTGACGGCAAGTGGTCCGTCTTCATCTTCTAGGCCAAGGGATGGCAAGAAGAAGAAGGTGACCAAAGGCCATAAGCAATCAGACTTAACTGTTGCCAAGGGCAATGATAAGATGACGAATGCTGGTGGTGTCAAGAAAAATCCAAAGAGGAAGTGCTTAAGTTGCGGTGAAAGAGGACAATGGAGGTTTGCCTGTTCCAACCCCAAAAGGGCCGGAAAGAAAGGTAATTCTCATGCACTAATTGTTGAAACTTGTTTAGCGGCGTATACTTCTCATTCGTGGGTAGTTGATACCGGATCCACTAATCAAGTTGCTTCACGGGTTCAAACTGATCCGACAACTTAGTGGTAGTGAGATCCTCATCACACTGGGCGATGCTACGAGAGTGGCAGCTGAAGCAGTGGGAGAAGTGCACCTGTCTTTTGAAGACAGAGTTCTAATTTTAAGAGATGTTCTTTATGTTCCGGGTTTTAGAAAGAATTCACTTTCAGTTTCTAAAATTCTATTAATAGACACTTAGTTTCTTCTAATAAGAATGAAATCATTTCTTGAAATGATGAGTGTATCTGTTATGGGACATTGATGGAAAATATCTATACAATTAACTGTGCACACCACTCACGAAATGCATCCTATAACACATCAACTGTTTCCTATAAAAGAAAATGTGAACGATACACTTCTATGGCATCTAAGATTGGGACATATTAATCCAAAGAGGATCCAAAGGTTGGTAGAAGCAGGTTCACTGTAGTCTCTCCAAGTTGAACCAATTCCAACCTGCGAATCATGTTTGGAGAGTAAAATGACCAAGAGGGCATTCGGAGCCAAGGGGAATAGAGCCAAAGAAGTGTTAGAAATCGTTCACACAGATGTATGTGGTCCAATGTCAACCAAAGCAAGAGGAGGTTATGAGTATTTCATCACTTTTATTGATGACTACTCAAGGTACGGTTATATTTTCCTTATGAAGCATAAATCTGAGACCTTTGAGAAATTCAAAGAATTTAAGGCTCAAGCAGAGAATCATAGGGAAAAACGTATCAAGTCTCTACGATCCGTCGTGGAGGCGAATACCTCAAATATGAGTTTTTGAACTACTTGTTCGATAAAGGGATTGCATCCCAAATAAATCGCATCTTAAACCCCTCACAAAAAAAATCGGTTGCAGAGCTGCGAAGAAACATAACTCTTTTGGAAATGGTTAGATCTATGATGAGTTATCTGCGGATCTTCCCAAGTCGCTTACTGGGGTCATGCCTTGGAAACAAAGACCCTACATTCTGGAACTTGGTGCCATCCAAATCGGTTCCCAAAACTCCCAAAGAATTGTGGACGGGCGCAAGCCCAGTTTGAGACACATGAAGATTTGGGGGTGTCCGGCCTACGTGTTGGACAAGGAAGCCAGAATTGATCCTCAATCGTAATTAAGGTTGTTTGTGGGATACCCCGAGGAACAAAAGTGTGTATGTTCTATGGTCCCAAGATCAAAAGGTGGTAATAAGCACCCACTTTAGATTTTTGGAAGAAGACTATATGAACGAAAAGAAGACCCGTGAGAGATTACCTTAAATGAGCTAAGGGGATAACCTTAGTGCCAACTGTATAAGATGACATACCAAACGACACACTTACACAACCGGAACCTCGTCGTAGTGGGAGGGTTGTGAAACGACCGAGAGATTCATGGGGATAGGAGAGTCCTCGGACTTGATCCCCGGTCAAGACGAAATCGCACCCATGGACATATGACGAGGCAATCCAAGACAAGGATGCGATTTCTTGGCAAACAATAATGAAAGCGAAAATGGGTTCTATGGATCATAACAGTGTGGGAGCTAGTCGAACCACTTAATGGGGGTCAAACCCATTGGTTTCAAGTGGGTGTACAAGAGAAAAAGAGGACGGACGGGAAGGTGGAAACCTTCAAGGCAAGACTTGTGGCGAAAGGTTATACTCAGAAAGAAGGGATCGATTATGAGGAAACTTTTTCGCCCGTAGATGTCAAGACAGCTTTCCTTAACGGAAGTCTTGATGAAGAGATCTATATGCAACAACCCCAAGGCTTCATTGAAAAAGGCCAAGAACACCTAGTTTGTAAGCTCATGAAGTCCATTTACGGACTCAAACAGCATCCGAGCTTGGAACCAATGTTTTGATCATGTTATAAAGTCTTATGGGTTTGATCAAAACGAGTTCGAAAAGTGTGTGTACAAAAAGTGTGTCGAAACTACATTGGTATTCTTAGTACTATCGTGAGACGATATTCGATCATCGAACGATGTAAAGGTGTTATCAGACGTAAGGGCATGGCTTTCAAAATAGTTTGATATGAAGGACTTAGGGGAAGCCGCACACATCCTTGGGATCAAGATCACTCTAGATCGCAAGAAAAGGATGATAGACTTGTCGCAAGCTTCATACATAGACACTGTCTTGAAACGATTCAGCATGCATGATTCCAAGAAAGGCTTCGTACCTTTCAGACATGGAATCCATCTATCCAAGAAAATGTGCCCTAAGACACAAAAGGAGATAGATGACATGAAATACATTCCATATGCTTCGGCTGTCGGAAGCCTTATGTATGCAATGCTGTGTACGAGACCGGATATCTGCTTTGCCGTTGGCATGGTGGCAAGATATCAAAGTAACTCGGGGAAAGAACATTGGACGTCAGTTAAAAACATTCTGAAGTATCTGAAAAGAACTCGAGATAGAATGATTTATCAGTTAGATAGTCTAATCCCCATCGGTTACACGGACTCGGATTTCCAATCAGACTTAGATTCCAGAAAATCTACCTCTAGTAGTGTGTTTTGCATGGGGGGAGGAGCCATGACATGGAGAAGCGTCAAGCAGAAATGCGTCGCAGATTCTACCATGGAAGCCGAATATGTAGTCGCTTGCAGGCAAATGAAAAGAAAACGTTTGGCTCAAGAACTTCCTAGTGGACTTGAATGTAGTTCGAATTTGCCTAGCGTAATCATCTTTTTTATTGTGACAATGCTTGAAGGCTTGCAAATTCAAGGGAACCAAGAGCCCACAAGGCCATCAAACACATTGAAAGGAAATACCATCTTATACGAGAAATCGTTAAGAGAGGAGATATAGAGGTGGCAAAGATAGCGTCAGAAAACAACCTAGCAGATCCATTCACAAAGGGTATGCCTCTGAATACATTCGAGAGACATGTGGAAGGAATGGGTGTCAAGACCGTTGTCAATATGCTTTGAGTATAAGTGGGAGAAATTATTAAGTTCGTGTAGGTGACATTAGATGTCATGTATTAGGAACTACACGAGACATGTTGTAGTATACTTAAAAGCATACTTTGAGTATAAGTGGGAGATTGTTGGGATTATACTGGAAAGTATGATTTTAC
Source organism: Stenogyne calaminthoides (assembly GCA_037126765.1). Lineage (NCBI taxonomy): Eukaryota > Viridiplantae > Streptophyta > Magnoliopsida > Lamiales > Lamiaceae > Stenogyne > Stenogyne calaminthoides. The sequence continues at coordinate 19,914,661 of JBBCBC010000031.1, read as the reverse complement.
TTTGTATAATCAAAACTGAATTTCGGACTTATTTACTGAATTAAATTGTTTATCACTGATGCTTTAAATATCATTTAATGTTACATATATTTACTGCATAACTGTTCAATAAATAGTACGTGTTATATTGTAGTTAATTTAGTTATACCAGATCACAGAAGATTAAATTAATGATCCTTTGTAACCAAAAGTACACCATTCACGACCTAGATGGAAATGAACAATCCATCGTGAAAGGTTGAAGTGTAAGGTTCAAATTGGCTTGTCTTGACCAAGAGATTACACTAGTGCATGACTGATGCACTGAATAGGACCTACAGGAGGACAAATTCTTCAGAACTGAAAAAGGAAGAATTAGACCTCAGTGGTTCGTTATTTCTTAATCTTCGTCCCTTAAATAGGATCACGTGTGGTTGGTAACTATTGCTTTGACTTATCATGGGTAGAGAATCAACGAGATTCAATACTTTTTATCTTGGGCAATATTATTGGTCACATGCGATTGCTAAGATTTAATACGGAGAATCGTGTGCAAGTACACTTGTTCGATTTGCCCCCTTGGGAGGTTCATAAGCTTTATCATACCAAATCTTGCAAGTGGAACTAGTTTTCGGTATGGATAATAATGTTGAACCGTTCCTTAACCAAGGACAAAAGATATTAATTAATGGAAAGCTATTTTAGTGGCTTGAATTAATTAGTGGGCTAGATAATCTTAAACACGGGAAATAATAACCGAGAGCCATATTGACAGTAATATGGGTTAAGATGGATAGTGCAATATTAATTATGTAGTGAGATTAATTAATATTTATGGGCTTGAATAATATTGTGGCTCAATATTGATAATTCAAGATCCATTGGAAGGTCCAATCTTAATTCTCCTAAAGGCCCCCTAAGTAGCCCAACATAAAGTCCAATAACTGAAAAATGTGTTTAAAAATAAAATAAATCTTGTTGCATATTTTTCCTATTTTTTCGAAAATTATGGATTAAAAGGGGAGAAAGATTTTCTTTGAATTTTGTTATGGAATGAAGATATGTATTCTTGGAATACAAGATTATCTCATTAAATTCAAGAAATCTCCCACTTGGTTATCCATATAACATTTTTCAAAAATTTTGAATATAAAGGGCAAGAAAGATTTTCTTGAAAAGATTATGAAAGATATGTATTTCTTGAAATACAATAATATCTCATAAATTCAAGAAGATCCAAATCTTGGAATCTTGATCCCTTAATATTTCGAAATATTCCATAACATTGGCCATTGCCATTGCCATTCCAAGAGGTACGTTCAAGTTAACTCGTAGTAATTCCGCATGCGTAGGATTTACGTGAACTGTTTATATGCATGATTTGTTGTTGAATTATTATTTGAATTAATATAGGATTAATTCATGCTAGTAATAATTATCAGAATTAAATTTGTATTTAAATATTTATCCCGAATAGATCAGTGCAATTAATTCCCCAACATGAACTGGTATATATATCTCCAATTTGAAACTCATAAGACTACTTAAATGAACAAAAGATGTGTGTATCAGCATTTTGTTTAAATATTGGTGATTAAAATTGTGCTAAATTATGATAACCTGTTGGGCAATGCTCCGATTCCAAGCTAAGAGTTTAGATTCCCGACTTGATACAAGTATAATACCACGATATAAACAATTAAAGTGCACCTGCAAAAACGGAGAAGAGAGATTTCTTAGACAAATCAAAGGGATGTGTAAGAAAATATAGATTTCGGTACATTTCACTGGAGCCAGAGCAAGTAACAGTAATAGAACAGGAGCAGAGAATGGTGAATATGTAAATCCTTTTCTATAGAACAAGTTATAACAAAAGTCTGAGCTATGGAGTATCTGTTATCAATTACACATTATCAGAGTTTTAAACAAGCAAAAGGAATAATACATTCTGATGACTTACTAGTGAACTTTACACAACCACAATTGAAAGGCAAGAAGAGAAAAAGATTGCAACAGAAGGGGATGCTGCCTAGAAAATTTAACACAAATTTGAAAATGATTTAGTTTCAGATTGCAGCACCAAGGAAGAAAGAGCCCTTAAAGTCTTGTAGAAAGGCTTATGGGCCTAGATTTACTTCCAGAATGCAGCTCCCCCTCCTTCTCCTCTTTAATATCCCAATCCCCAAACAAAATCCCATCTGTTGTTGGATATCACATTATCAAACAGCTGCTTTTCGGATGATGACATCAACATCGGTTCCCTTGCTGGCACCAAGAGTATCAACATCAGATGCCAATCATCACCACATGCATAGGCTGTCTCTCCAGATAAACAGAGAGAGGATGAACAAAGAATTATATTGCTTTGTTGGTAAAGATGAAATACTATGATGTAGATGGTTTATTGAAAATCTTAGGTGTAGTTTGGTTTGAAAATCTTAAGTGTAGTTTAGTTAAAAGGTTGGTCCTGTCATTATAGCTGCTTGAGGATCTTGAAGCATCTAATCTCATCAAGTGTACAACCACAAAATGAAGACATGGATCAAGAAATAAGAGGAAAACAGTTGCTGGTGTTGATTTCCAGTTAGATTCGTTGAAAATGAAGCACTCTATATAACCAACCACATGATTCTTTACATAGATATATTATATAAACACATCAAAATGATGTTAGCTAATCAAATTATTATGAGCACCAGAGATTACACTTACTAATATCTAGTATAAATAAATTGAGCTAGAGTAGCTTCTCAAGATATGGAAATATCAGATGGTGAAAAGTATATATATAATTATCAGATGCTGTTTGTCAAGGTATATTGATTATGGGTACAGTTTTAATTAGGAAATATCACATTTACTGAGATTTTGATCAGGAATCTCACTTGTTAATGAAAACTAGTATAACACTTCAATATATGGAGGTCATATGATTATCAATACACTTTAAAAGTCCAATGAGAAAATATTTTGGCAATTGATTTATAATAAGAGTACAAAAATATCAGAGAAATCTATTGTTCTCCATTTCTAAGTTGCAGACTATTTAGAGACTAAAATCCTGAATAAATCAACATGAATCAACATGAATAAATAAATTGAGCTAGAGTCATCTTTTCATACAAACATAAACTTGAGCACAAAAAGCAGACAAGTAGCAATGGCATAACACAATACACAAGAGCATATATAGAAATCAGCTTTAAAATAGCACCTAAGTGGCATGAAATCTGTAAACAAAACAAAATTTGAGTGCATATTAACTCATCAACAAATACGCAACACATTAGTACCAGAAAAATATGTTAAACCCAATATAACATTATTAAGTTGTAAAACTTGAATGCATATTCTCAATTTTGTACCGTTTGGCCAAGATGCCTACTTAAAAGTCATCTTATATTGACATGTTATATTGAAGGTGCAGGTAGAACTTAGTTGTGACTTGTGAGCAACAAAGAAGTTCGCATAAAGTAAACACCCCAAGAGCATAAACTGTTAGAAAATATACATTTTTTATTTGGTCCTTAAGTAGCAACAACTAGTATACAGGATAGCAGGTGCGCAAAAATTGTAAATAAACTTGAAATTTACAAAAATATGCAAGCACGTTAAAGATAACTTTGGCAAGATAAACAAAATGCATACTAATACACTGAAAACTGGAAACATAAATCATTAACACAAAAGGAACCTCACTAGCATGGGAAGGTAAAATATATTACCATATCTAAGGAAAAGAATATAATTACTTCCTAATAAAACACCCAAGAGTCAAGTCATCTCTCCAGATTTCATATCTGATGCAGGTTAAAATAACTCAATTCACTGAACAAAACTGGAGATAAGGCTGAAACTACTGGCATTCTCGTCTGAAGAAAAGAGTGGCAAAAAAGGCTGAAACTAGTATAATTGGAGGACTACAAGTATGGACTTCTTACATAGAGTCGACGCCTAAGGTTCTCTTTGCAAACATGGTTGGTTTGGACAATAGTTTTGAAAACTATAGCAGCTCAAGTCATGAACATACTCTGCTCCACAATGGAGGAGGGACATTTGGGGTTGAAACGGACCCTAAATGTAGCCAAGTTTATGTGGACGACATGCTTCATTTCGACTATCAACTTCATTATTCTCCAGGAGAGCTGTGCATAAACTTTGATGACTTGAATTATCTTTAATTTATATCTGTTAATCAAACAAATTAAGCACCTTCCTTTCTTCCTGCTTTTTCTTGATGCTAACTCGTCACATTGTTGTCTTCAATAAACCAAATCCTTTTTTTTAAAGGAGAACATATCGTGGTACAATCATGTCCAGAAAGTGAGCCATCATTTGGTTTTTTGAGTTACTTACCACAACACAACTAGGTCTAAGAAAATGAGGAAATATTAATGAACAAATTTGTCAGTTAGGAAACTAACAAGGACCTTTTGTTTTATGTCACAATTAATCACAAGTCTTCCTCGTTGCGGAAAGGGAAAGAGTTGTTGTCTTCCACTGGGCATTAATTAAACGTCGGATTACTCAAGTATATTTTATTTTTCTTCAATGAAAACTAATACATGCATGTATGATTCCACAACTCTTACAGATGGGCTGAGATAACATCGATCAAACATCTTAATTCCTCTTATATACTAGTCCTCAATTTTGCAACAATCAACATATAAGGTATTTCGCTATGAACTTAACCATAATCACATCTATAGTGTAATAAAAAGGCTTAAACTACAAATGATCCTAAAAGAAGGAAAACTTCTTGTATATACAAAATTCACGCATGATATTTTGCGGGAACATAATTGATTAACTTGTGATACAGAATTGATTTATTCCCAACATGAAAATCAAAAGCCCAGAACAAGAAATAAGCGTACCTAGAATTGATTTATTCCTGGAAAAATTTTACGAATCCAAACTTCACGCCAAATTTTGGAATTGGGAGAGCGATTTTGCCAAATTTCGTCGCCAATTCTGGTAGGAGTGCCAAATTTCGTCGTAATTTCTGGTAACAAACACAAACTTCTGTTTGATTCACGCCAAAATTGGGGAATTCTATTTGATTCACGCAAATTTTTGTTTCAATTAGGTTGGAAGAAAATTGGGAGTACAATTTGGGGATTTTGTAATTGTATTTTGTAACAAATTAATGTAATAAAAATAATTTTGTTTTCAAAACGGACCTAAATTAGGTGGTGGCATAGTTGGTCTCGTAGCTTGTGAATCTCTCATCCCAAATTTTTGGTTAAATTGCCATTAATTTCATTTTCCAGAATTTGAGAATTTTTACTTCTTTGTCGGCGTTTTTAATTCTCTCATCCCAAATTTTTAGTTAACTTGCCATTAATTTCATTTTTCAGAATTTAAGAATTTTTAATTCTTTGTCGGCGTTTTTAATTCTCTCATCCCACATTTTTGGTTAACTTGCCATTAATTTCATTTTCCAGAATTTAAGAATTTTTACTTCTTTGTCGGTGTTTTTAATTCTCTTCTCGCATTTGGGGTGGTGGCACAGTTGGTCTTGCAGCTTGTGAGTAATACCAAGGTCAAGTGTTTGAGCCTCCCTCACCCCAAATTTTTAGTTAACTTGCCATTAATTTCATTTTCCAGAATTTGAGAATTTTTACTTCTTCCTCGGCCATTTTAATTCTCTTCCCGCGCCAATGAAAAGGCAAGTAATTTGTTGGAAAGGTCATAGGTTCTATTCCCATTGATGTATTTACTTTTTATATTGAAAAATTTAATCAAATATTTTAATTAAAATACCTAAGACAAATGTATTGTTTGGTCCAGTGTTGTAGTTATCCTCTTTAGGTAAAAGGGTTTGTGTTCGAACCCTGATGGATGCAAATATATATTTATGATTTTTTTTAATATAATTTAGATTTTTTACGAAAATATTAATAAATAAATTTAAATTATATATTCGCAGTTTTATTTAATAAAATCTATATTTTATATAAAAAAATATATTAATCGTCACCATGTACAAATATTGGTGACGAAATACTATTTCACTAATTACTATGAACAATTAATGACAAAATATAAAACCGTCATGAAAATTTTATATTATATGACCAATATTGATCGTCACTAATTAAAATGAAGATCGTCACCAAATAATATTATGACGAAATAAGCGCATCATTAAAAATGGTTATTAATCATCACTATAGATAAATATTGGTGACGAAATAATATGTCACTAATTACTATGAACAATTAATGACGAAACATAAAATTATCATGAACATTTTATATTATATGACCAATAGTGATCGTCACTAATTAAAATTAAGATCGTCACTGAATAATATTGTGACGAAATAAGTGCGTCATTAAAAAATAATTTTTAATCGTCACTATATATCAATATTGGTGAAGAAAGAATATGTCACTAATTACTATGAACAATTAGTGACGAAACATAAAAACATCATGAAATTTTTATATTATATGACGACTATGATCGTCACTAATTACAATGACGATCGTCACCAAATAAATTTGTGACGAATTAAGTGCGTCACCAATTCTTTTAAATAATTAATGACAAAACATATAGTTGTCATAAAATACTATTTTTCATGACGTTGAATATCGTCACTAAATATTGTGAATATCGTCACCAACATTTATTATGACGAATTTCTTGCTTTTGTCATGAAAATTTTGAATTCGTGACGAAAAAAAATATCAGTAGTGACAAAATTAAAATTTGTCACGAATTCTCACTTTTTAGTGACGAAAATTAAATTTGTCACCTTTAGGTAACATATTGTGACAAATATTGTGTCGTCACAAAAATTTCGTCAAGAAATGTGCAATTTCCTGTAGTGTTTACTGGCACTAAAAGCGACATATCCCTGAATAATGAAGCAATGATATCTTCCAGTTCACATAAATTGGTGATTGGCTGCGTGGCGGGATATTTCCCAAAACATGCAAGGGTGCGTTCAAACCCTAATATAGCCGTTCATCAATAACCAAAAGAGGAAACCCTTGAAGATGTCTCTCCAACGGATATTTTTTCAAGAGTAAACTCTTAGTGAGTTGTCTATAAATACCAAGGCCTTGTTCATAACCAAGGTTACGGGAAATCAAAGCAATTCCAGGCTCATTCGTATTCAAAGCATACATTGTGAAGCACTCGAAACCCTTAGAATTTCTCAAGTGTTTCATATGAGAAGAGAGCTAATTTACTAAGCCTAGATTCAAGAAATATTCAAAGCTTAGTTAGAGATATCCTAGCCTTTTTACTTGTGTTTGCTTGTAAAAGGATATCTAACTTTAGTTGGAAACCAACCAAAACCCAAACCCTTTGATTAGGTAGTTTGTGTGAGTAGTTTGTTGGAGCAGTGAGAGTTGTAAAGAGTGAGTAAGCTGCTTGTGTTCAGCTTGAAAGCTCTAGAGAAGAAGTTAGTAAGCTGCGTGTGTTCGGTCTGAAAGCTTGTGTGTGTTGAGTTAGTAAGCTGCAGTAGTTCAGCCTGAAAACTCGTGGTAGAAAGTTAGTAAGCTGCTGAGTTCAGTCTGAAAGCTTAAGGTAGTAGTAGTAGTGAGTTAAGGAATTTCTCTGAGGATCAAAGAGAGTGGACGTAGGAGCTTGAGTCTCTGAACCGCTATAATTGCTGTGTTATTTGCTTTCTGCTTTGCATTTTATCCTGTTGCATATTTTCACTGAAAGCATACCCAGTTTTCTGATATTCAGTTGAAATCAATCCACTGAAGGTGCATTAACTTGTTCACAGCCTTAACCACTATTTTACTGAGAAAAACAAGATTTTTAGCAAAGTAAAACGAGTATAAACTTAGGGCCTGCACATTCCGCACTCCAGATAAGCTAGTATAGATAATTGTCAAACTGATAAACTCTCCTGAGTAGTCAGTAAGATCATTATCTACTCCAAGCTTATTTGGACTCTGTGTTAAAAAGAAACTCAGAATCAGTTGAGCTAATATGAAGTCTCTGAAAGCCGCTCAGTGTTATTGTCTCAGTAGACTTTGACTCAGGGCATTTTGTGCTTCTCAGAACTGAATCTCAAGACAACCTGACTATCTGATTATAGTATTTTCTGGAAAGTTTAAAAAATCAATTTACACGTGTATTCCCCCCCATACACGTGTGAGACTCGTTTACCCCGGGAACAACAAGTGGAATCAGAGCAGTGGTTCATTTGACCACTTGCTTTGGTAGCCATAAGTCTTACTTACTGAGAGACTTTGGTGGTCTACTGAATAGATCTTCTGCTGACATCTTACAAGGCTCATTCATCATGCCTTCTAAGAAACTACCTATGTTCTCTGTTGAGAACTATGATCTGTGGAGACTGAGAATGCAGACACATCTGTACTCTAAACATGAGAGAATGTGGAGAGTTGTGTCTCAAGGTCCTTTTGAGTATAGGGTTGTAAATCCCAGATTGACTGATAATGAAAGAGATGATCTAAGGGATGAATTTCCCAAAACTGATGATCAGCTTACTCCTGAAGAGAGGAAGTTGGTTAACCTGGATTATATTACTATGGATACACTGTATAACACTATTGATGATGGTGTTATGGGAATGATTTCCCACTGTGAAACTGCCAAAGAAATTTGGGACACACTTGCTATAATGTGTCAAGGCACTGATCATATCAAAGAAAACAAACTATCTGTGGCTATTGCCAAATTTGATGGTTTTGAAATGGAAGACGGTGAATCTATTGAAAGACTTGAGGTCAGATTCACTAGCATTATGAATGATCTGAGTGCTCTTGGGAAAAGATATCCCAAAAGAGAAATTACTTTGAAAATTCTTAGAGGACTTTCTAAGAAATGGGATATACATGCTGTGGTGATTGAGAACACCAAAGATATTGCTTCTATACCATATCAACAGGTTTTCTCTGAGTTGAAAGCATATGAGTTTGTCATTGATAAGAAAACTAAGAAACCTGACAACAAAGATGATACTTCATCTAGCAAAAATGTGGCTTTCAAAGCACAAGGAAAAATCTGCAATGCTAAAGAACCTGAGATCTCATCTAACAAAATTCAGGATGAAAAAGATGAGACAATTGCCCTGATGGCAAGAAGGTTTGAGAAAATGAACAACAAATTTGGTAAGTATAAGAGGTATTATAAAGATACCAGGTACAGGAACAGGAATAACTCAGAAGCTGAAGAGAAGTCTACTGAGAAGAAGAAGGACCACAAAGCTGAAGGATCTTCATCTAGAAAGAAGGACTACAAATCCAAAGAGGAAACTAGTCAGGATGATGATACCAACAGATGCTACAACTGCAAGAAGAAAGGTCACTTCCAGTATGACTGTCTGCCTTGTTGCTATTGAGGAGGTAAAATCTTCTATCTCTGTTGCTGCTCCTACACAAGCACCTGAGTTATCAAGTTCATCTGTAACCAGAAATTTTGACCTGATGGGTTCTTTTGAGAATCTGATGAAGGACTATTCTGTGTTACAAGAACTGTTCATTGAAACTCAAGAGCAGAATGAAGTACTGACTGCTGAGAATCTGAAGTGGAAAAACTCTAATACTGCTGAGATCACTTCTCAATTGATGGGAGTAACTGATGAACTTGATGTTCTGAAAGTACAACTCTCAGAAAAAGAGAAGGTGGTAGAGGCCCTGAAAGGAAAGTTAGAGAAATCCACTGAAGAGAATCAACTTATCAGAACTGAGTTCAATGACCTCTTTGAGAAACATGAAACTCTAAAGAAAAGTGAGGATAGTTTGCGGAGAAAGTTAGCTCTATTGAATTCTGCATCTCATGCAATAGATGAAATTCAGAGTTATCAAAGACCTGCAACTATAAAGGCTGGATTAGGATATAATCCAGGGGGAAACTCACATGATCTGCTGAATGTTGCTTCTACAAGTGGCACTAAGACTGTCTTTGTTAAACCGGTGGTTCGTACTGATCTTCTTATTGAAGAACAACCCCGTGTTTTAGATAAGGGTAAAGGACCTATGGTTTCAGAAAACCTGAAGGTTCAGGAAAGAAAGCCCAAACCTCAGGAAAAGGCTAGAAACCCTAAACACTCAGTAGGAAATCCTCAGGCCAGTCTTTCAAAGCCTTAGGTTAAGAATACCAACCTGAAGAAATCTTCCCTGAACCATCAGAGGAATCCTCAAAAGAGAAACACTCAGTCGAGAAATTCTCAGATGAGGAGACCAAGTCCCCAGGATACTGAAAGACCACAATTTCAGTACAGGCAACCTAAACCCCACTTGCCTAAGGGTAAAGGTTTCCTGAACCCAAATCAGCAGAGACAGAGATCGACTGCACCAAAGCCAAAGCACTAGAACAAGAGGCCAGAACCAAAGAAGAATTCTAAGGCTCATGTTCATGCTAAGGCTGGAACTCATACACAGGGGACTACCAAGACATCTAAGGTGGTGAATGTGTATGTAGATGTTTATGGAAGACAAATTAGCCACTCTAAAGTAATTAGAGTTGTGAGGCAGATTTGGATTCCAAAAGGTACAGCTAACCTTGTAGGACCCTACACCAAATGGGTACCTAAGTCCTGATTTTGTTTCAGGTGAAAGAAAAGGGCAGTGAGCTGAATGAAGACAACATAGCCCTGATGAGTAGAACTGAAATTGAACCTGCTGCATGGTACTTGGACAGTGGATGCTCAAAACACATGACATGATACAAATATTTGCTGACTGACTATGTTGAACAGAAAGGCCCTCAGATAACATTTGGAGATAACTCCAAAGGACAAACAGAAGGATATGGAACACTTGAAGTTGATACTGTTCATATCCATGGTGTATCATATGTGTCTGGTTTAAAGCATAACTTGCTTTCAATCAACCAATTCTTTGATAAAGGATTCAGTGTTGAATTCTCAAAGAACTTGTGCTATGTGAAATATAATGTTTCACAACAAGTCTTACTAACTGGAACTAGAAAAGGAAATGTGTATCTTGCTGATTGGAGACTAACTCCTATGGATACATGTTTAATGGCAAAGAAGGCTACTGAAACCAGTTGGTTATGGCACAAAAGACTGAATCACTTGAACTTCAAGACCCTAAATAAACTTGCAAGATTAGCACTTGTAAGGGGATTACCAAATGAAGTGTTCAGTAAGGATCATGTTTGTGATGCTTGTCAGAAAGGCAAACAAATTAGAGCATCATTCAAAAGTAAAGTAGAGGTGTCTACTGATAGAATACTTCAACTGTTACATATGGATCTTTTTGGTCCAGTAACACATGTAAGCACAAATGGCAAGAAATATACATTTGTAGTAGTTGATGACTACTCTAGATACACATGGGTCATATTCTTACTTAGTAAGAAGGAGACTCAAACAAAACTGCCAGAATTACTGAAAAGGCTCAGTAATGAAAAGAATCAGAGTGTGGTCAAAATTAGATCAGATAAAGGCACTAAGTTTATCAACCATATTAAATCTGATTATTGTGCAGCAAATGAAATAGCTCATGAAACATCAGCTGCAAGGACCCCTCAACAGGATGGTGTTGCTGAAAGAAGAAATAGGACCTTGAAAGAAGCTGCAAGGACAATGATTGCTGAATCTGACATTCCTAAGAGATTTTGGGCTGAGGCAGTCAACACTGCATGCTACTCTCAGAACAAATCCATGCTGACAAAGAATCAAGGAAAAACACCATATGAGTTGTGGAATGAAAGGAAGCCTCTTGTTTCTTTCTTTCATGTGTTTGGTTGTAAGTGTTTCATACACAATAATGGTAAAGATCAGTTGAAAACTTTTGATAGCAAAGCTGATGAAGGAGTATTCTTGGGATATTCTGAAATTAGTAAAGAATTCAGGGTTTACAACTGTAGGACCCTCATTGTGGAAGAAACACCTCATGTTGCTTTTGATGAATCTACTTGTGTTCATAAGAAACAGGAAAATGATTCAGGAGACTTGACAAAGAGGATCACCAGACTTAGCCTGAAGAAGAATGTCAAACCATCATCTGAGCCTGAAAAGAAGAAGTCAATCACTTACTATGAATTGAGTGAAACTGACTCAGAGGAAGAAGAGACTCAGGATGGAAATACTCAGGCTGGTGAAACTCAGGATGATAGTTCTCCACTGAAGGAAAGCCAACACACTGGAGCTGACCAATTTGAACAAATCCCAGTTCAGACTCAGGTATGTAATGCCGATGAAGATGTGATCACAGCTGAGGAAAACTCTGAATCTATCAACCAAGGGGGAACAAATGTCACTGACAATGTTCTGAATGGAATTTCCCCTGAGGAAGATGATTCTCTTTTTCCTTTCTTGTTGTTCCCTAAATTCAATGAATTACCTGAACCTAACATTTCTGATGTTGAGGATACTACTGAAGGGGGAGCATCCAGAAGAACATGGTTAGATAGCCATCCTGCAACTCAGATTGTAGGAGATCCATCTGAAGGAGTTAAGACCAGAAGGTTTCATGGAGAAAGTGCCTTGTTTTGATGCTTTCTATCTGAGAAAGAACCTACTGAGATTGAAGAAGCTCTTCAAGATTCATTCTGGATTATTGATATGCAAGAGGAGCTGAATCAGTTTGCAAGAAATGAAGTATGGGAGCTAGTAGATAGACCTAAGAGGCACAATGTGATTGGAACTAAATGGGTATTCAAGAACAAAAGAGATGAGAACAATGTCATTGTAAGAAACAAGGCAAGGCTAGTTGCACAAGGTTATTCCCAAGAAGAAGGCTTGGATTATGATGAAACCTTTGCACCAGTTGCAAGACTAGAAGCCATTAGATTGTTTCTTGCATATGCTGCTCATATGAAGTTCAAAGTATATCAGATGGATGTGAAAAGTGCATTTCTGAATGGTGTGCTTAAGGAAGAGGTTTATGTGGAACAACCTCCAGGCTTCTGTAAGAATGACCAAGTTTACAGGCTCAGAAAAGCCTTGTATGGTCTGAAGCAAGCACCCAGAGCATGGTATGATCCTCTATCTCAATTTCTTACTGACCATGGTTTTACCAAAGGAACTATTGATAGAACCTTGTTCAGGATAGAAGATGGGAAAGAAATCTTACTAATTCAGATTTATGTGGATGACATCATTTTTGGATCACCTAATCATCAGATGAGTGAAAAATTTTCTGCCCTGATGAAAGGAAAGTTTGAGATGTCAATGATGGGGGAGATGAATTTCTTTCTAGGACTTCAGGTGAAACAGTCAAAAGAAGGAATTTTCATCAATCAGACAAAATACACCAGAGATCTGATTGCCAAGTATGGTGTACAAAATTGCAATGTAGTTAGAATTCCTATGAATACTAACTACAAGATGGATCCTGATCCTGAAGGCAAGTCAGTTAACCACACTAATTATAGAGGAATCATTGGATCACTACTCTATCTCACAGCAAGTAGACCTGACATTACTTTTGCTGTTGGGATATGTGCAAGATACCAAGCTAATCCAAAGGCTAGTCACATGGAAGCTGCAAAAAAAAAAGAGATATCTAAAAGGCACAGTGAATAGAGGATTGTGGTATCCAGCTGATGATAACATTGGGTTAACTGGTTATTCAGATTCTAACTATGGTGGTTGCAGATTTGACAGGAAGTCCACTTTAGGAACTTGTCAATCCTTGGAAGCAAACTGATATCTTGGTTCTCTAAGAAACAAACTTTAGTTGCAATAGTACTACTGAAGCAGAATACATGGTTGTAGGAAGCTGTTGTGCACAGATTCATTGGCTAAGACAACAATTGAGGGATTATAAGATTATAGCCAATGTGTTGGTCCCGGTGCAAACGAGTCTTACACGTGTATGGGGACACGTGTTCAGTGATTTTAAAACTTTTCTTCACTGAGGTCAGATGGGTCAGGTTGTCCCCGATGATTTGGCCCTCGAGAAGCCAGACGCCTCGAGTCAAAGTCTACCCGAGATGGTGATCCCGAAGTCGCTTTTCGAAGCCTCAGATAATCCCAACTGAGCCTGAGTTTTTTCAGAGATCCTGAGCTGCTAGGATAGCTACTCGATGTCTTGGAATGGTTAGGCCCTAAGTTTATACTGCTTTTATGCTTTGTTTGAAAACCTTCCTTTTAATGAAACAAAGGATTAAGGTTGTGATTCGCTTAGATGCAACTTCAAAGTGGATTGAGTCCAACCGAGTATACGTGAAAATATGCTTTCGCTAAAGATATGCAAATGGATAATCAATGCAAAGATGTGAAAAGCAAATAACACAAAGAAGTTATAGTGGTTCGAGACTCAAGCTCCTACGTCCACTCTCTCTGACCTTCAGAGAAATTCCTTAACCACTTCCTAAGGTTTTCTGACTACCTCAATGTAGTTTACTAACCTTTCTATTTTGAGCTTTCTGACTACCTCTGTAGTTTACTTACTCAAAACACACACAAGCTTTCTGACTATCCAAGATAGTTTACTCACTTCTTCTCTAGAGTTTTCTGACTACCTCAATGTAGTTTACTAACTCTTTACAACTCCAACTCACCAACAATCACACTCAAACTACCTTACAAAGGGTTTGGGGTTTCTTGGTTGATTTCCAACTAGGATGAGATATCCTTTACAATTAAGAACAATGCAAAGGCTAGGATATCTCTACTAAGCTTTGGATATATCTTATCAAACTAGGCTTAGTGAATGAGCTCTCTTCAATGTAAAGCACTTGGGAAATTCTTGGGTTTTCGAGTGCTTCAACTTGTAATAATAAGTTTGAGCTCTTGAGTTGCTTACAAATTTCCCGTAACCTTCAATGTAGAGGGTCACAAGTATTTATAGGCAGACACCAAGGTCACTCTTGAAAAACTATCCGTTGGAAGAGATAGCTTCATGAGTTTCCTCTTATGGTGTGTGATGAACGACTATTTTTAGGGTTTGAATACTCCCTAACATGTTTTAGGCAATATGCCTTTATGCAGCCAATCATCACTTTTTTGCGATGCGAACATAAGACTACCGACATGCTTCATGATCTGTCGCTTTTCGATGTCGATGAAAGTACAATCTTTGTCTTCCTCTGATTGGCTGTTGTCTTCAGTAAATGTAGACAAACATAACGGCTCTTTTTGGTCAATATCTCTGAGTGATATAACCTTAACAACACTTAGTTTTAGTTCCTTTTGTCTGCATGTGAATGTCTTGGGCAATATCTATTTTTCTAAGTAATCGCGTTCTTCTCAGTATTGTATCCTTCAGATAGATATTTTTTTAGATGCCACGGGACATTAGGGTTATCTTGAGCATTGATTATATTCTTGAGTCTTGATAATTCTTGTGCCTTGATATCCTTTGTCTTGATATCTTGATCTTGATTTTTACGTGTCTTGAGTCTTACGAGTCTTCATTGTCTTCTGAGTCTTCAGAGAGATATACTGATTGATATACTGAGTCTTCATATTGAGTCTCGATTTCTCGATTTCATCTTGAGTCTTGATTTCTCGATTTCATCTTGAGTCTTGATTCTCGATTTCATCTTTGAAACTTGATTTCTTGATTTCATACTGAAACTTCAGAAACTTACTGAGTCTTCAGAATCTTTAGAATTTAACATGATCTATATCTGCTGACTATACATGGTGCAGATAACATCCTGAACACTCTAAAACTGAATCCTGACTCATCTATCAAGATTATCCTGAACATGTCATACTCAGGGGTTTTGGGATCTAATCAAAATCTTCTTTATTAAATTCATCTCCCAACAATTTCCCCCTTTTTGATGATGCCAAAACCATCTTGTTACAAAAACACTTAACCTATACTCAGGTTTCAGTTTTTCCTATTACAATACAAGAATGGCAAACCTCTCAACAACTTCACAGTAATTCTCCCAACAATTTCACAACACAACATAAGGCATATCAAATATAAAGACATGTAAAAAGATAATGAGATATTATCTTTGAGCATAAAGATAAAGTTTCATTGATTGTATGATAACAGTTACAGATTACAATGAACTTATCAAAAGTAAAGACAAAAATAAAAGAATTACAAGAGTCTTCAGTCTTGATCTTCAGTCTTCTTCAATCTTCAGCTTCAGCTCTTCACTCTTCTTCAACCTCATCCTGAGGCACCTCCAGGTCGAACATCCCAAAATATCTCTTCTTCAATGCATCTCTCTCCTTGATGATATCTGGGTTGTTACCTGTCAGTCCTAACTGGATGGCATATTGAGCAATTTCCTGAGATATGACTGTTTCATTTACCAAGCCATTTTCTAGTCTAGGAGCAGGGTATGTATATGGACCAGGGGCAGTGATCTGAACATTTCCTTCATCCGCAAGATTAATCCAACTCTGTAAGTACTTTGGATAGAAGGTCAGCAGATAATCAATAAATGCTTAATTTGAATCTGAGCTTGTCCCCCTCCATTCCCTCAGAATTTCATAATAGAACCAGAAGGTTCTCTTTATCTCTTCCCAAGCATCATTGAATCGGATTGGCATCCACTTATCAATGTGCGGTCACTTCTGAGTTTTAGCTGTCCCTCTCCTTTTGCTCAGGAACTTCTTGAAACCACTTCTGCGCTTCTGCTCTTCCTCTTTCTTTTTCCTTATCAAAGGCACTCCTGAAACTGAGGCAGCAGTTTTCTTGGCTTGTTCGACCTGAAGTGATCTCAAAGCTCTCCTGGTGTTGAAGACTTCTTTCCGTGCTTCCTCTTCAGACTCTTCCAGATCCATTATCAGCTTTCTCTGAGTTGGCTTAGAAGCCTTAGCTCTCTTCCTCTCAGGTTCAACAAACGCCACAGCCTTCCTCTTGATAGGTTGTTCAGCACCGGCTTGGCTTGTCTCTACTTTTCTTCTTGCACTCAGTTTTTCAGCAATGACTTCTTGCATTGTTTCCTCAGAAACATGAGTGTAGATAGGCTTCTCCACTTTCTTGGATTTGAGCTTTTCAGTGGCTTCAACTTCCTTCAAGGCTTCAGCAATATTCTTCTTTTCAGCCTCTTTATCTGCCTTTCTCTCCAAGTTGTGTGCCAATAATACTCTCAGATCAGCTCCGGGCCTTTCCCCCTTCTTGGCACCATACCTTGGCAGAAGTTTGGATAGTGCAGTGTCCATATGGTATTGTTCCTTGCTGACACTTCGCACCTCTCCCGCCAACTGATCTTGCTCTTCTTCTAGCCTCATCAGGTGGTTCTTCGCCACAGAGAACTCTTCAGACATTTGTGCAAACTGGTTGGAGAGAGCATCTTTAAACATCTCTGTTGTTTTGGTCATGAGCATGGAGCTCATTTCCTCAACAGTATTTTTGATCAGTAGATCATTCTTCTCCACCAGCTTTGCTTCTAGAAATTCGATCCTCTCTGATATACTTTTGACTTCTGCACTTAGCTTCGATCTTGACTCCATCTATCTTTCCTTCTATGGAAGTCATCTTATCAGTCAGAGAAGTCTGAAGTTGTATCAGGTCTGAAGTTGAACTCAGACTTTCCATCTTCTGAGACTGGTTGGCCAATGCCTCTTCAATCTGAGCCACTTTTTCCACGATTGGCACAACCTTGTCTAGCTTTTCCATAATGGGAGTGAGATCAATCTCTGGAGCATATGAGATTTGCTACTTTTCCTGAGCTGGTTGCTCTGCCTAAGCCTCAGTCTCTATCTGGGCTTCGGTCTCCACCTGAGCTTCAGTATCAGCCTGAGCTTCGGTTTCCACCTGAGCCTCAGTCTGCATATCAGACATTACAAAATTAAAGATAGAAACTTCAGTAGCCTTGACATAATGTTTAGTAGTGCCAAAAGTTACCTGAAGAGTACTAACTTCAGTCTGAGGATGTGTGATATCAGGCTCTCCAGCATTAGTACTTTCCTTCTCCATTTGAGATTGTTTCTCAGCATTCCCTTGTTGATCCCCATCTTGATCTTTATCTTTGGAGCTCGGGGCACCAACATCAGCTTCTTTCCTCTCAGCAAGCTTCTTTCTGACCAGCTCATCAAAATCTGACACTTTCATCCTGAGCTTGGTTTTTCTGAATCCTGAGAACTGAGTTAAAACAACTGTCTCCTCATTCCACCAGTCTTCACCTCTGAATGAAGCAATGTTGAGCATTTCAGGTAGAGTCTGGTTGAGAATGTAGACTGTTGACCTCAGTCTGAAAAATAGATCCTGAAGATCAGGATATGAGCTCAGCTCAGGGTATCTGTCCAATATGAACCGTTCCCCCTTGCTTCGCCACTCAGTTTCTTCGGCTTTGCCCTTCTTCAGCTTCGGGCTCTCAGGTTCAGTGGGAAGATCTTCAGTTGCTGAGGGATTAAAGAACGGATCACTCAGGAGCTCATCAAGATTCAGCAGCTCCTGAGGCTCAGCTAGATATGAGGTTTGAGCAGACAACTCCTCAGTAGGAATCTGAGCTTGATCTGAGGTCTGAGGTCCCTTGAATATTTCTTGAGAAAATTTGTCTGAGCTCAGTGACGTCTCAAGAACCTCAGAGAAAACTTTCTCCTCATTTTGCTCTTATGTCATAGATACAACCTGAGCCAATACTTGTAAAGGCGATTTCTGAGCTTTCTGGCCCTCAGGTTGCACCTCCTCAGGTTCGCTCACCTCCTCCTCAGTGGAAATTAACATTCTTCTGCGCTTGGGAGCCAGAGTTTTCTTCTTCATAGCTTCTCCCTTCTCCCTCTTCACCTCCATCAAAGCCTTCCCCCTGGCTTGATGGGCTTCTTCAGCAGCTCCCTCTGCAGCGCTTTCCACTTTCTTCTCTTTCTTACCCTTCAAAGTCTTTCTTGTAGTTGTAGGCTTGAACATGACTTTAGACTTTGGGAAAGGTGAGGAGTTGTCAAAAATGTCCTCCTCTTCACGGCACATCTCCAAAATAAAAGCTATTTTGGTTGCATGAAGAATTTTGCCTTTGATTGCCACCGATCCATCCTCCTTCTTGATCTGCTTGGCCTGGTCACTCACCACACTAATCAAATACTTCAACCAATTGAAATCAGTGGTGGGTGAATCCTCTATAGCAACCATCAATCTAAGCTTCGGCGTGCTGATCTGCTCAAAACTTCCAGATCTGCTCATTATACATTTGCTAACTATATCTAGCAAAACTCCGTATTTCGACTTCAAATGCCGTTTATTCAATGTAGCCTCAAACTTAATAGGATGCTCTGTTATCCTATCAAGGTATCCCTGTTCCCGACCCAACATATAAGTCGTGGGATCCTGACCTCTATCACACAACTCAAATACATCATTCAAATTTTTGGGGATTATATACACCTCCCGTACAAAATCTACGTATTTAGAGCTATGTTCTAGATGGGAAACATTAATCTGGGACTCGATACCATCCTCATCATCTAATCTCAGATTTGAAATAAACTTTATTACCTCCTTAGAGTATTCGGCTTCCGGTTGGCTCGTAACAAGATTTGTAAGCTTTGCGATTCGAATCATATGCAGCGCTTCTTCTTCGTGGGTAGCGTTGGATGAACTCTCGAGCGACACCACATATTCGTACCAGGGCTTGTTGGAAATAGCGAGTTTATCATATATGGAGAAAGTCATTTTTGAGAATTTTTGAAGTGTAGGGTTTGAAAATGACGAAGGTTTCTGGGCAAAAAGGTTTTGAATTTTGCAGAGTGTTTTTTTTGGAGACGAAGGTAATAAAATGGGCTTGAATGGTTTTTCAAATGAATATATAGAGTGGATTCGTGGGAAATCGTATGATTAATTAAAATCAACGGTTAAGATTCATCACCGACTAATTGGGTATGCGAAAGGACGATCTCACGAAAAATACGCCGCCATTTTAACCTTATTGGTGATTAATTGAATCAGAGCAATTAATGACTGTTGACCTTCTTCGGCATTTCAAAGGTCCCACCCAAAACATTCTCTTCAGGTGTTTTAGTATTTATTGCAAATGATTACTGAGATTCAGTTAAGCAATAAATGAGTTGCATGAGTCTTTACTTCTTCAGACTAATTTCCCTCTATCAGTCTTACTGAGTATTGACCTTGATAAAATGTCGAGATGATCTTTGAAAATCTTGAATGGGTTCAAGATGATATCGAATCTTGACCTTCAAGACACCGAGTTTCCCAAGACTTCAAGATTTTTCTAATTTTATCCTGAGTTTCTTAGTGGAATCTTGAGAAAACTTCATGCATCTGAAAACCTTCAATTTTTCAGATTTGCTCTATACACCTGGATCCAACATCCCTAATTCAACTGATAGTTCCTGAAATCTTGATTCAGCCAAAGGTTTAGTCAAGATATCAGCTCTCTGCTTATCAGTATGAATCTTCTCCATCCTGATGTCCTTCTTCTATGCACGATCTCTGATGAAGATTTCTTCCTTAGATGTTTTCATTTGAAGTCCAAGAAGAAAAATTTATCTCACCCAACAATGACATCTCAGACACTCCTTTCATCAGGGCAAAGTTGTCTTCATTCAGCTCAGTGCCCTTGTCTGTTTACTTGAAAAACAGATTAGTTCTGTGGTACCCATTTGGTGTAGGGTCCTACCAGGTTAGCTGTACCTTTTGGAATCCAAATCTGCCTAACAACTCTAATCACTTTAGAGTGGCCGATCTGTCTTCCATAAACATCTACATACACATTTACCACTCTAGGTGCCTTACAAGTATCCTGTGTATGAGTGCTAGCCTTGGCATGAACATGAGCCTTAGAATTTTTCTTGGGTACAAGCCTTTTGTTCCAATGCTTTGGCTTTTGTGCAGCTGGTCTTTGTCTATGTTGACTTGGGTTCAGGAAACCTTTACCCTTAGGTAAGTGGGGTTTGGGTTACTGTCTTGAAATTGGGGTCTTCAAGATGTCGAGGACTTGGTCTTTTCGATTGAGAATGTCTCTGTTTGAGTGTTTCTCTTCTGAAAAATTCCTCTGTTTGGTTCAATCTGAGATCTCTTGAGTTTGTATTCTTAGCTTTGAGGCTTTGAAGTACTAAATGAAAATTTCCTCTTGAGTGGTCGGGTTTTCTAGCCTTTTCCCGAGGTCCAGGCTTTCTTCCCTGAACATTCGGTTTTTTTTCCGAACCATAGGTCCTTTACCCTTGTCTAAAAACTTTGGGCAATTCTTGATCGAAGATTAGGTGCCACTTGTTTAACAAAGATAGGTCTTAGTGCTACTAGAAGCGACATTCAAATGATCTTGTGAGGTTCCCCGAATGTATCCCAATCCAAATTTTTATAGTGGCGGTCTCTCGATAACTCCGAATTTCATCTATTACTTTAGATCACGAGAATTCAATAGAGCTAGCTTTCTCACACTATCCTCACATTTTTGTAGAGTTTCATGCTTCTCAGAGAGGTCATTGAACTTAGTTACGATAAAATTTGAATCTCCTCGATGGATTTCTCTAGTTTTCCATTTAGGGTCTCTATCGACTTCTCTTTCTCTGAGAGTTGTACTTTCAGAACATCTAGTTCATCAGTAGTTCCCATCAATTGAGAAGTGATCTCAGCATTACTAGAGTCTTTCCACTTAAGATTCTCAAAGAATCGGTTCTTTTTGTTCTCGCTCTTGAGTTTCATTCAAAGCCCGCCTTGTAACACAAAGATAGTCCTTCATAAGACTCTCAAAAGAATCCATCAGGTCAAATTGACTGTTTACAGTAGAACTTGACAACTCATGTGCTTGTGTAGGAGCAACAACAGAGATAGAAGAACTTACCTCTCCTACAGCCATGAGACAGCTTTCTAAGCACATCTCATCTGAGGAGCTGGAACTTTCTTCAGACTCCTTTTCTTTCTCAGCAATCTCAGCAAGTGTATCCCATATCTTCATTGTAGTTTCACAATGAGAGATCTTCCTCATAACACCATCATCAATAGTGCTATATAATGTATCTTTGGCAATATAGTCAAGATTGACTAACTTCCTCTCCTCAGGAGTAAGTTGATCATTAGACTTTGGAAATTCAGTCCTGGGATCATTTCTCTCATTTTCAGTTAATATGGGATTCACAACAGTGAATTGGAATGGTCCTTCAGAAACCACTCTCCACATACGTTCATGCTTAGAATACAAAGAGCCTCGCATTCTCAATCTCCACAAATCATAGCTCTCTACTGAGAACATTGGAAGTTTCTTAGAAGGCATTATGTCTGAGCCTTTTAAGATTTCAGCAAATAAGATCTGTTCAGATAGACCACAAGAATCTTTTAGCAAATAAGACTATGGTCAACAAAGCAGGTGGTCAAACGAACCACTGCTCTGATACCACTTGTTGGTATCAGATCAGAGACAGGTTTTAAAAATAGATCGATTCGGTGGTCACTCAAATTAGTGAACCTTTTGAACTCCTGCTCTCGATACCACTTGTTGGTCCCTGTCTGACGAGTCTTACACGTGTATGGGGGAATACACGTGTTCAAAGGATTTTAAAACTTTTCTTCACCGAGGTCGGATGGGTCGTTGTCCTAATGATTTGGCCCCGAAGCACTGACGCCTCGAGTCAAAGTCTACCGAGACAAGTGATCCTGAAATGCTTTTTCGAAGCCTCGATAATCCCAATTGAGCTGAGTTTTTTCAGAGATCCCGAAATTGCTAGGATAGCTACTCGGATGTCTTGGAATGGTCGGCCCTAAGTTTATACTCGTTTTTATGCTTTCTGAAAACCTTCCTTTTAATGAAACAATGATTAAGGCTGTGATTCAGTTAGATGCAACTTCAGTGGATTGATTCCAACTAAGTATCAGTAAAAATATGCTTTCAGTTAAAGATATGCAACAGATAATCAATGCAGTACAGAAAGCAAATAACACAGCAAGTTATAGTGGTTCAGAGACTCAAGCTCCTACGTCCACTCTCTCTGACCTTCAGAGAAATTCCTTAACCACTTCCTAAGGTTTTCTGACTACCTCAATGTAGTTTACTAACCTTTCTATTTTGAGCTTTCTGACTACCTCTGTAGTTTACTTACTCAAAACACACACAAGCTTTCTGACTATCCAAGATAGTTTACTCACTTCTTCTCTAGAGTTTTCGGACTACCTCAATGTAGTTTACTAACTCTTTACAACTCCAACTCACCAACAATCACACTTAAACTACCTTACAAAGGGTTTGGGGTTTCTTGGTTGGTTTCCAACTAGGATGAGATATCCTTTACAATTAAGAACAATGCAAAGCCTAGGATATCTCTACTAAGCTTTGGATATATCTTATCAAACTAGGCTTAGTGAATGAGCTCTCTTCAATGTAAAGCACTTGGGAAATTCTTGGGTTTTCGAGTGCTTCAACTTGCAATAATAAGTTTGAGCTCTTGAGTTGCTTACAAATTTCTCGTAACCTTCAATGTAGAGGGTCACAAGTTTTTATAGGCAGACACCAAGGTCACTCTTGAAAAACTATCCGTTGGAAGAGATAGCTTCATGAGTTTCCTCTTATGGTGTGTGATGAACGACTATTTTTAGGGTTTGAATACTCCCTAGCATGTTTTAGGCAATATGCCTTTATGCAGTCAATCATCACTTTTTGCAGTCTGGAACATAGTACTACTGACATGCTTGATGACACATAGTGTCGATAAAAATGCGATCTTTGTCTTCCTCGATTGGTTTTTTGTCTTGATAAATGTAGACAAACATAAATGTAGACAAATATAATTGCGTTCTTCTCAGTATTGTATCCTTCAGATAGATATTTTTTGATTGCCTCGGAACATTAGTTATCTTGAGCATTGATATATTCTTTGAGTCTCCGATAATTCTTGTGCCTTGATATCCTTTGTCTTGATCTTGATATCTTGATCTTGATCTTACGTGTCTTGAGTCTTGATGTCTTTAGAGAGGTATACTGATTGATATCTGAGTCTTCATACTGAGTCTTCAGTTTCTTAGTTTCATCTTGAGTCTTGATTTCTCGATTTCATCTTGAGTCTTGATTTCTCGATTTCATCACAAGAGTCTTGATTTCTCAATTTCATCTTTGAAACTTGATTTCTCGGTTTCATCTTTGAAACTTGATTTCATCTTTGAAACTTGAAACTTCTTGAGTCTTCAGAATCTTCAGAATCTAACCTGATCTATATCTGCTGACTATACATGGTGCAGATATCATCCTGAACACTCTAAAACTGAATCCTGACTCATCTATCAAGATTATCCTGAACATGTCATACTCAGGGGTTTTGGGATCTAATCAAAATCTTCTTTATTAAATTCATCTCCCAACACAATGAAGTACCTATATTTTGTGACAATAACAGTGCTATTGCTATTTCACAAAATCCGGTATTGCACACCAGATGCAAACATGTGGATATCAGGCATCATTTCATTAGAGACCATGTTGAAAAGAAAGATATCAGGATGGAGAAAATTCATACTGATAAACAAAGAGCTGATATTCTTACTAAGCCTTTGGCTGAGTCAAGATTTCGAGAACTATCAGTAGAATTAGGGATGTTGGATCCTGGTGAGTAAAACGTACTGAAGAGAGAAGTTCTTCAGATGTATGAAGTTATTCAGTAGGGACTCATGACAAAAATCTCTCAGGATGGAAACTGAGACTTAGGATGATTTCTGTCAAGGTCAGTATTTAGTAAGGTTTAAGTATTTAATTAACCCTGAACCGATACTCGACTCATGCATTTACTCACAACATTTATTTCACTCAGTAATCATTGGAAATACATGACAAAAGACCTGAACTTTAAGTGGGAATGTTTGAAAGAATTCTATTGGCTAGAATTTTGGTAGAGAACCGAAGGGTTGCCTCGATTAGAGTGAAACATCATTCTGTCACCCTAATTGCTGCTATTTGTTACACTTATCTGGTTATTTGCCATAAATAGCAAATAACTCTCAAATTACTTTATACCCAGATTAAATCTCGATCGTTCATTTCTTTATCCATCAAGATTTAATCCTAGCCCTTGATCTTCCCTTCCCAAGATCATATATATACCCCAGAATTCTCTTGATCAAAACACTTTACACTCTCTGTATTCAAAACTTCCGAAGTTTTCAAACCCTTAAATCTTCGAAACATTCAAAGATTCCAAAACTCTCAAAATTCTTACAATGGAATTTCCCAGTTATGCTATGATTAAAGACCTCGCAGAAACTGAGAAGCCATACTTTGAGCATGTAGTGGCAATGATTGAAAATAAGGCTACCACAGTTGAGGAAGAAGCCTTGAATATGCTCCGGTTGGCTCGGTTGGAGAGATTGGTAAGCAACACATCGAATTTGGAGTTACCACAAGAGGTTTTGCAGTTTGTGGTCAACTTACGAGAAGATGCACAAGGCTCTTTGGTTTCGCAGTTGAGTTTGGGTACATACGCCAAATCAAAAGCCGAGATAGTATGTACAAAAGAGGTATGTTTATCTCTCAAAGATATTAAAAATGTGTTTGAATTGTGCAATAGAGGGGTAGATCTTGCATTATACATGTCTGGGAGAGAATATGAAATTCTGGATAGATTTTTTGAGTCGAAAATAAAATTGAAGGGGGCTCTAAACAAAAAATACTTAAAACTGAAATATAGAGTTCTAATTGATATTGTGGCCAAGTGCATGATGAGCACCTCTGGAAGCCTAGAGCAAGTGAGCCAGAATAAGTTAAGGCTCATGGACGCAATTGAAGACTCGCCGATGATGGAATTTAATAGGTTGAAGTTTCTGGTGGATTGAATATTACATCAGAATCAGAAATTGAAATATGCTAAGGGAGCATTTACGAAGGATGGGAAAGTCTTATTTGGGACGAAATAAGCTTTCTCATTGAGACGTTGCCGAGGGAGAACATGTTCTTGTTGTTTGGAAAGGAATTTTCCTGAAACAGAATTATATTTAGGAAACCAAAATCTCAGAGGCAAAGGCCTGCAACCTCCGATAGGCCAAGTTTTACAGCTCAGGATGAGCCTGAAGAACCCGTGGAAATAGAAAGCTCAGAGTCTGATCAGGACAAACTTACCCTCGCTGATGTGACCAAAAAGAAGGGAAATAAAGCAGTTGAAAAGGATCCTGAGGATCCAGAGAAAAGGAGAAAATCTCTTGATCTCCTGAAAGTTAAGAGAGAAGTTGGAGACAAAAAGAAGGCTCAGGAAGAGTAGAAAAGGAAGAAGAAAAAGCGTCTCAGGACAATCGGCGAGAGATGGCCTCAGGAGAAAAATCTCCATTGGATACTCTAGTCAAAGCCGTCTCTCAAGTTGCTGAAAAGGAAGCTGAAAAATTACCTGAAGAAAGAGGCGATGAGGATATTTTTACAGAGATACTCCATACTAGTATCGGTACTGACAGGATTACACAAAAGATCTTCACAGGTTCTCAACAACCTGCTGAAGAAAGCCAAATTCCGATCCCACCCTCACAACCCTCAATGCCAAATTCACCCATTCCTTTAGAGGCTCAATCTAGCTCTGAAGAGGAGATACCTGTTCCTGAACTCAGGAAAGGTGAGGCAGAAGAGAGAGAGTGGAGGCAGAAGGCCGAAAGATTTGTAATGGACAAGTATCCAGAATTGACTAACTATCCTGATCTTCAGGGTATGTTTTTCAGGTTGAAGACGACCATGCTCATTGTGAATCAGTCCTTTGCCATGATGTGAAGATTGACAACTTCAGGGGAGAAGAATTCTGGGCTGAAGAAGTAGCTGAGCTTGATGCCTTCACCGGACTTGGAAAGAAAAGACTAAGGATCAAACACTCTAAGTTTGATTCTTTAGTATTGAAAAAGATTGCTGAGAGGAAGGTTGTTGATTGAAGGCGAAGTCAGTGGAACAGACAAAGATGATCAAGGTCCATCTAAGGAAATGCCTGAAGGGAGAACAAAGATGCTGAGCCCCAGGATGGAGCTCCTGCTCAGGGGGAAGTTGCTCAGGAAGGTTCATCACTTCCCTTGATTACTTTTTTAGTGGCAAGTCATCAGGCTTAGGATCCTGCTGTCACACTGACAGAAATTTTAGATGCTGGAGTTCAGACAGAGGCTGAGGCAGAAATTCCAAATCCTCCACAACCAACAGTTGATTTCACTCCATTGATTGAGAAGTTTACCAAGTTCGAGCCAATCATTGATCAAATTGCCAAGCTTGTACCTCTGGTTGGAGAAGTGTCAAAACTTGCTGAGGCACAAACTTCTCAGGGCAAAATCATCACATCCCTTAGCACATCCATGGTGACCAGTGATCAGGTAAATTTACTATCCACATCTATTGATAGCAAATTTACTGATTTCAATGCGAAGTTAAGTGATGTGGCTAAAGAGGTGAAGGAAGAAATGGAGAGAAAGTTTGAATTAAGGTCTAAGTTGCTTGAGGAGTTGATGAAATCCAAAACTGAAGAGTTGATTAAGTCGGCTGTGGATGCAATGAGCATCTCACTGATGGAGAAGATGAAAGCGACTTATGGTGGTCTTGCCAACCCCAACACTGGACTTAATATGCTACAAAACATTCAGGATGAACACTTTCAGGTGGCGGCTGAGGTTCGATCAATTGGCAGGGATCAGATGCACATACCCTCTCTCAACTGATTGCTAATTATGATGCCAAAAAGGGGGAAAGTTATGACAAGCTTGCTGCTTTGCCTCCTTTAGAGAAGCAAATTGAACAGTTCCCTACTGTAATTCAGAGAGGAGAGAAAAGGAAAGAGCCTGAAATCATGATTCACCCTGAGGCAGCTAAGGAAGTCATAGAACAAAGGGCAAAGAGGCAGAGGGAACGGAAACCCAGTAAGCGTGGGGAAGCTCATGGAATCCTGATGCCTCAGAAGATGCCTGAGAAAGCTGCTGCTGTGTTTGTAGAAAAACCCCTGAAGAGGAAAGCAAAAGAAAGTGCCAAGCCAGTCAGTAAGAAGCCTACTCAGAGGAAGTTGGTTGTTGAGTTTGAAGAGGAAGAGGAAACTCAGGAGACAACTGCACAGAAGGAGGAAGACTCTGAGACTGATGAATTATTTCGAGAAGGTTTTGGAGAGTTATGATTTCTCTTCCAAAAGACTTAACTGGGATTGGCATAATTCAGTTAAGGTTATTGAAGCTAAGAAGAAGAAGAAAGCTGATGTCTTTGTGTCAGGATCTGAAATGACCAGAAAAGACAGAGAAGAAGCTAAGAGAAAGCTTGGAGGCTTTCAAAGAATGGTTCTCAGGAGGAGGGGTACCAAGCAGAGGAAGAGGATGTGGCCTCATGTAGAAAAGTGGATGCATATTGAACTGAATGACAGATGGGAAACATCCAAGAGGGAGTTTGTCTTCAACAATGACATCTTGCAGACTTGGTCTCAACCCAACACTTATAGAGATGATGCATTCATTGCCTACATTCTGCAGAACTTCACTGATATATGCCAGAAATGGTTCAACATATTTGATTCTCTGGGTTATCAGTTGAAGGCTCCTGGTCAAATCAAGTACCCTCCACCAAAATTCCAGAATGGGACGATCAACTATGATTTCATTCATGCAGACTTTGTGGACCGGGCTGAATATCTAGAGCTGATAGGGAATGATGCTCAGACAATCCAGAAGAGAGAAGAACTTAAGAAAAGATACTATGGTATGTTCAACCTGGAGCCACCAGCAGATGAGATTGAATCTGATGATGAATGATGTTATTTTGTTTCAGTAGAGCAAAGATAAACCTCTGTATCTTGTACTCATGGTTTTTGCGCTTTAAATGAAAAACTCTACTGATTTTTTGTTGATCAAAAAGATAATTTCTCATTATCTTACTGATTGTGTGATGGTTGCTATTTACTTGTTCTTACTTGCTATAAGAATTGAAACTTGATTAGATGATAGGTTTATTTATGTTATAATTGCAAGCTTGTAACAAGATGGTTTTGGCATCATCAAAAAGGGGGAAATTGTTGGGAGATGAATTTAATAAAGATTTTGATTAGATCCCAAAACCCTTGAGTATGGCATTTTCAGGACATCTTGGTAGTATAGGATCAGGTTTCAAATAGTTATTAGGATTCATGACTGTCTGCACAATGTATAGTCAGCAGATATAGTTCAGGTTAGGTTTATTAGATCTTGTCTGAAGAACTCAGAAGAATCCTGAAGACCAATAGAGCCTGAAGATTGAAGATCCTGAAGACAGAAGATCCTGAAGACTAAAAGATCCTGAAGGTTGTTTCGTACTGAACCAAAAGACCCTGAACAAGTCACTTCCTATTCAATAGTGTTTTGTTCATTATTAGTACAAACAAAGGGAATGTTATACGTTCGTGGACACTAAGGAAATTATCAGTTCAACGTGGTTGACTAAAAGAGCCGTTTTGTTTGTCTCTGTTCAAAGGAAGATTTCGACCAATGAGGAGGCGACAACAACATACTTTACTGACACTAAAACCGACATATCCCAGAATAATATCAGCACTGATATCTTCTTGTTCACAGAAGTTGGTGATTGGCTGTGTGGCTGGATATTTCCCAATTCATGCAAGGGTGCGTTCAAACCCTAATATAGCAGTTCATCAATAACCAAAAGAGGAAACCCTTGAAGATGTCTCTCCAACGGATATTTTTTCAAGAGTAAACTCTTAGTGAGTTATCTATAAATACCAAGGCCTTGTTCATAACCAAGGTTACGGGAAATCAAGGCAATTCCTGAGCTCATTCGTATTCAAAGCATACATTGTGAAGCACTCCAAACCCTTAGAATTTCCCAAGTGTTTCATCTTAGAAGAGAGCTCATTTACTAAGCCTAGATTCAAGAAATATTCAAAGCTTAGTTAGAGATATCCTAGCCTTTTTACTTGTGTTTGATTGTAAAAGGATATCTCACCTTAGTTGGAAACCAACCAAAATCCAAACCCTTT
The DNA here is from genome assembly GCA_037126765.1 of Stenogyne calaminthoides. NCBI lineage: Eukaryota > Viridiplantae > Streptophyta > Magnoliopsida > Lamiales > Lamiaceae > Stenogyne > Stenogyne calaminthoides. Next base: position 19,884,962 of record JBBCBC010000031.1, on the reverse strand, counting down.
GATTAGGTAGTTTGTGTGAGTAGTTTGTTGGAGAAGTGAGAGTTGTAAAGAGTGAGTAAGCTGCTTGTGTTCAGTTTGAAAGCTCTAGAGAAGAAGTTAGTAAGCTGCGTGTGTTCAGTCTGAAAGCTTGTGTGTGTTGAGTTAGTAAGCTGCAGTAGTTCAGCCTGAAAACTCGTGGTAGAAAGTTAGTAAGCTGCTGAATTCAGTCTGAAAGCTTAAGGTAGTAGTAGTAGTGATTTAAGGAATTTCTCTGAGGATCAGAGAGAGTGGACGTAGGAGCTTGAGTCTCTGAACCACTATAATTGCCGTGTTATTTGCTTTATGCTTTGCATTTTATCCTGTTGCATATTTTCACTAAAAGCATACCTAGTTTTTTGATATTCAGTTGGAATCAATCCACTGAAGGTGCATTAACTTGTTCACAGCCTTAACCACTATTTTACTGAGAAAAATAAGATTTTTAGCAAAGTAAAACAAGTATAAACTTAGGGCCTGCACATTCCGCACTCTAGATAAGCTAGTATAGATAGTTGTCAAACTGATAAACTCTCCTGAGTAATCAGTAAGATCATTATCTACTCCAAGCTTATTTGGACTCTGTGTTAAAAAGAAAGTCAGAATCAGTTGAGCTAATCTGAAGTCTCTGAAAGCCGCTTAGTGTTATTGTCTCAGTAGACTTTGACTCAGGGCATTTTGTGCTTCTCAAAACTGAATCTCAGGACAACCTGACTCTCTGATTATAGTATTTTCTGGAAAGTTTAAAAAATCACTATACACGTGTACTCCCCCCCATACACGTGTGAGACTCGTTTACCCCGGGACCAACACATTTCGTTACCAATCTAGCTTTGTAGGTTTGTACTTTGCTATTTGCATCAGTCATACGCTTGAAGACCAATCGCAACATATGGGTCTAACCCCTTTAGGCAACTCAACCAAGTCCCATACTTGATTGGTGTACATCGAGTCCATCTCGGATTTCATGGCTTCATGCCACTTCCCTGAATCAATATCTGATATTGCTTTAGAATAAGTACTAGGATTGTCCTTATCCAGTATGTCCATATTATCGAGTTCCTCCAAGAGATAACCGTATCTAATGGACGTATTACAATTCCTAATTGACTTACGGAGATGTGGTTGTGCAGGCTGTAAATTCTGATGTGAAAATTTTTTAGTGCATCGATTTCATCAATATCCGGAGAGTCCTCAAGAGCTACACTTTCAGATGCCTCTTAGGCGGGAGTTTGAATTATGTTGTTCTCATTCAGTCCACTTGGAGGTTCTTACACTGGAAAGCATACTCCAATTACGCTCCCACTAGCTGAAAGACGATCACCTAGTGAAAGACTCCCACCGTAAAGTTGCTGAATGCTCCCATTGATTCATTGTCATGTTGTTTTGACAAGATTTTAGTCTCTTTGTTAATTTGTGGTTCTTGAATTTCTTCAAGTTCTATCAGCTTACGACCTTGTTCCTTAAAGACATAGTCTTCTTCGATGAACTTGGTCTGCATAGAAAAAATCATTGATTATTTCTTAGGATATCCCACAAAGTAACCCTTTTCACCTTTGGATTCCAACTTGTCGGTAAGCATCCTTTTCACAATCACGGGGCAACCCCATGTTTGATATGTGTAAAAGTTAGCTTCTTGCCACACCATAGTTCATATGGTGTATGCTCAACCGATTTAGATGGAATCCTATTCAGAATTACCATTCATTTGAGGTGTTCCGGGAGGAGTCCACTGTGATTGGATTCCATGCAACTTCAGATAATCAGTGAATTTGTGGCTAAGGTATTCACCTTCTCGATCCGATCGAAGAGTCTTGATACTCTTACCAAGTTGCTTCTCTACTTCAGCTTTATACTCTTTGAATTTCTCAAAAGATTTGGATTTGTGTTTCATAAGATACACATACCCGTATCTCGAGAAATCGTCAGTAAAAGTGATGAAGTAGCCGAAGTGACCCCTAGCTAGAGAGGGCAATGGTCCACATACATTATTGTGGATCAGCTCTAGAACTTCTTTGGCACGCACCCCTTTCCCAGAAAAGGGTTTGTTGATCATCTTGCCCTTGAGACAAGATTCACAATTACCATAAGACTTAAAGTCAAATGGGGTTAAGTAGTCTAACTACCTTAACCTTGCAATTCTTTACTAGTTTGCATGACCAAGTCTAGAGTGCCATAAGTAAGTTGGGTTTTCAAGATTACTAAATTTGAGTCTTTTATCTTGTATATTAAGAATATTATATCAACACTTCAACATTATAAACTATTCAATAAAGGGGTATTCCTATAAACCACATCATTAAACGTAAATAATAATAATTATTGCAAAATGGAAGGAAATATCCCTCAATGTCTTATATATGAACGTAAATAATGTTGTGGGCAATAAAAGGAACAAAATAACAATTATTTTGTTCTAATCTAAAACCAGAGGGTAAGTCTAAGTCCCCACGTGTTCAGTAGTAATTCTTGCTCCATTTCCACGTGTAAGATAACTTCACCCGGCCTAATTGCCCTAAGACACATTAGTCCCTTCACATTCGTACAAATGTGAGAGCCACATCCGGTATCTAATACCAAGCAGTTAGCGCTATTAGTGGACATGTTTATTTTAATAACAAACATACATGTTCTAGTGCTAGAAGCCCTAGTGCCTTCTTTTCAGCAACAGAACCTTACAGTCCTTCTTCCGGTGCCCTCTTCTACTTAAAGTAGAGGCACACGTTCTTTTTTACCCGCTCCTTCTTTTGAACACCATCTTAGTGATAGTGAAATCAAAAGTCTTGAGCACATTGTGAAGTTCAGGCATGATCGCATCCGTCTTATTCATATTGTTGTTCACAATGAAGTTGAAATATGAATCTGGGAGCGACTGGAGGATAGCATAAATGAAAACGTTGGTCCTTTAGCTCAATGCCTAAATTACCAAGTTTCTCAATTAGGCCTATCATCATTAGAACATGAGGTGAAATCTTCCATTCTTTAGCTAACCGACATCTGAACAGATCTCTCATCACTTCATAAATCTCAGAATGAGATTCAGAATCAAAGAGATCCTTCAGATGCTTGAGCATCTAGAAGGGACCCATTTTCTCATGTTGCTTATGCAATTAGAGAGTCATGACGAGCTACATCACACACTGAGTCTGGGAAGTATCCTTTTGATGGTTCTTCTGAGCTGCTACGTCAAACGTGGCTACCTCAGAGAACCAGCTGCAGGGGTAACCGGGATTGGCGTGTCCAACACGTACTCAATCTTTTCTTGCCTTAGCACCAAACACATGTTTCGGTCCTAGTCCAAAAAATTTGGCCTAGCCAATTTGTTTGTTTCCATAACACATCTCAATAATAGTTATACGTTTCAACTAACCAAGAAAAATAAATAAAATGGGAATTAAAAACATAATTCCTATGATCAATATTCAGCAATCAAAATAAACATGACCTTTCTTTTGTGTTTATTTTGTCTCCATTATTTTCACATACTCAACGACCTCATCAGAAGAGTACGAATTTATATCAAATATAAATTGTAATGGACTATGATCCACATTCCAACTATTATAATATCTGCTTGGGCTTATTACTATAATAGTAGAACTGGTAGGTCTCTAAACCAATTGCATAACTGTAATTCCTAGTTGATTGAACCTAGTTCAATCGAATGCCCCCTGGCTTTTGTTTCCCTTCTTGGGCTGGTGAAACAAAGTCAAGTTGATTTACAACCATCAAGCGGCGACACTTCATGTCCCTATAAAAGTCCTGTTAGATGTAGATCCGAGCAAAAGACTTGGGCCTTAAATACTCATTGGAATGAAATCTATAGTTTACTTTTAACTTTGATGGAAGATATCATTCAATTTAATGAAAATCATATTTTAGTGAGGAACGTTTTAAAAAGCGGGGTATTAATTGCTTAATCAAGATCCAACATGTTAATCTACATCACATTTGAGCAATTATTGGGCGCCGCCTTCCCAAACATGAATTTATATGGACTAACATTATATGGGCGTCGTCTACCCAAACAATTAATACGGTCCGACAATTATTGGGCGACGCCTACCCAAACAATTATAATGCGGACATAAAATGCGTTAACAGAATATAAAACACGTTAAACAAGTGGAAATTAATAACTCGTTTAATCCTTTAAACCATAATTTTAAAATCCAGTTTGACACCTGAGCTAGGTCTGCCAGAGCCCGGAATGGTGCCCCAGATGAACCCCTAGAGTCCTCCGTTCGTCGTGATCGGGATCATCCGGACTTCTTCGATTATCAGGCCTACCGGGCTGGTATTGAGCACCATCGGCCGGTCCGAACCGTGACTCGTAAGCGGGTCCAATCAAAGTATTACATCAAAGATAAGAGGTATTGTTCCGTCATGACGGAGGCCGAATTGGACGCGGCCCATCATGACGAAGTATGACACCCCGAACAATGTCTTCTATTATCTACCGAAGCATTTTGAACGGGCCGACCAACCTCCCAAGGGGGTGACCGCTATCCACGAGGCGGTCATGGATGCCCGCCTTCGTTTCCCGCTTCATCCCACCATCTCCCATCTGCTTGCCACCTGGCGCGTTGCCCTGGCCCAGATCACCCCGAACGGGTGGAACTACCTGTTGGCGACAATGGCGATGTTGGGCCAAGCCGGGCTATATCGATTGCCCATGCCCAAGGAGATGAACTATTACTGGTCGCTGGTTGCGCAATCTGGTCAGGAAGGTCAGTATGCCTTGAAGAACCGCCCAGGTCTGCGGATAGTGTGGGGGACAGTCAACAAGATCAAGAACTGGCATCCCCGTTGGTGGTTCGTGGGGTGGGGGGGGGGCGTGGCAGAGTGCCGCGCCCTGCACTTTTGAAGAAATTCGCATTCTCACCGATTTCCAGGACCAAGTTCCTCGTAAGATCCTCATGCTTGTGTGCTTCAGGCATCTTAGTACTGATCTAATTTTCTCATCCTTTTTGTAGGTTCTTTGGTCGCGGACGAGAATTGCCTGAACTGGGACTTTGAAGCTGCTCACAGGATTGCCTACGAGTATCCTCTGGAATTTCGGCACGTCGACCTCTTCAATTCTCCTTCCGAAAGACTTTGGGTTGGCCTGTAGACCTACCCTTGCGGGCTCAGTCGTCTCTGTAAGTCTACTTCCCCGAATCTTCTTTGAGTTCTCTTTCCCACGCCCTTTACTGATGGTCATCTCCTTTCTATAGTTCCGCACTTTCCAGTTTAAATGGTGGCCCCTTCCCCCGAACAAATATCTTCCCGTCGCAACCCTGCTCTGAACTTCACTAGTACTGGGTCATCCTCCCGGTCCGCATCCTCAGCCCGTGGCGGGGGCATGGCAAAAACTGGAGTCTCCTCCCGGACGGAGCGCTCCAAGGACAAGGGGAAGAGTCGGGAACTTTGGGGAGATGCTCGCCCGGTCCACAGGGAGGGCTCTCCTAGCCGCAAGTGCTCCCGTCGTGATGACCGCTCCCCCAGGGCAGTTGTTGGTGACACGGACTCAGCTCGCACTCGAGAGCCTTTGCTGGCCGCTCGTTCGCCGCAGGTGATGACACCGCCGCCGCCACCCGGACATGAATTCTTGACGGACCGCTCTTTCCTGGGTTGGGACGTGGACCATTCCGGGGCGTAAGTATCTGGTTCTTCATTCCATTTTTATCCTCGTTTCTTTTCGGTTGCTGAGCTGCTTTATCTTTCATGTTCCAGGTTCGCGGACTTCCTGCCTTTGGTTGCCGACTATTTGAGGTCGAGGATACCCCGATTGTCGGGGTGTTGGCTGACTAGCCTCGATACATGCGCCATGCTGTTCAGGACGTGCCCCGCTGCTGGTCCTTGGATGATCATCTCGCCGCCTCCTCAAGCAACAAGGAGAACAACCTCTATATGGCCTTGATTTATTCGTAGAAGACGGCCACCTATCTTGGGCGGATCGTGGAGCAGAACGATCAGGACCTCGGGGCCTCCTGCTCGGCCCTCGACGAGCAAAAGAAGAAGCTATGCGAGGTGACCGCGGCCCTAGCCCGCGAGGAGGCGGATCTGAAAGCCGCCCAGGAGAGGTCGGCCAAATTGGCCCTGCAGGTTGCGGATGTCAACACTAAGAGGCAGGCAGAGATCGATGACCATCGCCGTGAGTCTGTCACTTTGAAAGGCAGGGTAGAGGATCTTACTCGCCAGTGGGATGAGTCCCATTCCTTGGCAGTTGACTTTGAGGCCAGAGTTGAGGAGCTCGAGCTTCAGTTGGCTGAGGCCGCCGCCACTCGCGCCGCCACCGACGCTGCCTTGGGGATCTTTTCTTACATAAGTGCGTATGCTGATATTCTTCGGGTGATCTTCCACCACGATGCCCAAGCCGACGTGTCGGTGCTGGTTGAAGACTTTCGTGCCTTTGTCGCCGAGTGTCCTCCGGAGCCTGATGTTATCCTTCCTGTGGCTGATTTAGCCGAATTTGGGGTGGACCTGTCCTTCCTTGGCCCAGACAACAAATTGAGGCGTCCTGACGGGGGTGCTGGTCAGGTGGTTGCTGGAGGGCAGTTTCCGGTGGTGCCGACCTTGGCCGGCCAAGGGTGCGAGGAGAAGGTGGCGGGCGACGAGGCGGCCGATGCTGGGGTTGAGAGGGAGGCGGCGAGCAGGGTTGTTACAGGCGGCGGGGATGCCGAGGTTGTGGATGTGGCGGGGAGCGATGCTGTTGTTGGAACTGATGGTGGAAATTGGGATGGAGCTTTGGGCCTCCCCTTCTGTTTAAGTGTTGTTCAAGGGTGTCTGCGAACCCCTTTTTGTTTCTCTTGGTGTTCTCTATTTTTTCTTTTTTTGCTTTTTTTGTTGGCCCTTCGGGGTGTTTGGATGTACTTGGCCCTCGGGCCCTCTTGTGATCGGCCTTCGAGCGTTTATTAGTGAAGCTTTTTGACTTTTTCACTCTCGTTGTTTGTTTACATATGAGTTGCTTTCTAGCCTTTGAACCATTGGTCGTGTGATCCCGGACATACACCGACGACTATGAGACTCGCCGATGTTCTGATCGTCATTTTATTTTTGTGCGATGTATCCGAACTATGTTTTAACCGTCTTATCTCGTGCGGCGTGACTAAACTTTGGCTTAGTCGTGTTACGGTCGTCGTGCTTGGCGCATCGCAAATGCGAGGAGTGAACTTGTCGACGTGAGTTCCGAAGATCGCTTTCTGCTGTAGGTGGTCGGCTTACGAGTTTGGCGACCACTTTTTTGGCCCGACCGTTGTCGCCCAGACCATCCGTGGGACGATTCCTGGTTGACCTTGTTTTAAGGCATATATAAGCATGTGGGGGGATTTTGTTCTCATATTTCATTTAAAAAGAGTTGATTACAGGGGATTTCCTTAGAACCAAGGAGTCATTATATTTTTGATGGGTACAAATATGGCTTAGCTAGAAATGGGATGTTGGCTATTTTCTACTGGTAGTATTTCTTGAGGTGAGCCGCGTTCCATGGGTATTGAGCTGGTGTGCCATCCGAGTCTTCGATCTCGTATGCCCCATTTGTAAGACACTTGGATATTCTGAATAGGCCCTCCCAGGTGGGGCCGAATACTCCTTTTGGGATTTCGAGTGCTTTCTTTAGGACGAGCTCGCCCTATTTGAATTGGCGAAGTTTGACCTTTGAGTTGTAATACTTCTCTGCTTGTCGCTTATAGCTGGCATTTTTTAGGTTGGCTTCCATCATCCTTTCTTTGAGGAGATCAAGGCTGGTCGCCATCGCCAGGTCATTGTCGTCTGAAAGCCCTTTATCAGTTCGGTGGCTGGGTATTAGGACTTCCGCAGGGATCACGACTTCTGCCCCGAAAGCGAGGGAGTATGGTGTTTCCCCGGTTGACATCCTGCATGTTGTTCTGTAGGACCACAATACTTCGGGCAGTTCATTTGCCCATCTGCCCTTCCCCCCCTCAAGTGGCGCTTTCAGCATGTGCTTGATGATCTTGTTGATGGCTTCTACCTGGCCGTTGGATTGGGGGTGGTAGGGAGTGGAGAAGAGCTTAGTTATTTTCCATTTTCTGAAGAAGGCGTCGATTTTGAGGCCTTCAAATTGTTTTTTGTTATCTGTTACTATGGCTTGCGGGAGGCCGAAACGGGAAATGATGTTTCTCCAGATGAATTTTATCACATTGTCTTGATCAATTTTCGTGAGAGCCTCGGCTTCAGCCCATTTCGTGAAAAAGTCGACCGCAACAAGGGCAAATTTTACTGTCCCTGGTGCCGTGGGCAGGGGCCCGATGATGTCGATTCCCTATTTCACGAAGGGCCATGGGCTCATGATGCTGGTCAACTCCTCTTGAGATATTTTGATTCGATGGGGCGAATATTTGACACCGGTGGCATGTCCTTGCATATTCGAGGGCATCCTTCTTCAATGTAGGCCAGAAGTATCCTTGCCGTATTACTTTATGGGCCAAGGATTGGCCTCCCGTATGATTTCCACAGATCCCCTCATGGATCTCCTTCAAGATAATTTGCCCTTGCTCTGTCGTCACGCACTTGAGTAGATGAATGCTGAAGCCTCGCTTGTATAGGCTGTCGCTGACCCTCACGTACCTGGCCACCCTCATCTGTAATTGCCGACCCCGGACCCTGTCCAGAGGAAGTCGCCCAGTTTCAAGGTACTCAATGATCGGTGTCATCCAACTCTCGGCGTCAATTTCCATGAGGTCGGCCTTGGTGACCAAGGCGTGTGTGGTCGAGGGGTGAGTCAGCTTTGTGATGGTGACTTCTTTCATGTCTGCTGGTCCCTCCGATGTTGCGAGCCTGGCTAATGCATCTGCCCGTGAGTTTGCGTTTCTAGGTACCAGCTCCATATAAACTTGGTCAGATTTCTCGAGTAGAATCCTGATAATTTCTTGGTATGCCGTCTTTCGGTCATTCCGTGCCTCGTACTCCCCCAACACATGGCATGCGAATAATTGCTAGTCAGTGTGTATTTTTAGTTTTCTGATGCCCACGACCATCGCCATTTCTAATCCTCCGATAAGGGATTCGTATTTCGCCTCGTTGTTGGTCGCCTGAAAGTCGAACATGATGGATGTCTCGAAAGAGTGTCCATCCGAGCTGGTTAGCACCACGCCTACCCCTGCCCTAGTATGCATGGATGACCCGTCTACATACAGTTCCCACGACGTACCAGTCGGTGCTTCTGGGTTGGTCTGGAATGTGAGTTCTACTAGGAAGTCGGCTAGAGCCTGTGCTTTGATGGCGGTTCGCGGTGCGTACGTGACTCCGAATTGACCGATCTCTGTTGTGCCCGATTTATAACTCACGGCCAACAAATATCGATTAACAAGCAAGGTAAATAAACAACGATAAATTTAATAAGCAACACCGGAATTTGGTTACCCAGTTCGTCTTTTGAATAAGACTACGTCTGGGGGTGCCCAAGCCAGGATTCTTTTATTACTTTTTCTGCCTAATACTCTAAGTTGTTTCTCTTTTACAATGAATGATACATGAGGTATATATAGACAAAGAATTAGGTTACGAGTCTTCATGGGCTTCCTCCGCTGGCTTGCTAGGGCTTCAGCCGCCAAAGTTAGGGTTTCCTTAGCTAATCTGCGAATCCCGCTACTGGATAAGCTTGCCTTGCTTACGCTCCACGATATCTGCACCATTAACTACCCATATCTCTTCCATATTTATCTCTTTGCCGACTTCGGGCTGAAGTCGTCTCCGACCTGTATGATTTTCCAAGTTGCCCTGCGATCTGCATATTTTTACAAGTCGCCTTGCGACTTGCATACCCTTCTAAGTCGCCTTGCGACCTACGTGGCCCAAGTGAGGTCATCCCCAATGACATGGACATGGTGAAAAGCCGTTCACATAATCGGATTAATCCATGTTACAACAATTGCCCCTCAAGTCGAGGTCGCGTGCTCACATCGGGGCCTTGAGTTGACCCGTTGTTTTATCGACACGTGGTAAGTCGACCTTGGGAAGTGTTCCTGAAACAAATCATCATCCTCAGGGAGGTGAATCGTCGCCTTGATTCAATAAATCGCCGTGGGAGATTTGACAAATCTGTCATGATAGAGAGGCAATTAAGTGACATCATGACCGCCGAATATGTCCAATCGATAATCGCAGGTGTTAGCCACGTGTGACCTCCGTGACTTTGTTTCCTTCGGGGGGTCTTGAATTTACTCATATTGTATTTTGACCCCCTCCCCTTTCTTTTCTTATAAAAGGGGCGAGGGCTTTAGGTTTAGCCCCCTTTACCTTCAACCTTCGTGCAAACAGATGATTCCCAACTCAAAGGTCGAGTTTCCGGCGAAGACCAATCCAGGTAACCATTCCCTTTCTTCTCGATTCTTCCTATGGCTACCGTTCCTCCATCCACTCCCACGACCTCTCGTCTACTGATCTCGTCGTCCTTGGATGACGATAATGTGGCCATATCCCATCTCCGGCGCCCCCACGGTTCCAGCTCCTCCGTTATTCATACGGGGGGGCCTTCGACTGTTGGTGCCCCGACTGTCAATTGAGACGATGGGGGTAACGATGGCGATGACGACGAATAATTTCTGATGGAATTGGGAGAGATCACTCACCTCCCCCCATTGGACATTAGTCCTCTCCATCTCGTTGTATCGAAGAGGAGGACACCCGCCAGGCCTTCCAACTCGACCCGTGATTATGGGGCCTTTGAGCAGGCCTTCGACTACCATACCTTTGAGGCCCAAGCTCCATACAAGCGACCTGAGAGGGGCTATCGGAGGTCGATCATGTCAGATTTTGTGGCATCGGACGAGAGGTACAATTTGATTTTGTCTGACTGATGTGCGTTCCCTTCGCCGTTTGTAAAAAGTGCCCCAGGACGTACACTTCTACGGAGCGACCTCCGATGAGAGTGCCGACCAGCCACCACCTGGTATGATTGTCATCAACGAGCACACTATGGAGGCGGGAATTCACTTCCCATTACATCCGACCATTTCACATCTCCTTGCGGCCTGGAATCAAAGCCTCACACAAATCACCCAGAATGGTTGGAGCTACATACTCTCCACCATGACTGTTCTGGGGCAAGCTGGGCTAAATCGGTTGCCGACTCCTGGTGAAATCGCCTATGTGATGACGCCGATTGCCCATGCCGGTGGCTACAATGTCGTGCAACTTCGTAAGGGCCGGGAGCTTGTGAGTGGGATTCCCAATAAGGTCGCCGACTGGCATCAAAAATGGTGGTTCATTGGGGGGGCATGGGAGTCCGTGGATCCTTCGAGCACATTTCCCATATGCGTCCCGACAGATTAGGCCCACCGAGTTGAACATGGTAAGCTTTACACTTTCCGACTTTGAGGTTGTACTGATCTAATTCTCCTTTTATCTTGCAGTGTTCAAGCCCGCTTCCACCGACCTGTACTGGGACTTCTTGGAGGCTTTTAACATAGTCCGCGACACTCCTCCGAGCTGCCGAGACATTAATGCCCTGAACACCGAGCTCGACCGACTCAAAGCCGGCTTGTAGACTTATCCGCGTCACCTTAAAATTCCCTGTAAGTCTCCTTGTCGATGATTTTAATTCTTATCTGAAATTTATGTGACTGGGTCTCTCCTTTATGTGCAGTTCTTGACATCCTGGTGTATCGACGTCAACCGCCGGCTTCAGTAATGGTGACCCAAAAGAAATCTGTGCTTGGGCAAATGAAGCTCGCGGGGGCCTCTCTGCTAACCCTCCTCCAAATTCGACCTCGTCTAGTCCCTCTGCCGTTGACAAAGGCAAGAGGAAGTCGAAGGGGCCGATTCCGTCTGAGTCCGAGCCTGCTCGAAAGAAGATGAGGGAGGAGGTGAGTCAGGGATCCGATAGGTCGCTGTCTCGTCCGATCTCACCATCCGCCCGTGCTCCCCAAGGTGAGCATCATCCGAAGGACGATTCCTGGTTGGGCTGGGATGCCGACCGGGTAGACAAGTAAGTCTTGTTGCGTACACTCCCATGTCTTGCATTCATCGCTTAGCTAATGACTTATCCCTTTTTGTAGCTCGGAGTTCACCCCGTACAACTTCTCCCCCGAGGCCTTAAGCTTATTGAGGTCGCACAATCTTGTTCCGGCTGGGGTCCTCGAGGGTTGGCCTGCTTACCTTAGGAGGGGCCTGTAGAACCTGCCCCGGAGCTGGACGAACGTTGACCATGCTAACACCCGGCGTTAGAAAGTGATGGGCAACCTGTACTCGGCCCTTGACCACCAACAGAAGGCGGCTCTCTATCTGGAGAAGACCAGTACCCAGCTGGAGATGGAGCTCGGGGAGCTAATGAAGGCACAGGCGAGAGTCGCTGACCAGGCCAAATTGATTCTCTCTACAGTCGAGACCCAAAAGAAACTGGAGAAGTCCAACTCCGAGGTGAGTCAGCTACTTTGCAACCTCGAAGGTCGCTTGGTCGAGGTCGAGGGCGAGCTCGCGGCTGAGAAGGCTCGGGTGGCTCGGGTGGAGGGTGAGTTGGTCGAAGCCCAGAAGGCACTGGTTGCTAAAGATGACCTCTTTAAGGCGGTTGAGGAGCTGAACTCCAATTTCGCCTATGTGATGGCCTATGTCGGGGCCATCTGGACCTTTCATCGCTCACATCCAACTGGCGATCTCAGCCCGTTCGTCGCCGAACAATCTAACTATGTTCGTGCCTACCCTCCTTCCCCAGCGTCCTGCTCGAGATTAAAGATTTGGAGGACATGGGTGTCGACCTCTCTTTCTTCCCCGACCCGAGTCGGATCGTGCATCCTGTGTCTAATCCTGATGAGACTCAACTGGGTTCTGCTGATTCGGTCCAAGAGACTCCCTTATTGGAGGTCACGGAGGGTAATGCTAGGGAGGGGCCGACTAGCAGCTAGGTGGAACTCGGGAGGAGGGCGATGTAGTTTTCTTTCCTTTAGAGTTATGATGTAATTTTCCCTCTTGTTGAACTTCTTATGTACCGGCCTTCGGGCCTTCATCTACTAATGAACATTCTCTTTTTTATTCCATCATTGTGTCGACTTGATTTCCTTATGCTATTGGGAAAATAGTGTGCCCGGATCTATTCGAGGTGATTAATTAAATACATATTTAAATTAAACAGTTAATTACTAACATGAATTTATCCTAAATTAATTCAACATAATAATAAACAACATGCGATCACATAATTCACGTAAATCCTAAACATGCGGAACTAGGAGTTACAGAATTACTAACCTCTTGAAGAATCAAGCGGATGAACCAACCCAAGAGCCTTACCAAATATATCCCTAAAGTCCACGAACGTTATCCGGTGGGAAGATTTCAACGAAACAATTTTAATGGGAGAGAAATTAAATATTTTGCAACCACCTTTGTGGATTTCTAATATTTTCAACACATGGAATTGCACTTGGGAATGAAGAGCTCATCCCCTATATATAGGGAGGAGGGGGCGAAAATTTAGGTCAAGAAAGTAAGGAAGAAAATCTTTTCTTGGTCTCCAAGAAATCTTGAATATATCTCCTATATTCTTTTCTCCTTAATTAAATTTTCCATAAAAATCTCTTTCCCCTCTACTACCCAATATTTTCGAAATATACACTAGTAAAGGAGTCAAGATTTGACTTCTTGAATTTATGGGATAATTATGTATTCCTACAATAATTATCTCTTTCCATAAAATATCTACAAGAAAATCAAGACAATCTTTTCTTCCTTTAATAGACAATATTTTCGAAAATTATGATTTGGAAATATAGCAAGAATATTTTCTTCTTTCTCTCATTAATTGGACTTTATTTTGGGCTATTTGGGGGGCCTTTAGGAGAATTAATATTGGACCTCCAATGGACTATGAAGCTTTAATATTTTGGGCCAAATATTATTCAAGTCCATCAATATTAATTTACTCCACTATAAAATTAATATTGAACTATTCATCTTAACCCATATTACGATTTAACATATAACATGGCTCCCGGTCATTATTTCCCACGTTTAAGATTATCTTAGTCCATTAATTAATTAAGCCACTGAACAAGCTTTATATTAATTAATATATTTGTCCTTGGAGTAAAGACAACTCAACGTTATTATCCATGCCGAAAATAAATTTCCACTTGCAAGATTTGGCATGACAAAGGATATGAGCCCACCAAGGGGACAAATCAAGCAAGACGTACTTGCACGCGATTCTCCGTATTAAATGTCAGCAATCGTCATGTAATTAATAATATTTCCCAAGGTATAAGGTATCGAATCGCATTGACTCTCGTCCCATCATAAGTCAAAGCAATAGTTATTAATTTCACACGATCCTATTTAAGTGACAGAGATTAAGAAACAACGCACCACTGAGGTCTAATTCTTGTATATTCAGTACCGAAGAATTTGTCCTCCCGTAGGTCCTCATTCAGCGCACCCAAATGCGCTAGTGTGATCCCTTGGTCAAGACAGGCCAATCTGGGTCTCACACTTCAACCGTTCATGATGGTTCGTTCATTTCCATCTGGGTTGTGAATTTGTACTTAATTACGAGGGCTGTTAATTTGATCTTCAGTGATCAGGTATCACCAAATTTTCTACAACGTAATACGTACTGTCTTATCGAACGGGTTTGCAATAAACATATATAACATTCATTCATATTTAATGCAACAGTGATTTAAATAATTTATTTCAGTAAATAAATAAGAAACTTCAATTTGGTTATACAAAGTAAAAGCATACTTTTCAGTATAACCCCAACATATGCTACCTTTAAATTGCTTTAATCCTCGTCGTCTTACTATTTATGCGACTTGTCGGATATTGCTTTAGTCGTCTTACAAAGTTGGAGGGAACCACACCTTACAGGGTTGTGATTTCGAGTTTCATATGTCGAAAGTCGCACCTCGGGTGATTCATATTTTTTATACAGGAATTTTGAAAAGAAAGAAGATCATTATTAATTATTGGTACAATTTGTTTACAAGGATACGAACCTACTGATAATATTTCCTTAGATGGGTCGCATTCCATGGGTATTGAGCCTTAGTACCTTCTGGTTTTTCGAGCTCATATGCCCATTTGGCTAGATCTTTAAGATTTTGAATGGACCCTCCCAGTTTGGACCGAGGGCTCCCTTTGATTCTCCAAGTACCTTTTTCAGCACCAAGTCTCCTTCCTTGAAACGTCGAAGTTGCACTTTAGAATTGTAATATCTCTCCAACCGTTGTTTATATTTTGCATTTCTCATGTTGGCTTCTAATCGCTTCTCTTCGAGTAGGTCTAGGTTTCTGGCTAAGGCCTCGTCGTTGTGGTCGAAGGCGACCTGACTTGTGCGGAGATTGGGAAAATTGACTTCTATGGGTACGACCGCCTCAGTTCCAAAAGCCAATGAGTACGGGGTCTCTCCTGTCGAATTTTGGCAGGTCATCCTATACGACCACAATACATCGGGAAGGTCGCTAGCCCATTTTCCTTTTCCTCCCTCAATCTTGGCTTTGAGAGTGTGCTTAATGATCTTGTTCACAGCCTCGACCTGACCATTTGATTGAGGATGATATGGGGTTGAGAAGAGCTTCGTGATCTTCCATTTCTTGAAAAAAACATCTATTTTGAGGCCATCGAACTGTTTTTCATTGTCGGATATGATCGCCTGCAGTAATCCGAATCTGCAGATGATGTTCTGCCACATGAATTTGATGACGTGATCCTGATCTATAGTCACCAACGCCTCAGCCTCGGCCCATTTTTTGAAGTAATCTACTACTACCAGGGCGTATTTGACCGAGTCTGGAGCTATTGGGAGCAGCCCAATGATGTCTATCCCCCATTTTGTGAATGGCCAAGGACTGGGGATGCTTGTAAGTTCCTCTGGGCGGCTTTGATGGAAGGTGCGTAAATTTGACACCTATAGCACTTGCGAGCGAAAATGATGGCATCAGCCTTTAACGTTGGCCAAAAGTATCCTTGCCTCGTGGTTTTGTGTGCCAGCGATTCTCCCCCCGCGTGGTTTCCGCATACCCCTTCGTGTATTTCGCGTAAGACAACTTGCCCTTGCTCTAGTGTGATACATCGAAGTAGGGGTGCTGAAGCCTCATTTTATACAATTCGTCATTGATCATTGAGTATCGCGCGACTCACAGTTGTAGCTGTCGGGCTTGAACTCGATCAGTTAGCAAGAGACCATTCGTCAAGTATTCAATGATGGGTGTCATCCAGCTCGACGTCGGGGTTTCTACGGTGGCGATTCCTGCGCGTGAAGTGGATGGGTGGGATAGTGTCGTGATGGTGACATCCTTAATTTCTGGTGGTCCTTCGGAAGTGTCTAGCCGTGCTAAAGCGTCGGCTCGCGAATTTCGATCTCTCGGGATTAGCTTGACATGGATCTATTCGAACCTCTGACATAATATCTTTACGATCTCTTGGTAAGCTGCCATCCTATCGTTCCGTGCCTCGTACTCTCCCGAGACTTGGCAGGCTACACGCTGGGAATCTTTGTGAACCTGTAATCTTTTGACGCCCATAGTTGTCGACATCTCTAGGCCGCTGATGAGTGCCTCATATTCGGCCTCATTGTTTATCGCAGGGAAGTCGAAAGTAATGGCGTTCTGGAAAGAGATGCCCTCCGGACTTACCAGGACCACACCGGCCCCCGACTTGTGGGAGGTTGCGGATCTGTCAACAAATAACTCCCACGGTGGGCTTCTTGAACACCCGACCTTTGAGGAGAAGGTAGGCTCGACAATGAAATCGGCTAGCGCCTGAGCTTTGATGGCAGGTCGAGGTACGTATGTTATCCCGTATTGTACGACCTCGATGGCCCATTTGAGACATCGACCTGTTGTATCAGTCGGTGAAGAACACTCCTTAGGGGTGTGGAGGTAAGGACTTTGACTTGATGATCGAAAAAGTACGGCCTCAGTTTCTCACACTCATGACCAGTGCGTATGCCAATTTTTCCAGCACCGGATACCGCTGGTCGGTCTCGTTCAGCATTTGAGTGACAAAGTAGATCGGAAATTCATTCTTATCTTCTACTCGGATGAGTACTGCGCTCAAAGTTGTTTCCGAGGTCGAGAGGTATAGGAAGAGTTTCTCCTATGGAATTGGTTTCGATAGAATGGTCACGTCTGCCAGGTAAGCTTTAACTTTATCAAGAGCCTCCTAGCTTTCGGGTGTCCATTCGAACTTTGATTTCTCTCGAATCGTGTCGAACAGTGGCTTGCATTTATTCCCAATTCGGGAGATGAACCTATTCAAAGCGGCCAGACAACCTATGAGTTTATGTACCTCTTTAACATTTCAAGGTGCTCCCATGTCTAATATGGCTTTGACTTTTGCTGGGTTGGCCTCTATTCCTCACTTGCTGACTAAATGTCCCAAGAATTTCCCAGATTCGACCCCGAAATTACATTTCTTGGGGTTGAGCCGCATGTTGAATTTTCTTAGGATGTCAAAGGTTTGCGCTAGGTGCATAAGGTGGTCTTCTAACTTCAGGCTCTTGATGACTATATCGTCCACGTAAACTTCTACAGACATGCCGATGAGGTCGGCGAACATGTGGTTGACCAGCCTTTGATATGTTTTCCATGCATTCTTTAAACCGAAAGGCATTCTTTTCCAACAATAGATATTCTTTTCAGTCAGGAATGTGGTGTGTTGCCGGTCCGGCTTGTGCATAGCTATTTGATGATAACCTGCAAAGGCGTCCATGAACGACATCATTTCGTGACCAGCCGTGTTATCTATCAAGTGGTCGATGTGGGGCATGGGGAAGAAGTCTTTTAGACAAGCATCGTTGAGGTCGGTGAAGTCGATACAGAGTCGCCAAGTTCCGTTCGAATTTTTCACTAATACTGCGTTAGCCACCCATTGGGGTTGATCGGCCTGTGTGATCAGGTCGATTGTCTAATAACTTCTTTACCTTTTTGGCTAATGCTGCATACTTTTTGGGGCCGAATTTTCGCCTCTTTTGGGCTATCGGCTTCCGAGCTGGATCGATGTGTAGCCTTTGACATGCGACTTTTGGGTCGATTCCCACCATGTCTTTATGCGACCATGCGAAGAAGTTTAAATTCTTTTTGAGAAAGCTGATAAATCAAACGACCTCTTGCATCAACTTGGTCACCTTTAAGAGTGCCGACTAGTCTACTCTTAGTGTGAAATTTCACACAAAAATAAAAAGTTGAGGACGCAGCCTCGAATTCATGCTCAAATGGCCTCCCAAGAATGCCGTATAGGAACTTGGGAGGTCGATAACTAGGAAATCTAACAGCCTAGTGGACCTAACCTCAGCACGATCAAGTTAAGGCAAACATCTTGGGGACTACTGTGTGCCGGCTGGTGGTGGACGGGGGTACCTTCTGCAACATCCTATTCAAGAAGACTCTAGATCAGCTCGGGGACTATGATGCCTACATCACCCCATGTGACCACATCGTGAAAGGCTTCGGAGATGCAACAGTGAAGCCGTCTGGCATGATCTGACAGCCGTGCCTCGCGAAGCATGTAGAAGCCCGCGGTGCGAATTGCGACTCCAAAATTCATGAATCGTCTTCGAGACGCTTCTGCTCCGCCTCTTTTCACGGTGGTGCGCCACTTTCTGCTCGTTTTGATTCGTGGCGGTGCGCCACCGATTCGTTCCGATTTTGAGGCCCGTTGCTTGTGCATTTTTGAGGCTTGACCTGAGTGTCCATTTCGATGCGTCTCAAGGCGGCGCGCCACCGGAATCGAGACGAATCAGTGGTGGCGCGCCGCCAACTTGATAATCGCCCTCGGTTTTATCGATCTGGTTTCGAACTTATTTAGATCAAAGGGACCGCGGCCCCCGCGGTCACTTTCTGCATCGGTTGTCTGAACGACGAGTCGTCCGCACGCTAGGCGTGACGTTGGCGACTCTTGCCTGATCGATTGCCTGTGCTTGCCGCATCGTTTCGTCGCCTGTTTCAACCTTTTCGTTGCTTGAACTAAATCTAGATTTTCTGTTTTTGTTCTTGGTTCAATTAATTAGATTAATTGTTGGTTAAAACAATGATGATGAAACAATTAATTGAGGTTTTTTTTGGAAAATTTGGGAATTTTGGTCGGATTGGATTCAATTGTAAGGGTGATGATGTGGGAGGACTGTTTTGCAAATTTGATTTGAGATGGGTCCTCCCGTGTAAATTTCAGAAATTGCACCTGAGCCCCCGGAAATAAAATAATTAAAATAATTAAATTTTAAAATTTGAAATTTTATTAGATTTAATTCTGAAATTAAAATTGGTTGGACCAAGACGATTAATTAGATTAATCATGTCTAATAATCTTAAAATTGAATTTTTAAATAAATTTAAGTTCGATTTCTAAAAGGTTTATTAAAACCCCACTGTTAACTTATTTACTCGTTTGAATTAGTTAACACAATTTAATTCCGCATTATAACTATTTGGGTAGGCAGCGTCAATATTTGTCGGACCGTACTAAATGCTTGGGTAGACGGTGCCCAAATATTTGCTAGTCCGTATATGTCATGTTTGGGTAGGCGGCGCCCGTAATTGCTCAAATGTGACTTAGATATCATGATGGATCTCGATTAAGCAATTAATACCCCACCTTTAAAAACGTTACTCACTAAAATATGGTTTTCTCATTAATTTGATAAGATGTCTTCCATCAAAGTTAAAAGTAAACCGGAGATTTCATTCCAATGAGTACTTAAAGACCCTCATCTTTTGCTCGGATCTACATCTAACGGGACTTTTATAGGGGCATGAAATGTCGCCGCTTGATGGTTGTAAACCAACTTAACTTTGTTTCGCTAGCCCTCACGGGGAACAAAGGGTAAGTGACATCAGTCGAATTAGGTTCGACAAACTGGGAGTTGCAGTTTTTGCAATTGGTTTGGAGACCTACCAGTTATGCTATTGTAATAATCAGCCATCGCTGGGATTATAATTGTAGTAATGTGGATCCTAGTCCATTATGATTTATATTGGATATAAATTTGTACTTTTCCGATGAGGTCGTTAAGTATGTGAAAATAATGGAAACAAAATAAATTTAAAGGCCATATTTATTTTGATTGCTGAATATTGATCGTAGGAATTACGTGTTTTAATTTCCGTCTTATTTTATTTCTCTAGGATTATTGAAACGAACAAATTGGCTGGGCCAAATTTTCTCGACTTGCACCGAAACGTTCGTTTGGTGCTCAGGAAAGAAAAGATTGAGTACGTGTTGGACACGCCAATCCCTGCTACCCCGGAGGCTGGTACTGAAGAGTATGAGGCGTTTGACGCCGAGGCTTAAAAGAAGTATCAAGAGGATGCTTCCCAAGCTCAGGGTGTTATGCTACTCGGGATGACTCCCGAGTTGCAAAGGCAGCATGAGAGGATGCTTCCCTTCGAGATGATCAAGCATCTGAAGGATCTCTTTGATTCTGAATCTCGTTCCGAGATTTATGAGGTGATGAGAAATCTGTTTAGATGCCGGATGTCTAAGGGAGAGAAGGTTTCTCCTCATGTGTTGAAGATGATTGGGCTGATCGAGGAACTTGGTCGTTTGGGCATTGAGCTCAACACCAATGTTGCTGTTTATGCCACTCTTAGTCACTTCCCGATTCATATTCAAGTTTCGTGGTAAACTTTAATATGAATAAGATGGAATCAACTATGCCCGAGCTGCATAACATGCTAAAGACTTTTGAGTCTTCCACTGCTAAGGAAAAGCCTGTGCTAATGGTGAGTGCCTCTACTGCTTCTACTCCGAAAGGAAAGAAGAAGCGAAGGGGCAAGGCAAAGAAAGGCTCTAACCCAAGCTCCTTAAGCCCAAAGGTGGGATTCAAAAGAAGGAGAGGGTGGACAAGGTTGTATGCCTCCACTGCAAGCAGAAGGGGCATTGGAAGAAGGACTGTAAGGTTCTAGCAGCTAAAAAGAAGACACAAGGTGTCTCAGCCTCTGGAACAGGTTTGTTTGTTATTGAGATAAACATGTCCACAAATGATACTAACTGCTGGATATTGGATACCGGTTGTGGCTCACACATTTGTACTAATGTGCAGGGTCTCAAGCATAGCAGTGCAGTTAGGCCGGGTGAAGTCGCCCTACATGTTGGGAATGGAGCAAGAGTTGCTGCTGAATGTGTTGGCGTTTATGTTTTAGACTTACCCTCTGGTTTTAAACTTGAACTGAATAATTGTTATTTTGTTCCCTCTATTACTCGCAACATTATTTCTATTCCTATGTTAGACATTGAAGGTTTTCCCTTCCATTTTGCAAATATTAATTGTTATTTTTCGCTTAATGGTGATATGTATGAAAATGCTCCTTTACCGAATGGTTTATACTTGTTGCATTGTGGACATAATATTCTTAATATACAAAACAAACGACTCAAACTTAGTAATCATGAAAACCTGACTTACTTGTGGCATTGCAGACTTGGTCATGAAAATGAGAAAAGAATTGCAAGGTTAAGAGAGTTAGACTACTTAACCCCATTCGACTTTGAGTCTTATGGTAATTGCGAATCTTGTCTCAAGGGCAAGATGATCAACAAACCCTTTTCTGGAAAAGGGGTTCGTGCTAAAGAAGTTCTAGAGTTGATCCACAGTGATGTTTGTGGACCATTGCCCACTCTAGCTAGGGGTCAATTTGGCTACTTCATAACTTTTACTGACGATTTCTCTAGATTCGGGTATGTGTATCTAATGAAACACAAGTCCGAATCGTTTGAGAAATTCAAGGAGTATAAAGCTGAAGTAGAAAAACATCTTGGTAAGAGTATTAAAACTCTTCGATCAGATCGAGGAGGAGAATATCTTAGCCATGAATTCACTAATTATCTAAAGTTACATGAAATCCAATCACAATGGACTCCTCCCGGCACACCCCAAATGAATGGGGTGTACGAGAGGAGAAACCGAACCCTGTTAGACATGGTAAGGTCCATGATGAGTTTCTCCTCCCTTCCAACATTCTTATGGGGATACGCACTCCAAACCTCAATCTACATTCTGAATATGATTCCATCCAAATCAGTTGAGCATACTGACTTGGTCGTGAAATGCTAAGTTCTCAACTAGCAGTTACCCCACAAGAGTATGGGATCACTGTAGCAAGGGTAAGTATTTGGACCAAGTAGTATCGAACTCGAAGGAGGTTTTGTATGCGTGTAAATCCCTGGAAATGTATGCTTCGTAACTAATATGGATGCGATTTGAGATTTCTATTTTAATGCTATTGAATCAACGAAAGCAAGTAGATAACAAACTATTAAACTAACTTCAGATGAAGTGCAAATATTGGAGAATGTTGCTTTGGACAGGAATCCCTACGTATACTATCGGAATTGGTTTGGCAACTAGGACTATCGTGGTGTACAAAGAGAGTAATCCTAAGTGTACTTAAAACTAGGCAATCTACTTCCCTAATTCCGTACTAAGTAAGGTACAACAAAAGCTCGGTTTTTATCCCCGATTACCCAACTAATACCTTCTTTCCCTCACTGACCAAATAACCAAATTATTGACGTCGTGCTTAATTACTATACCCCTAATTCAAGTTGGGGTGATTCGGTCGTCCTCCCTAAATGAACCGGTATATTACTAATCCCGTCACAAACCCTCTTCTCAAGCCTATTTGTTGGAAAAGAGTGATTCGGTCGTCCTCTTTCTAACAGCATTTGTACTCAGTTCAATGGTTTTTATTGGATTGGTTATTCATATTATTAAATTAAGAAGATTATCCAAATTACACCTCGAATTATCCTAATCGCCTAACCAATTCACTATTTCTACGTGATCATCCTATCCAAAGCAATCAAGGGTTTAGTCTACCATCTTGATAATCAAATCACAAGCAATCAATTTAACAATTGAAATCATTATGCAATAGTATGTAAAACAAATCAACATCGATCAATCAATTGAATTCAAAGAGCAATATTAGTATTGAATGAAAGAAACAAACAAAACCCTAAAATTTTGGAATACTTGTAAGAAAATCTTCAAGAAATAAGAAAACCCAAAAATTCTGGAAGTTAAATTCAGGAAAACTGTAATATGAACCGTCAATTGGATAACCGAATCGTGTTTCTCGTGGTGGAATTCCTCTCAACTCTTCTCAGAACCCTTGAGTGTTCTCTCCTCCTTTTCTCTCTATTTTTCGTCTGTTTTTCCTTTCTTTTTGTCCCCCTTTCTCAGAACCCCGTCTTTCCTTATATATGCTTAATGAAAAAAAAATGTTTTCTTCCCAGAGCACTCGAACACGATTCATGGTCGAGCAGTTCTGCTCGACCTAACTTGGTCGAGCGCTTCTTGACCGCTGAACTTGGTTTCGCTCGACCACACACATTGGTCGAGCGGTTTCGCTCGGCCTCACTTGGTCGAGCGCCCCTTGATGCCTGTATTTCCGCTCGCTCGGCATTATTCAGCGCCCAGGCGCCGAATTCTCTCTCTATAAGCACCTCTCTTCACTCCAACTAATACTTTTCAGTATTTCCTTCATATCTTTTCAACCGGGAGTCCGATTCGTGCACCGTAAAGTTTCACGAGCTCCATTTTTAGCCATCTTTCCTGTCATGCACACCAAAGAAGCAAATTAATGACTTTATACAGATTGTGCTCAATCAATGCAATAATATCACTAAAAGCACTCGAAACATGGCTAAAATTTGCTCGTAACTCACTCAATTTCACCTCTAATCAACTCCCCCAAACTTACAATGTTGCTTGTCCCCAAGCAATGAAATTATAAGTATAGTGAAATTGTCAAAACAAATCAAGATAACAAATCATGCATGCAATTGCTTTCAACTTTCAATGATCGGTCACCCAAACACAAACTCATCTTCTTTTCTCCTACTCATGGACAATCAACATAATTCA
Source organism: Stenogyne calaminthoides (assembly GCA_037126765.1). NCBI lineage: Eukaryota > Viridiplantae > Streptophyta > Magnoliopsida > Lamiales > Lamiaceae > Stenogyne > Stenogyne calaminthoides. Next base: position 19,861,144 of record JBBCBC010000031.1, on the reverse strand, counting down.
CCAAATCAAACATGGATGTGCTCTCGACGGTGTGTTTCACTCCATCACAAGTGTTTTCGCAATAAGTAGGGACACTCAAACAATCAATCACACAAATCAGTGACCATATGCTTGTAAATACTCTCAACCTCGATCAAGTTCAAGTATTCATACCAGATCAACAAGGACTTGTACATGGGTATAACGGAAGGCTCGTTGGACAGGTGGGATAAGTATATGGGAAGCTGACTCAATGAGCAGAGAATAAGAAAATAGTAGTCAAATTATTTCAATCTAAGGGGTGAAATTACTATTATCACTTGCAATGTTATTTGCACTTTCTTTCAATTCTCCCTCCCCCAAACTAAAACACTTCAACCTTTCCTTTCTTTTTCCCTTTTTTTTATTCTTTTCCTTTTTTTTTCGAGCTAGAATGTTTCTTTTCTTTTGCTCATTCTCACTCTTTCTTCTTTCACATCCTTCCACAAGCTTCCCATTCCTCTGTTCATGAATACACTCAACCCATCAATTATTTACATCAACCAATTTCACCCCCTTATTTAAGACTTTTCCTATTCCCCACTCAATTTTGGACAAAAGAGTTTTAAAACGGATAGGGCTTAAATCTGCTAACAAATGATTAGGCCTCAGGCTCAAATGGGCTAGCAAGGAAATATGTCATCGGTAGGGAAATTTAGGCTAAAGTGACTTAACAAATCAAAACATGGCCTATGATCACTTCTGACATGCAATACAAGACACAATTAAGAAGAGAGAATATCCACAAGTTCTAGCACCTCAAAGGTGATGATTCACACACAATGAATGAGATGAACGTATTGAATTTCAATCTTTTTTAAGGCTCAAATCTCGCGGTTATTCAAATCCATGCCTAGACCTAGCAACTTATGCCTCATGCCACACAAATATTCAAAAAGAAAAATCGCAAGTGCACGACTTCCCTTTCAAATCCACCTTAAAACTACAAGCATTCTCAAACACTCAACCATTCCACAATTACTCAACTATGCATTCACACTCAACGTAAAGAAACATATAAGCAAGTAGGAACTCAATCATCAATGAAATTAAGCAAAATCACACCCACTTTCATGAGTACCACGAGATAGCCAATTAAGTACATGCCCAAATAGAAGAAACGAAAAAGAAAAGAAAAGGACAAGAGTTAGAAATTGGGGAGTTCCCCATCTACTGTCATTGCTCTGGAGGTGGTGGAGGGCAATACATCGGGTGATCCTCTCCTATTTGAGATATAAAAAGCTCCTGGAACCACCGTCTCATATCCTCGTTCCCCTCACGGATCGTTCGGATGTAATTCTGCATTGCGGTCATGTCATTCCGCATTCCTTGCAAATTTCCATCCATGAGCCCACTTGATGGATCATTTCCGTCCACTCCTACTGTGAGGGCATCCATCCTCCATGATAAACAAGGCTCTCCACCGGTGCCTCTGGCGCATCTTCCTCCATCTCCTCTTCCTCTTCATCCTCCTCTTCATCTTCCTCTAGTTCTTCACTCCTCTGCCTCTTGCTCGTCTGACCTCTCCAAACACCCTTACTCTCCAGCTTCTTCTGGAATTTCTCACTAATCTGAGAATGCACTGGTGTAGCCACCCCCAATTGGGGTGCTTCTTCCCTTTAATTGTCACTAGATCATGATTGGGCAAGGGAAGTAAGGTCCCATCATTGAACCACAAACAGAGCTTTTCCAATTTTTGATCGAGCATTAGAGATCTGGCTAGATGCCCAAAATCGAGATCGTTTCCTATCAGGGCTCCAGATTCAGGGTAGTGATCATACCCCAAGTGACACATCACCATGGTTATCAGACCTTCGCTTCTTATCCTTATTGTCTTGCCCGAGGCAGTGTACGAGGTGTCCAGCTGATGGTCAAGGAATGCTGCACCAAAATCAAAGGGCTTCGTGTAAATGAGGCACCATATGCTGTAGAGCTCGTCCGCTATCACTGTACCCCCTTCAGAGCGAGCGAAGATTGTGTTTCCCAAAATTCTCTCCACATACCAGATTACGGGATTGCGGATGAAAGAGACTTTGGCTTTTTGTGACCTGTACCTTTCGCCCAATCCCCCAGTGATTTCATTCCAAAACGCTTCTTGATTATACTCCTTGTTCCTCTTCCGTGTCAAACCACTGTGAGGGAGATTCAACGCTGCGTTAATTCGTCTAATTGGGTGCTCCATCCATTCTCCTTGGAATTTGAATCGGAACATCCTATCCTCTAATAACTCCAACGTAGCCAGAAACTGCTCCATTAGGTCAGCATACGTGTCCATTTCGAGTAGGAGCTCGAAGAAACCATCAATTCGATTCCTCTGGAAGAGTTCTCTTACTTCTTCTTCAATCCCCATATCCCTCATCACCTCCAAGTCCGGATGGTAGGTCTTTTAGACTTTTCCAGCTACATTATTCCATCTGTGAGCGGCCAGCCAATTCCAATTATGCCCATATTCGAGACCCCACCTCGAAGGAAAAGCGTTTCGACTTCTCAAATCTGCTTCAACAGCGGCCAATTCACCACCTACCAAACACTTATCTTGGTGACCATGGTTACTCATTCCTTCACTTCACAAAAAAAACTTATTTGTTAGCACCACTTCACAACCAAATGCATAGGGAGACCCAGGTTCGATTCCCTTTGGGAACGAATTGGAGTATGGGCGTTATAAGGTGGCTTGGTGAATTTGTGGAGTGTTTGGGTGCTTGGTGTACTAACTACTAACATCTAACAACTAACTTTGTCCGATAAAAAAAAAATAGCTAAATTAGAGAGACTCATATAGCACAATTCACATATCTTTTCATCTTCTCAAGCAACTTTTAAGTCTATCATGAAGTAATCCACACAAATTCATAAGAATTGCGAGTTTCTCAAGACTTAATTTTTACCACCACATAAGCAACTTGGTTGGAGAATTAAGCATAACAATTTTCAACCTTTTCAACTACAATGCTCAAATTCCCCAAATTCCCAACACTTTCTTACTAGGGTTCATCATGATTTCAATATAATCAAACAATTTCACACCAAATATAATGAACCCATCAACAATAAGAAGAAATAATCACACAAGGTAGCAAAGAAATCCACAAAATCATCAAAATCTCCAACTATAGCATAAACCCTAGTTTCTCAATCCCACCATACTTCCAACTATAATCCAAGTAAAAACAAGATTTAGTAGTTTTAAATAGAAAGAACACCTTGGATGGAGAAAAGAAACTTGAATTTGGAGGCAATTTGTGAAGAAAAGATGATTTTTTGAGAAAAAAGTGAGCAAGGACCGATTTTTACTGCTATGTGTGTGAAAAAGTGGTGTTTAAGTGTGTGAAGGTGTTTAAATAGGAATGAAAACCGTCCGGGTCGACCTGTGTTTGACCCGAATAAGTTGTTACCCTGTTTTCGCGAATTCAGTATTGAGCACTTGACCCCGGTGTTTGGTCGAGCGGTTTCGCTCGATCAATTGCTGTGATCGAGCGCCTGTGTTTCCCTGGACTCTGGTGTCGTTCGGTCAGCCTTGGTCGAGTGCTAGGCGCTCGACCCCAAGCTTTGGTTGAGCGCTTGGCGTGTTCTGAACATTTTTTTTGAATTTTCACGCCCCATGCTCCTGCCTCTTACCACCTTGGGTTTCAAAATAGACCTGCACTCAAAACCCACAAGAGATCAAAACACCACGAAATAACACAAAACAAAATAAAAATCACACTAAAAGCAAATAAAACAAAATGGGTTGCCTCCCATTCAGTGCTATTTTTAAGGTCCTACTGCCGGACCGAATTTACATAAGTTCACGAAGTGAAAACCATGTTACCTCCCTTGTCCTCATAGGAACAGTTATAAAATTTCTTCACCCTATGGCCATTCACTGTGAATACGCTCCCATCTTTTTTCTCTAACTCTAAGAATCCACTCTTGAACACTTTACGAACCAAATACGGACCATTCCACTTGGATTTCAACTTTCCCCCAAACAACTTCATCCTAGAGTTAAAAACGTGTTGGTCCCGGTGCAAACGAGTCTTACACGTGTATGGGGGGGAATACACGTGTTCAGTGTTTTTTAAAACTTTTTTTACCGAGGTCACTTTTGGGTCGATAATCCTCAAGATTAGGTCCCCGAGAAGCACAGATCGCTCCGAGTCAAAGTCTCATCGAGACAGTGATCCCGAGTCGCTTTCGAGATACCTCGAGATAATCCCAACCGAGTCCCGAGAGTGTCGAGAGATCCCGAGTTGCTTGGATCGATAACTAACTTATTGAATCCTCGGAAGAGAGTTCGGTTTGGTAACTATCTGTTCTAGCTACTCGATCGGAATGGAATTGGCCCTTTAGTTTATACTGTTTTAAGCTTTCTTTGAAAACCTTCCCTTTATGAGATAGTGATTAGGTGTGATTCGGTTATGCAACTTCAAAGTGGATTGATTCCAACCGAATATCGATGAAAAAGTATGCTTTCAAAATCAAGTCAATGCAAAGATTAAGCACAGATAAGGAAAGCAATAAAGAACACAACAATTATAGTGGTTCAGAGACTCAAGCTCCTACATCCACTCTCTCTGATCCTCAGAGAAATTCACTAATCACTTCTGAGCTTTCTGACTACCTCGTAGTTTACTTACTCAACTCGGCCCTGAGTTTTCTGACTACTCCACGTAGTTTACTTACTCAACCCGACCTTGAGTTTTTTCGACTACCTCGTGGTTTACTTACTCAAACACTCACAAGTTTTCGGGACTACCTCTCAGAGCTTACTAACTTCTCCTCTAGAGTTTTACGACTACTCCGCGTAGTTTACTAACTCTTTACAACTCTTCTCACCAACAAACACACTCCAACTACCTTCTCAAGGGTTTGGGGTTTCTCGGTTGGTTTCCAACTAGGATGAGATATCCTTTACAATGAAGCACAATGCAAAGGGTTAGGATATCTCGACTAAGCTTTGGATAATTCTTATCAATCTAGGCTTAGTATAGTGAGCTCTCTTCAATATAGAAGCACTTGGGAAATTCAAGGTTTTTTTCGAGTGCTTTAACTTTTGCAAGAATAAGTTTGAGCTCTTGAGTTGCGTATAGATTTCCCGTAACCTTACAATGTAGAGGGTCACCAGTATTTATAGGCATACACCAAGGTCACTCTTGAAAACTATCCGTTGGAGAGATAGCTTCGTGAGTTTCCTCTTAAGGTGTGTGAGGAACGGCTATATTTAGGGTTTGAACCTCCCTAACACTTTTTAGGCAATAGCCTTTCATGTAGCCGTTCTTTACTTTTTGCGATGCTGAACTTTTGTACATCGACATCTTTTTTTTTCAAATGACACATCCTTTGTCGATGTCGGTATGGTGCGATGTCGTCTTCCTCTTTTTTGACTTTTGTCTCGATTAAAGGTAGACACCTTCAACGGCTCTTTTTGGTTACAAACTACGAGTTTGATATAACCTTAACAACACTTGACTTAGTTCCTTTTATGCGCATTTGAATGTCTTGGCAAATATCTATTATCTAAGGAATCGCGATCTTCTCGATGTTGCATCCTTCGGATAGATATATTCATGCCTCGGAACATTCGGGTTTATCTTGAGCATTGATTACATTCTTGAGTTTTCGGTAATTCTTACATGCCTTCAGTATTCTTGATCTTCAATCTTGATCTTGATCTTGTGTCTTGAGTCTTAGGAGTCTTGAGGTCTTGAGTCTCTTGGACCGATGGCTTGAATCTTCGTCTTTGAGTCTTGATTTCCTCAAGATCTCATCGAGTCTTGATATCTCGATTTCTGAGTCTTGAGATACTTGATTTCATCATCAAACTTGATTTCTTGAAAACATCTTGAGTTCTTGAGTCTTGAAACCTATCTGAACTATATCTGCTGACTATACATTTTGCAGATAACATCCTGAATACTCTAAAACTGAATCCTGACTCAACTATCAAGATCATTATGAACATGTCATACTCAGGGGTTTTGGGATCTTAATCAAAATCATATATCTTTTATTAAATTCATCTCCCAACAATTTCCCCCTTTTTGATGATGCCAAAACCTATCTTGTTACAAATATATAACCTATACTCAGGTTTCGATTTATCCTATTACAAGATTGGTTGTCTCCCAACAATTTCTGAATCAGAGAATCTCCCAACAATTTCAGAGAGTCTCCAACAATTTAAAACATTCAACAATTTCTTCAGTAATGAATCTCTTTAAATAGTTCATTACCAAATACTTAAACAATTTCCTCCATATTCAGACAATTTCCCCCATATCATCATACAATCAGTTCAGAGACAATCATTCAGGCATATCAAATAAAAGGCCATGTAAATAAGATAATGAGATATTATCTTTTGAGCATAATAATAAATCTTCATTGATGATTGGCTTGAGTTACAGATTACAATGAGTTTATCAACAAAATCAAAAAGACAAAAAATTAAAGATTACAGAATCTTCTGAGTCTTCAGTCTTGATTTGGCTCTTCAGTCTTCTACTCTTCAGTTTGCTTTATTCTCAACTTCATCAGCGGGCACCTCTAGGTCGAACATTCCAAAAAATCTCTTCTTCAGCTCATTTCTCTCCTTAATAATATCCGGACTGTTTCCTGTGAAACCCAACTGACCAGCATACTGAGCAATTTCTTGAGTAATGGCCTTCTCATTTACCAAGCCATTACCAAGTCTCGGAGGAGGGTAGGAATATGGACTGGGGGCTACTATCTGCACCTCTCCTTCATCCGCAAGGTTAATCCAGCTCTGTAGATACTTTTGATAGAAGGTTAGGAGATATTCAATGAATGCTTCATTCTGATCTGAGCTTTCCCCTCTCCATTCACTGAGAACATCATAATTGAACCAGAAGGTTCTCTTGACCTCTTCCCACATATCGTTGAGTTTGATAGGCATCCATTTATCAACGTGGGGCCACTTTAGTGCTTTTGATGTCCCTTTCCTCTTGCTCGCAAACTTCCTGAATTCACTCCTTCGCTTTTGCTCTTCGTCTATCTTCTTTCTGATCACAGACGTTCCTGAGACTGAAGCAGCAGCTTTCTTAGCTTGTTCTATTTGGAGTGTCTTCAGAGCATCTCTCGTGTTGAAGACTTTCTTCTGAGGTTGAGACTCAGATTCTTCCGTTTCTTCATCATCCAGAATCAGCTTTCTCTGGATTGGCTTAGAAGCCTTTGCACGCTTGCTTTCAGGTTGAACACCGCCCAAGGCTTTCCTCTTCATAGGCAATTCAGCAGCAGCCTGGCTTGTTCCAACCTTTGCTCTAGCACTCAGTTTCTCTCTTGCAACATCAAGCATGGTTTGCTCAGAAACTCGAGTGTAGATAGGCTTTTCAACCTGAGCGAACTTCAACTTCTCAGTAGCTTCTACTTCTCTTAAGGCTTTGGCTAGGTTATACATTTCAGCATCTTTCTGAGCCTTCTTATCCAAAGTACGTGCCATGAACTTCCTGAGGTCTTCACCTTCCTTTTCCCCCTTCTTGGCACCGTAATTTGGAAGAAGTCTGGAGAGTGCTGTGTCCATGTGATATTGTTCTTTGCTCACACAGCGGATCTCTCCTGCTAACTGATCTTGCTCAGCTTCCATCCTCCTGATGTGGTTCTTAGCCACATAAACTTCTTCAGATAAGTGGGCAAACTGGCCAGAGAGAGCATCTTTAAGCATCTCTGTCATCTTGGTCATGAGTACTGAGCTCATTTCCTCAACAGCAGACTTGATTAGCACCTCATTCTTCTCTGCCAATTTCACCTCTAAGAATTCAGAACTCTCCTGGTGTTTACCTTGATTCAACACTTAACTTTCGGCCTTGACTCCCTCGAGCTTCTCATTCAGCTTTTCTTCCATGGAGGTCATCTTGGTGGTCAGAGTGTCTTGAATGTTTACCAGGTCTGAAGAGTGACTAAGAAGCTCCATCTTCTGAGCTTGGTTGGCCAATGTTTCTTCCATTTGAGCAATCTTGATCATCATTGGCTCAACCTTCTCAAGTTTCTCCACCAAGGGAGTGAGATCAATCTCAGGAACCTTCTGCACCTTCTGTGCTGTTTGATCATCCTGAGCTTCAGCTTCATCCTGAGCTCCAGTCTCCAATCGAGCCTCGATCGTATATCGAGACAATTGACATTAAAGATAGAACTTTTCGAAGAAGTTTGGCATAATTGTTAATAGTGCCAAAAGGTACTGAGAGTACTAACCGATCGAGGTTGACCGATTTCAGGTTGATCAGCACGAGAAGTTTCCTTCTCCATCTGAGACTGATCCTCAGTATCTCCCTGTTGGTCCCCATCTCCATCTTTAGATTTGTCTCCGCTGCTCGGGGCACCAACTTCAGTAACTCTCCTCTCAGCTAACTTCCTCTGAACCAGCTCATCAAAATCGGAGTTTTTCATCCTAGCTTTGTCCTTACGAACCACGAGAAGTCGGTCGAAAAAGGTTTTCCTCATTCCACCAGTCTTCCCCTCTGAAAGTAGCAATATCAAGCATCTCGGAAAGAGTCTGATTGAGGATGAACACAGTTGTCCTTAATCTGAAGAAAACATCTTGCAGATCAGGATATGAGCTGAGCTCAGGGTAGCGGTCAAGAATGAACCATTCCCCCTTGCTCCTCCACTCGCCTTCTTCAGCCTCGCCCTTCTTCCATCTTGGGCTCTCTGGTTCAGTTGAAGCTTCTGCTGAGGGATCAAGAAGTAGATCACTCAGGAGCTCATCAAGAATATTCTGCTCCTGAGTCTCAGCTGACCTCGATCGTTGTCTGCGATCGGTCCTCGGTTTGATCCGAGTGGGTTCTCGAGGCTGGTGGCGTATCCTCAGATTGACTCTGAGTTGGCTCTTCCGTTATGCAGCCAAGCACTTTTTCAATAGGAATCTCTGAGGCCTGAGTTCCTTTGAAAATTTCCTGAGAAATTTTGTCTGAACTTAGAGATGTCTCAAGCACCTCAGGGAAGACATGTTCCTCAGTTTGGTCTTGTGCCTTGGAGATAACCTGAGCCAAAACTTGTAATGGCGAACTCTGAGCGGTTTGGCCCTCAGGTTGAATCTCCTCAGAATCACTGCCATCTTCATCAGTGAGAACCACCAATCTTCTGCGCTTTGGGGCAAGGTTCTTCTGCTTCATTATTTTTGCACCCTGCTCCATCTTTGCTTCTAACAAAACCTTCCCCCTGGTTTGTTGAGTCTCTTTCTCAGCAGCTGCAACCGGTGATTCTGCTTTCTTTTTTCTCTTCCCCCTGATGGCCTGTTTCTTCACAGCAATGGGCTTGAAGAGAATTTTGGACTTAGGGAATGAGGTCGAATTGGCGAAGATATCCTCCTCCTCTCTGCACATCTCCAAAATATACGCAATTTTGGTGGCATGGTGGATCTTGCCTTTTATTGAGATCGCCCCGTCAACCTTCTTCAAAACTTTGGTCTGCTCACTCACCGTCTGAATCAAAAATTTCAGCCAGTTGAAGTCGGTGGTGGGTGATGCCTCTATCGCCGCCATCAATCTGAGCTTCGGGGTACTGATCTGCTCAAAACTCCCCGCAAGACTCATGATGCTCTTGCTCACAATATCCATCAAAACACGATATTGTGGCTTCAAGTGCCTTTTATGCAGTGTCGCCTCAAATTTCACAGGATTCTCAGCAATCCTATCTAAGTACTCTCGCTCTCTACGACATATACATCGCAGGATCCTCTCCTCTATCACGAGCTCAAAAACATCATTGATTTTTTGAACTATATACAAATCCTCTCAAAAATCGATGTATTTGGACGATTTGCTCTAAATGTGATCTGATAATCTTAGAATGTATCTGATCCTCTTCATCTATCTTCAAGTTATAGATGAATTTATTACCTCTTTCGCAAACTCTGGTTTGGTGGCCATGACTAGATGGGTGAGTTTAGCCATCGAATCATATCTGAGCCTCCTCTTACGGCTTTGAGTTGGTTGTGCTTTTCGAGTGAGACAATGAAAGTCGTACCACGGCTTGTTGGTTTTTAGCTAATCTCTCGAACAAGGTTGGGGCCATTTTAGAGATTGATTGAAGAAATGAAGATTTTAGGGTTTGGAGATTTACGGGCAAAGGGAATTTTTAATTGCGAGGATTTGGGAACGAAGGGTTTGATAAAATTTTGGCTTGAATGGCTTATTGGGGTATAAATAGGAATGGCAATGGGGCGGGTTAAAACCCGAACCCGGCACGAATCCGCCCCGGATGGGGCGGGTTAAAACCCGATCAAATCGGGTTTTGGGCGGGTTAAACCCGTCAGCGGGTTTTTTTGGCGGGGCGGGTTCTTGTTTTAGGTAAACCCAAAAACCCCTCCCAAGATATATAAATATATATTAATTTTATAATTTTTATTAAATTAAATGTATTTTGTATAGGGTTTATTTCTTTCACGGTGAATTATTTTAATTGTTTCTTTCTTTTGATTTATCGGTTTCTTTTTATCGAATAAGTGTTTTTAGCTTAGATTGAGAAGAAATTAGAATGAGTAGATATCTAATGTACATAATTCAAAATAAATTTCAATTAATTCACCCTTAATAATACAAATTCAAGTATTAATTGTATGAATTGGAGGACTCGCAAAATAATTGTATGAATTGGAGGTAGAGATAAATTATTTTTTTTTTTATTTATTTATTTTCATCTTTATTTATTTTTCTAAAATACTAACATATCTATCTTTTTTAAAATAGATGGAGTCTGAAGAAGGAACTAGAGCTAATTCAGTGAATGTCCCATTAAATAATCTTCTTTGATGTGGTATTGATTAAAACTTTTGAATTTTGTGCTCTATGATGTGAGATTGATTATGAAATTAGGTATTTTATTTGTTATAATTTGAATGATTCTAATTAATGTGTTATTTTTTAGGAATGATATGTATGAAGTTGAGAGTATGAATTAAAAAATGTAGGAAAAAATAAAATTGGACGCGGGGCGGGTTAAACCCGCCGGGTTCACGGGGCGGGGCGGGTTAAAGCGGGTTTAAAAACCTGCTTGGGCGGGTTGGAGATTCTGGTTGGGAAAAAAAATTTGGCGGGGCGGGTTACGGGTTTAGCTAAACCCGCCCCAAAACCCCGTTGCCATCCCTAGGTATAAATAGCTTTGAAATCGTGGGGAATCGCGTTGGTTAGGTGAAAAAACAACGGTTGAGATTAATCTCCGATTAATCGGGTATACGAACCGACGATCTCCGAAAAGTAAGCCGCCAAAACATCCTCATTGGTCATTAATGTAGCAGAGCATTAAATGACTGTTGACCTTCTTCGAATTTAAAACGGTCCCGCCCAAAAACATTCCTCAGGTGTTTTATATTTAATGCGAATGATTACTGAGCTTCATTTAAGCAATAAATGAGTCGCATGAGTCATTACTTCTTCAGACTAATTTCCCTCTATCAGTCTTACTGAGTACTGACCTTGATAAAATGTCGTTATAATCTTGAAATCTTGAATTGGTTCGATTGTACTCTTGAGTCTTGACCTTCAAGAAATCGAGTTTCTGAGACTCGATTCGATATTTCCATTTTATCTTATCTTCTCGGTAGAGAATTCTCGAGAAAACTTCATGCATCTAAAAATCTTCAATTTTTTGATTTTACTCTATACACCGGTTCTAACATCCCTAACTCAACTGAAAGTTCCTGAAATCTTGATTCAGCCAAAGGTTTAGTCAAGATATCAGCTCTCTGCTTATCAGTATGAATTTTCTCCATCCTTATGATGAAGTGATGTCTGATATCCACATGCTTGCATCTGGTGTGCAATACCGGATTTTGTGAAATAGCAATGGCACTATTATTGTCACAAAATATTGGTACTTCATTGGCTACAACTTTATAATCCCTTAATTGTTGTGCAGGCCAAAGAATTGAGCACATTCCTCGACCATGTATTCAACCGATAATCTTGATTGCTAATGAGAGGTCTGTTTCTTCGAAAACCAAGATATCGACACATCCTAGAAACCCACAAGTTCACTGTAGTGGACTTCACCATCAATCCTGCAACCTCCATAATCGACATCCCGAGTAACCCGGTTAATTCAAGGTTATCATCACCGGATACCATAATCCTCTATTCATTTGTGCCCTTAAGATACTTGATATCTTTTTGGCGCGCTTTCATTTGACTAGCCTTAGGATTATCTTGGTATCTTGCACATATCCCAACAACAAATGTTATATCCGGCCTACTTGCTGTGAGATAGAGCAATGATCCAATGATTCCTCTATAATCAGTATGACTCACTGATTTGCCTTCAGAATCAGGATCCATCTTGTAGTTAGTATTCATGGGAATCCTAACAATATTGCAATTCTGTACACCATATTTAGCAATCAGATCTCTGGTGTATTTTGCCTGGTTGATGAATATTCCTTCCTTTGATTGTTTTGATTTGAAGACCTAGAAAGAAATTCATCTCTCCCATCATTGACATCTCAAACTTGCCTTTCATCGTTGTGTTGAAAACTTTTCACACGGTGATGGTTTGGAGATCCAAAATGATGTCATCAACATATATCTCGAACTAGTAAGATATCTTCCCCATCCTCTATCCCGAACGAGTTCTATCAACAGATTCCTTTGACAAAACCATGGTCGATGAAGAAACCGAAAAGAGTATCATACCATGCTTTGGGTGCTTGCTTAAGACCATACAAAGCTTTTCTGAGCCGCTAAACTTGGTCATTCTGTTTTAAACTAGGAGGTTGTTCCACATAAACCTCTTCTTTAAGCACACCGTTCAGAAATGCACTTTTCACATCCATTTGATGGTATGTGAACTTCATGTGGGCAAAGATATGCAAGAAACAATCTGATGACTTCTAGTCTTGCAACAGGTGCAAAGGTTTCATCATAATCTAAGCCTTCTTCTTGGGAATAACCTTGTCTAAACTTTGCCTTGTTTCTCACAATGTTGTTGTTTTCATCTCTTTTATTCTTGAAAACCCACTTGGTTCCAATGACATTGTGCCTTTCAGGTCTATCTACTAGCTCCCATACTTCATTCCTTGAGAATTGATTCAAATTTCATCTTGCATCGCAAATAATCCAATAAGAATCTTGTAGAGCTTCACCAATCTCGATGGGTTCTTTCTCCTCGATAGGAAGCAGTAGAATAGTGCACTTTCACCATGGAACCTTCTTGTTTTAACACCTTCAGTTAGATCACCCACAATCTGACTTGTAGGATGACTATCTAACCATTTCCTTCTTGATGTTCCCCCTTCAATAGTATCCTCAACATTTGAAATGTTAGGTTTAGTTAAATCAGTAAACTTAGGGAACAACAGAAAAGGAGAAAGGGAATCATCTTCCTCAGGGGAGATTCTATTCAGAACATTGTCGAGACATTTGTTCCCCTTTGGTTGATAGATTCAAATTTGCCTCGGTTTGTGACCACATCTTCATTGGCATCACATACCCGAGTCTCGAATCGGTGTCTGCTCGTTGATTGGTCACCTTTGGAGTGTTGGTTTTCCTGAGTCTCACCATCCTGAGTTCCATCCTGAACTTTTTTATCTGATTCTGAGTCACTCCAATCATAGGATATGACTGACTTCTTCTTTTTCGAGTTCAATTGGATGATTTATCTTTTACGCTTTCGGGCTTAATCTGGTGATCCTCTTAGTCGGTTCATCTGCATCATGTTCTGTTTCTTTCCGAACACAAGAAGATTCATCAAAAAACAACATGAGGTGTCTCCTCCACAATAAGAGTCCTCTGATTTGTAAACTCTGAAAGCTTCTTGACTTGAGAATATCCTAAGAATATTCCTTCACGTCGACTTTACTATCAAATGTTTTCAACCGATCTTTACCATTATTGTGTATGAAACACTTGCAACCAAACACATGAAAAGAAAGAAACAAGAGGCTTCCTTTCATTCCAAAGCTCATAGGGTGTTTTGCCTTGACTATTTTAGTCAAGATCGATCTGTTTCCGAGAGTAGCATGCGGTGTTTGACAACTTGACCCAAAATCTTTTAGGAATATCGACTTCCCTGCTATCATTGTCCTTGCGCTTTCTTCGAGTCATGTTCCTTCTTTTTCAAAGAACACCATTTTGTTGAGGGGTCCTTGCAATTTGAAGTTTCATGTGAAATTTCATTTCTTTGCCTGATAATCGATATGATATGATTTATAAACTTCGGTTCCTTTGTCGATCGATTTTTTGACCACACTCGATTTTTCTCAATCTTGAGCCTTTTTCATGAATTCGCAAACTTTATCTCGAGTCTCTTTCTTCTTGAGTAAGAATATGACCCAAGTATATCTTGAGTAGTCATCAACTACTACCAATGTGTATTTCACGCCATTAGTGCTCACGGTGTTATAGGACCAAAAAGATCCATATCACGATGGCGAAGTATTCTCATCGGAGAAAACATCTACTTTGCTTTTAAATGATGCTCTAATTTGTTTTCCTTTCTGGCTTGCAAGCTTATTCAGGGTTTTGAAATTCAGGTGAAATTCAGGTAATCCTTTCTGGTATATGTGGAACTTTTAGCAACCAAACATGTATCTTTAGGAGTTGAACTCCAATCAGCAAGATACACATTTCCTTTTCTTGTACCAGTCAGTAATACTTTCTGTGATGTATCATCTTTCACAAAACATAAGTTCTTAGAGAACTCAACATTAAAACCCTTATCACAGAATTGGCTTATTGAAAGTAAATTATGCTTCAATCCAGATACATATGAAAAACCATGGATATGAACTGAGTCGATTTCCAAAGTTCCATATCCTTCAGTCTGTCCCTTGGAGTTGTCTCCAAAAGTGATCTGTGGGCCTCTTTGTTCAACATAGTCACTGAGTATCTTCTTGTATCCTGTCATATGTCTTGAACATCCACTGTCAAGATACCATACATCAGGAGCTTTTTCATCTCTGCTTTCATCGATTGCCATGTGATCTTTAGTCGATTCGGTGCCCTTGTTTTCCTCCCCAAAAAGCAGATCAATTCTTAGGTACCCAATTTGTGTAGGGTCCTACAAGGTTAGATGTACCTTTCAGAATCCAAATCTGCCTGACAAATCTAATCACTTTAGAGTGGCTAATTTGTCTTCCATAAACATCAACATACACATCTACTACTCTGGGTGCCTTAGCAGTTTTCTGTGTATGAGTGCTAGCTTTAGCATTAACATGGGCTTTTGAATTTTTCTTTGGTTCAGGCCTTCTGTTCAGATGCTTTGGCTTTTGTGCAGCCGGTCTAAATCTTTGTTGAATCGGGTTCAGGTAACCTTTACCCTTAGGCAAGTAGGGTTGGTTGCTGTCTTTAAATCTGGTCTTCGAGATCTTGAGGACTTAGTCTCTTGATTGAGAATGTCTCTGCTGAGTGTTTCTCATCTGAGGATTCCTCTGATGGTTCAGTGTGGAGCCTTTCAGGTTTGAATTCTTAGCCTGAGGCTTTGAAGTACTTGCTTGAAACTTTCCAACTGACTGCTCAGGTTTTCTAGCCTTCACCTGAGGTTTGGGCTTTCTAACCTGATCATTCAGTTTTACTGAGACCATAGGTCCTTTACCCTTGTCTACAACCTTGGGCATTACTTCAGTTTGAAGTGTGGGTGCCACTGGTTTTACAAAGATTATCTTCTTGCTAGTTGATGCAGCATTCAGATGACCTTGTGAGGTTCCCTTGAAATGTATCCCAATCCGTTTTATAGTGGCAGATCTCTGGTAACTCTGAATTTCATCTATTACATTAGATGCTTTATTCAATAGAGTTAACTTCTTCTGTGCACTATCCTCACAGTTCTGTAGAGTTTCATGCTTCTTAGAGAGGTCATTGAACTTAGTCCTAATTAGCTGAATCTCTTCAGTGGATTTCTCTAGCTTTTCAGTTAGGGTCATTATCAACTTCTCTTTCTCTGAGAGTTGTACTTTCAGAACATCCAGTTCATCAATAGCTCCCATTAATTGAGAAGTGATTTCAGTATTGCTAGAGTCTTTCCATTTTAGATTTTCAGTTCCTTATTCTGCTCTTGAGTTCTATTTAGCAGTCCTTGCAAAATAGCATAGTCCTTCATCAGATTCTCAAAAAAAATCCATCAGGTCAAAATATTTGTTTTTTTCATGGAACTTGAAAACTCTTGTGCTAGTGTAGGAGCAACAACAGAGAAAAGAAGAGTTTTACCTCCTCAATGGCCATCGACCGGATGTCATCACTTTCCTTTGTCTGAGAATATCTCATCTGAAGAGCTAGATCCTCCTCGAGTGTTCTTCTTCTGCAACCATGGCCTTTTTGCTAGAGAACTTCTTGTCTCTTTTAGCTTGCCTTTCTCTTCTCTCCTTAGCACTCAAATCTGGACAATCATCTTTGAAGTGACCTTTCTTCCGGCAATTATAGCATCTGTTGGTATCATCATCCCCGATCACTTTCTTCCTTGGACTTGGAGTCCTTCTTTCTTTACGGATGAAGATCCTTCCGGCTTCGAGTCCTTCTTCTTCTCGGTTGATCCGTCCTCGGGTTTTTCTTCTAGTACACATGGTTCTGTAATAGCTTTTGTATTTTCCAAATCTACTATTAAGTCTGTCAAACCTCCTTGCCATCAGTGCTAGCTTTTCCTCAAGCTCATCCTGATTTTTAGCATGGGGGTTCTCAGACTCTCTAGTTTTACAGGTCTTATCTTTGGCTTTTAAGGCCACATTCTTACTAGATGATGAATCATCTTTGCTGTCAGCCTTTTTGGATTTCTTATGAATTACAAATTCATAGGCCTTCAGCTCAGAGAAGACTTGTTGATATGGCATTGAACTAATGTTTTTGGTGTTTCAATCACCACAGCATGTATATCCCATTTCTTAGAAAGACCTCTAAGAATTTTCAATGCAACTTCTCTTTGTGGATATTTCTTTCCAAGTGCATTTAGATCATTCATGATGCTAGTGAACCTGACTTCCAATTTGTCTATTGATTCACCATCATCCATTTCAAAACTATCAAACTTTCCAATTGCCACTGAAAGTTTGTTCTCTTTTATATGATCTGTGCCTTGGCACATTACAGCTAGTGTATCCCAAATCTCTTTAGCAGTATTACAGTGAGAGATCATTCCCATCACACCATCATCATTTGTACTGTATAGTGTGTCTTTTGCAATGTAGTCTAGATTGACTAACTTTCTCTCCTCAGGAGTCAGTTGGTCATCAGACTTAGGAAATTCTGCTCTAGGATCAATTCTCTCATCTTCTGTTCCTCTGGGATTCACTACAGTAAATTGGAATGGTCCTTGAGAGACCACTCTCCACATACGCTCATGTTTGGAATACAGATGAGCCTGCATTCTCAGTCTCCATAGATCATAGTTCTCCACTGAGAACATGGGAAGTTTTTTAGAAGACATTTTATCTGATCTTTTTAAAAGAAAAAAATTCCAGCAAATAAGATCTGTTTAGATAGACCACAAGTATTTTTTGAAAATAAAACTTTGGTCAACACAGCAGGTGGTCAAGTTGAACCACTGCGCTGATACCACTTGTTGGTCCCGGTTCAAACGAGTCTTACACGTGTATGGGGGGGGAATACACGTGTTCAGTGTTTTTTAAAACTTTTTCTTACTGAGGTCAGCTTGGGTCAGATAATCCTGAAGATTAGGTCCTGAGAAGCACAGATCGCTCTGAGTCAAAGTCTACTGAGACAGTGATCCTGAGCTGCTTTCAGATACCTCAGATAATCCCAACTGAGTCCTGAGTGTCAGAGATCCTGAGTTGCTTGGATCAGATAACTAACTTACTGAATCCTCAGAAGAGAGTTCAGTTTGGTAACTATCTGTTCTAGCTACTCAGTCGTGCGGAATGGTTGGCCCTTTAGTTTATACTCGTTTTAAGCTTTGCTGAAAACCTTCCCTTTATGAAGTAGTGATTAGGCTGTGATTCAGTTATGCAACTTCAGTGGATTGATTCCAACTGAATACCAGTGAAAAGTATGCTTTAAAAACCAAGTCAATGCAACAGTTAAGCACAGATAAGGAAAGCAATAAAGAACACAGCAATTATAGTGGTTCAGAGACTCAAGCTCCTACATCTACTCTCTCTGATCCTCAGAGAAATTCACTAATCACTTCTGAGCTTTCTGACTACCTCGTAGTTTACTTACTCAACTCGGCCCTGAGTTTTCTGACTACTCCACGTAGTTTAGTTACTCAACCCGACCTTGAGTTTTCTGACTACCTCCGTAGCTTACTTACTCAAACACTCACAAGTTTTCAGACTACCTCTGTAGCTTACTAACTTCTCCTCTAGAGTTTTCTGACTACTCCGCGTAGTTTACTAACTCTTTACAACTCTACTCACCAACAAACACACTCCAACTACCTTCTCAAGGGTTTGGGGTTTCTCGGTTGGTTTCCAACTAGGATGAGATATCCTTTACAATGAAGCACAATGCAAAGGGTTAGGATATCTCGACTAAGCTTTGGATAATTCTTATCAAGCTAGGCTTAGTATAGTGAGCTCTCTTCAATATAGAAGCACTTGGGAAATTCAAGGTTTTTTTGAGTGCTTTAACTTTTGCAAGAATAAGTTTGAGCTCTTGAGTTGCGTATAAATTTCCCGTAACCTTACAATGTAGAGGGTCACCAGTATTTATAGGCATACACCAAGGTCACTCTTGAAAACTATCCGTTGGAGAGATAGCTTCGTGAGTTTCTTCTTAAGGTGTGTGAGGAACGGCTATATTTAGGGTTTGAACCTCCCTAACACTTTTTAGGCAATAGCCTTTCATGTAGCCGGTCATCACTTTTTGCAGTCTGGAACTTTTGTACATCTGACATCTTTTTTTCGACACATCCTTTGTCGATTATCGGTATAGTGCAAAGGTCGTCTTCCTCTTTTTGACTTTTGTCTCCGGTTAAAGGTAGACACCTTCAATCAGCTCTTTTTGGTTACAAACTCGAGTTTGATATAACCTTAACAACACTTCCGACTTAGTTCCTTTTATGCGCATTTGAATGTCTTGGCAAATATCTATTATCTAAGGAATCGCGATCTTCTCGATGTTGCATCCTTGAGATAGATATATTGATGCCTCGGAACATTGAGTTTATCTTCATTGAGTCTTCGATAATTATCGTGTGCCTTGATATTCCCGATCTTCAATCTTGATCTTGATCTTGTGTCTTTAGAGTCTTAGGAGTCTTGAGGTCTTCTCGAGTCTTGAGGGTCTTCCGAGTCTCTTGGTGATACATTGAATCTTCGTCTTTGAGTCTTGATTTCCTCGGTATCTCTTGAGTCTTGATATCTCGATTTCTGCTTTCGAGTCTTGAGATACTTGATTTCATCTTGAAACTTGATTTCTTGAACATATCTTGAGTTCTTGAGTCTTGAGAACCTATCCCGAACTATATCTGGCGACTATACATTTTTGCGAGATAACATCCCGAACACTCTAAAAAGCCCAATCGACTCAACTATCAAGATCATTCTGAACATGTCATACTCAGGGGTTTTGGGATCTTAATCAAAATCATATATCTTTTATTAAATTCATCTCCCAACAAAACGAGAACTTGATCTCCAGCTCTAAACTCTTTCTTTTTCACCCGTGCATCATGCCACTTTTTCGTCTTCTCTTTGAATATTCGGGCACTCTCATATGCACGATCACGAAATTCTTCTAACTCATGGAGTTGTAGAAGTCTATTCTCCCCAGCCATTGTGCTATCAAAATTGAGCTTTTTAATTGCCCAATAAGCCTTATGTTCGACTTCCACCGGAAGGTGGCAGCCCTTCCCAAACACCAGCTAGTATGGTTACATTTCCAACGGAGTTTTGTAGGCTGTTCGGTAAGCCCACAATGCATCGTCCAACTCTATGGCCCAATCTTTTCGACTTACATTCACCATCTTCTCAAGGATGCTTTTAATCTGTCTGTTAGAAACTTCAGCAAGGCCATTGGATTGGGCATCATAAGCTGTAGAAACACGATGGTTCACTTCGTATTTGGCAAGAAGCTTCTGCATAAGTTGTTCACGAAATGGCTTCCACCATCACTAATCAATGCCCTTGGTACTCCATATCGTGAGAATATATTCTTTCTCAAGAATTCAATCACCACATGCGCATCATTCACCTTGGTAGGGATGACTTCAACCCATTTCGAGACGTAATCAACACCCACTAAGATATAAAGGAACCCTTTGCTCGGAGGAAATGGACCCATGAAGTCCAACCCCCAAACATCGAACACCTCTACTTCCATGAAGATATGTAGAGGCATTTCATCCCTCTTTGTAATCTTGTTGAATCTCTGGCATTGATCACATCTTTTAACCCACTCCTTGCAATCTTGGAAGATCATAGGCCAAAAGAATCCTGCTTGAAGAACTTTCCTTCCTGTCTTCTCTCCACCCAAGTGGCCCCCACAAGACAACGTGTGACAGTGCCTCATTATATCTTCCCATTCATCCTCTGGAACACACCTTCATAGAATACCATCAATCCCTCTCTTAAACAAGAAAGGATCATCCCATATGTACTCTCGAACTTTCTTCAAAAATGTCTTCCTCTGTAGATAGTCCATGTCCACTGGAAAGTCTTCACTGGCTAAGTAATTAGCATAATCAGCGAACCACGGTGCTCTTCCCTCGATTTTGCTCACCAACACATTCTTTACTCTAAAAAGCTTCTCATCAGGGAACTCCTCGTTCACCTCGCTCTCTTCAACCATTTTCTCCTCAGTGAGCTTCAACCTAGATAAGTGATCAGCGATGACATTCTCACTCCCTTTTTATCTCGGATTTCCAAATCAAACTCTTGGAGTAAGAGAATCCACCGAATAAGCTGTGGATTAGCATCCTTTTTGCTCATGAGATACCGAATAGCTGCATGGTCCGTATACACTATCGTTTTTGTACCTACTAGGTAGGGCCAAAATTTGTCAAAAGCATATACGACTGCCAACAACTCTTTTTCGGTCATAGTGTAGTTAATTTGAGCAGAATTCATCATTTTTGAAGCATAGTAAATAGCGTGAAATCGCTTCTCTCTAATTTGCCCCAAAGCTACACCCATCGCGTAGTCACTTGCTTCACACATGAGAACAAAAGGACTATTCCAATCTGGAGTCACGAGAATCGGAGCATTTACCAATGCTTCCTTTAACCTGTTGAAAACAACTAAACACTCATCAGTAAACACAAAGTCGACTTCTTTTTCAAGAAGTTGAGAAAGGGGTTTAGCTATTTTTTAAAAATCTTTAATGAAGCGTCTATAAAACCCTGCATGGCCCAAAAATGAGCGGATACCCTTCTCAGTAGAGGGTGGTGGAAGCTTTTCCATTGCTATCACTTTTGCCTTATCAACCTGTATTCCTTTCGAGGACACATGATGCCCAAGAACAATGCCTTCCTTTACCATAAAATGGCACTTCTCCCAATTGAGAACCAAATTAGTTTCTTCACACTTGCTCAAAACCACTTCAAGATTGATTAGGCATAAATCGAACGACTCTCCAAACACGGAGAAGTCATCCATAAACACTTCCATTATTTTCTCAATCAACCCATGGAAAATAGCCATCATGCACCTTTGAAGGGTGGCGGGTGCGTTACACAACCCAAATGGCATTCTCCTGTACGCATATGTACCATAAGAGCATGTAAAGGTGGTTTTTTCCTGATCCTCCGGGGCAATCATAATTTGATTGTACCCAGAATACCCATCTAGGAAACAGTAATACTCAAAACCCCCTAATCTATCGATCATTTGGTCAAGAAACGGCAAAGGAAAGTGATCCTTGCACATAACTTTGTTCAGTTCCCTATAATCGACACACACACGCCAACCGGTCACCAATCTAGTAGCCACTAATTCATTAGTTTCAGATTTTATCACAGTGGTACCCCCTTTTTAGCAACAACATGCAATGGACTCACCCAAGGGCTGTCAAATATAGCAAAGATCATATTATAATCTAGCAATTTCAAGACTTCCTTATAAATGACACCCTAGATTACCAGATTCACTCGCCTCTGATTTTGCACTACAAATTTCGTCCTTTCCTCTAGTCTAATCCTATGGGATGGACTTATCCCCTTAATGTCCTCAATCGACCAACCGATGCCCGATTTGTTCTTACATAGCACTTTGAGGAGTCTATATAATTGATCATGAGATAAAGAAGAAGAAACAATAACTGGGTACCTTTCATTATCTTCCAAGTACGCGTAGATAAGGTGGTCAGGTAATGGCTTCAATTCCTTTTTCGCTTCCAATGGTGGGGTTTTGTCGAACATCGCCTCGAAAGTCTTCTCCTCCAAGTGTAATTCTTATTCTTCCCCCACTTGAGTCACTTCCACAAGCTTCAACTCTTCACTATGGAGTGTGTCATCAACACAAGTATCGATGACATCAACGAAATGACAACTCTCATCCCCCATCGGATATTTCATTGCCTCATAAATGGCAATTTTTATCTCTTGATCATCCACCTTCGTCGTGATTTTTCCATTCGCCACATCTAAGACCATCCCAGTCATAGCCAAGAAAGGTCTTCCCAAGATTAAGGACACATGCTCATCTTCCTCCATTTCAAGGATTACAAAGTCAGCTGGAAAGACATGACCATCTACTATCACGAGAACGTCTTCCACTACGCCTTGAGGTCGAGTGATAGACCTATCGGCTAGTTTAAGAGTCATCATAGTCGGTTCAAGTTCTCCACAATTCAGCATCTTGAATAATGATAAGGGCATAAGGTTGATGCTAGCCCCCAGATCACACATAGCTCCCTTCTTGATTCCATTCCTAATGTCACAAAGAATCGTGAAGCTGCCCGAATCCTTCAACTTTGGAGGAAGGGATTTGTGAACCATTGCACTCACTTCGTGGTTCAACTGAACGAGCTCAGGTTCATCAACTCTCCTCCTTTTAGCAATGAGATCTTTCAAGAACTTTGCATAATTCTCCATCTGCTCTAATGCATCATAAAAAGGTATATTTATGTGCATCTTCTTGAAAACCTCCAAAAACTTAGCAAACTTCTCGTCTAACTTCTTCATAAACTTTTGAGGATAAGGAACATGAACCATAGATTTAGGCACCCCCCATTCATCTCGTTCAATTTCTTTCACCTTGAGCCTTTCTTCTCTCGACGTCTTCCACTTTGGTACACGTTCTACATCCACAAGCCCTTCTTCCACCTTTTCTTTCTCTTTTTCTAACTTTTCTCTATCTACCTCTTCTACTGGATCATCATCTTCCACCTCTTTACCCTCACTATCTTCCTCAACTTGGCTATGATTTTCCTCCACCTCAGCAGGTAATGGAGGTCCATCATACTTCTTCCCACTTCTAAGCTCAATAGCTTTGCAATGTTCTTTCGGATTCACCTCGGGCATAGATGGGAATTTGCCCATCTCTCTACCTTGTGACTTAGCTATCTGTCCCATTTGATATTCAAGCGCATTAAATCGCCTGTTGTTTTCTTGCTGCATCCTCTGGAAATCTTGCTCTCTCCTCTCGTTCTTCTTAGTCGACTCTTTCTGATCAAATTCAAGAGAAGATAATCTCTTCTTCACCTCCTCACCTTGTTGCACCAGAGTTTGCAACATCTCAACAACTGATGTTCCGCCTTCTCCACTAAGAGGCTTTGAGCCCGTATCAACACCTGGTGGAACAGTGATTCCAGCCTTCGGATTTCCATAGGAGAAGTTCTCATTCTTTCTCCACTAATCCGGGTAAGATGAAGAACCCCCTTGATAATTTAAATTGTTTCGCCATTGGTTCTGCGAAGGTGATGAACCCTGAGGCACAAAAGGTTGACCAGAGGTAGGTCGCCCTTGCTGATAATTTCCCTGTTGGTACCCCTGCTGGTTTTAATTCGGCCTCCCCATATAGTTGGCCTCTTCCTGTTGAAATACCGACTGGTCCAAAAATTCATTCGCCTCGTTGCTTCCTCCACCAAACTATTGGCTAACCTGAAACCATCATAGCCATCAACAACTTCTAAGTTCCAACGTTGTCTTCCATCTGATTCACACTCTAACGTGATTGATCAGCATTCCATTCCCCAGCATTTTTAACTCCTTCCACAATGTCTCTGCACTCTCGGACACTCTTATTTAGGAAACCACCACCTGCACAAGCATCGAGGTGCTTTTGCTCATTGTAATGGATTCCACAGTAAAAGTAGGCCACTGTATCTTGCTCATTGAAACCGTGCTGCGGACACTCAATCAACAAATTAGAGTATCGCTCCCATGTTTGACTGAGACCCTCATTCGGTTTTTGACGGAATGTAGATATCTCGGTTCTTGCCTTCATTGTTCTGGATGGAGGATAAAAACGCTCCAAAAATACTCGCTCCATTTGAGCCCAAGTGGTGATGCTACCTCGGGGAATTCTATTATTGAACCAATCCTTAGCTATCCCGGTCAGTGAGAACGGAAACAATCAGAGCTTCTTTGCATCCTCTGACATCCCATTGTAGTCAAATGTCGAAGCAATCATCAAAAAATTATGGAGATGCGTGTTTGGATTGTCTCTCCCGACCTCTCCTCGGAACTGAGAATCAAGGAGCATCTTAAGGATCCCCGGAGAAATTGAGAAGTTGTTAGTTTCCACCCTTGGCAAAGACACTCCATCGTAGTGTCTTTGAGGTTGAGCTTCAAACATCCCTCGGATAGCCATCTCAGGATTCCCTACCCTTTGTGGGTTTGGTTGGTTGTGGTTTTGGTAGAGAGGGTTGTATTGTGGATTATAGTGTGGGTTTGGGTTGTGGTATTGGTTATGTTGGTTTTGGTAAGGTGGGTTGTTGTATGGATGATTTGGGTTTTGGAAGTTTGGAATTTGATTTGGTATTGGTTTTGCTGGTTTGGTTGGTTGGGATACTGTGGTTGGTTTTGGGGATATGGTTGGTTTGGATGTTGTTGTTGGTTTTGGTTTTGGGTTTTGTGGGTTCGGGTTATTGATGTTGGAAAAATAGAGGCACGTAAAACACGTAATCACATCTTGTAATGAAATTAAAAATCACCAACAACGAACAATTAATTACATACAGATTACAATAATCATAATGAGAAATCTTTCAGTAACTAGAGCAGATTTCTCTACTACTATATCCACGTAATACCCAATTACGGGCTTGCACTTGATTTGCGGCGTTGAATCAAGGGATGATTTGCTAGGAAAATCCAAACTCTAGATCTTATGGAGAAAATATGAAGTAACGTTGTTTGTGAATTCCCAAGAGCTTGTATATATAGGGAGGCCCAACTTAAATCCTAAGCTAGCTCAATTAGGTAAATAAAAATCTAATCTTGAATTAAATTAATTCCTTTTAATTTAATTCCCTAAATATAAATCTCTACGGATTTAAATGCCTTATATGAAAATCTCTACGATTTATTTTCATATACATTAAATCCTACAATTATATTCCAAATATAATTATAAAATTCTTATTTAATTAAATCCAATTTAATTAAATATTAATAATAATTAATTACAAATTAATCTATTATTAATTACTTCTCCATAAATTAAATATTAAATCCAATTTAACATTTAATCAACCAACTATAATCCGTAAAAGGGAACTACTTGTTGTGTGACCCATAGGCCCTCATATACTCTCAGAGCAATTAGTCAAACTAACGGTCTTAATTGAACCCTAGTCAATAAATCGGACATTCTCAATATATGAGGTGCGTTATGAGAAACATGCAACTACACCTTAATCGTATAGCGTGGGCTATTACAATTTCCTCCTTTCATTCACGAATACTCGATTAGTCTTGAACATGATGAAGTGTCTATTCAAATAACTTAACCACTTTATCTCCAATCACTAATTGATCACTTATGTCACACTTGGCCACAAAGTCCAAGTTGACGTGCATTGGCCAATGACTTTGATCCAATTATGATGAGAAGATGAGTATTCTCTCTAAATCCACTTTGAGGAATGAATCCTTTTCTTTGTTCAACTACCACGCACATGCACTTCGTGATGAACCCAATCCAAGCCATATCTACCCATGGAAGGGTACAAGCATCGGTCATGGTCAACGTTCATCACTCCACACACGTCGTGCGTATTGACCTCAAGTTAAAGGAGTGTCGCATTGCTCCCACTAACCGAGACACCCGTAGACACATATAGTGGAACTACATCAAACGGTTTATCGGATGGATATACCAATACCCTCTAAGGTATTTGTGCATCCATCATGAGATACCTAATATCTCATAGCAAGTGAGATCTTACTACACTCTCTAAGAGTATGATGCAGATCGCACACTAATCTCCATTGCATCATCATTATCCCATTCTTGATGATCCTCGATTGGGGCTATTTGAGAATCATGCTTAAGTCATCTGAGTTCTAACACACTCAATGACAAAAATGACTCAAGGAAATACAGATAAGAATAGATGCAAACAATCAAACATAATATTCTAATTAGTGCAATGCCATATATTTAATATTCAACAAATAATAATATTAAACCAATACTGAATATTATCTTAGTATTATGTCCTTACAAAGGATTGTCTCTAGGACACTAACACTAACAATCTCCCACTTGAAATATAGTCAATCACCTACATGCATAACCCCTAGACCATCAAAATGTCTAGTGTGTACATGAACGCTCAAAGCCTTGGTGAAAGGATTAGCCAGATTATCCTCCGTCGGGACACGTTCTAATTCTATCTCTCCTCTAGCAATTATCTCTCTAATCAAGTTATAACGCCTCGGTACATGCTTATTTCTGTTATTGGATCTCTGTTCCTTAGCTTGTGCAACCGCACCATTGTTGTCACAATACAACTTTATTGGACTTCTGGCACTCGGAACTACCCCTAGTTCATTTAAGAACTGCTTTATCCAGACATCTTCTTTGGCAGCTTCCGCTGCAGCAATGTACTCAGCTTCGGTTGTTGAATCAGCGGTAGTATCTTGTTGGAACTATTCCAACAAACCGCCCCACCATTGAGAATGAAGACATAGCCCGGCTGTGACTTGTAATCATCACAATCGGATTGGAAACTTGCATCAGCATAGCCGGTCGTGACTAGCTCTGACTGACCTCCGTAGACCAGAAAGCAATCGTTAGTACGTCTGAGGTACTTATGAATGTTCTTGACAGCAATCCAGTGGGGTTCTCCCAGATTCTGTTGGTATCTACCAGTAGTGCTGACAGCGAAGGCCACATCTGGCCTAGTACAAGTCATGGCGTACACGATGGATCCAATTGCAGATGCATATGGTATATCCTTCATGCGCTAGATATCAGCTTCTGTAGAAGGATAATCCTTCTTAGAGAGCTTTATCCCATGACATGTCGGTAGAGAGCCTCTCTTGGAGTTCTCCATCGCAAATCGCTTCAACACCTTGTCTATGTAGGTGGACTGTGACAGCTCCAACATCTTCTTGGATCTATCCCTATGGATCTTAATCCCTAAGATGTAGCAGGCTTCTCCAAGGTCTTCATCATGAAGGTCCTTGACAGCCATTCTTTCACGGACTGCATGAGTGGGATATTATTTCTCATAATGAGTGTGTCATCGACACACACAACTATGAATACAATATTCTTCCCACATCATTTCTAATAGACGTACGGATCTTCTGAGTTTCTAACGAAGTTAAATGATTTGACAGCTTCATCAAATCGGATATTCTAACTCCTAGAAGCTTGCTTCAATCCATAAATGGATCGTTTAAGCTTGCACACAAGATTAGATTTTGGTTTTGATATGAAACCTTCAGGTTGAGTCATGAACACTTCCTTATCAATGTTGCCATTGAGGAAAGTTGTTTTGACATCCATCTGCCAAATCTCATAATCTAGGTGTGCTGCTATCGCAAGTAAAATTCGAATGGACTTGATCTTTGCAACTGGTGAGAAAGTTTCGTCATATTCAATGCCTTCTCGTTGACTGTAACCTTTCGCCACCAACCTAGGCTTGTAGGTTTATATCTTGCCATTTGCATCGGTCTTCTGTTTGAAGACCCACTTACAACCTATGGGTCTAACCCCTTTCAGCAATTCAATCAAGTCCCAAACTTGATTGACGTACATCGAGTCCATCTCGGATTTCATGGCTTCATGCCACTTCTTTGAGTCAACATCTAATGTTGCCTCAATGTAAGTTTTAGGTTCGTCCTTATCCGGGATCTCCATGTCATCATGCTCCTCTATGAGGAAACCATAATATCTTGTGGGTGGATTACGAACTATAGTGGACTTACGGAGTTGTGGTTGCTCAGGCTGCACATTCTGATTGTGAAAATTTTGTGGTGCGGCGATTTCATCATCGACCGGGGAGACCTCAAGAGTGACACTTCCGGATGATCCTTGAGCACTTCCGGATGCCTCTTGGGTGAGAGTTTGAACTATGCTGTTCTCATTCAGCCCACTTGGAGTTCGTTGCTCGGGCAATGCAACTCCAATTATGCTCCCACTGGCTGAAAGAGGATCACTTAGTGATAAACTTCCACCGTGTGAACTGCTGAATGCTCACACTGATTCTTTGTCATGTTGCTTTGACAAGACATTAGTCTCCTTGTTAAGTTGTGGTTCATGAATTTCTTCAAGTTCTATCATCTTACGGCTTTATTCCTTGAAGATGTAGTCTTCTTCAAGGAATTTAGCCTGCCTTGAAACAATCACTGTTTGTTTCTGTGGTAGATAGAAATAATATCCTCTAGTTTCCTTAGGATATCCCACAAAATAACCCTTTTCACCTTTTGATTCCAACTTGTCAGTGAGCATTTTCTTCACAAACGCGGGGATTTGGCTTCTTGCCATGCCATAACTCGTATGGTGTATGCTCAACTGATTTGGATGGAATCATATTTAGAATGTAGATTGAGGGTTGGAGTGCGTATCCCCATAAGAATGTCGGAAGGGAGGAGAATCTCATCATGGACCTCACCATGTCTAACAAGGTTCAGTTTCTCCTCTCTGACACTCCATTCATTTGGGGTGTACCGGGAGGAGTCCATTGTGATTGGAATCTATGCAACTTCAGATAATCAATGAATTCATGGCTAAGATATTCTCCTCCTCGATCTGATTGAAGAGTCTTAATATTCTTACCAAGATGTTTCTCTACTTCAGCTTTGTACTCCTTGAATTTCTCAAACGATTCGGACTTGTGTTTCATTAGATACACGTACCCAAATCTAGAGAAATCGTCAGTAAAATTTATGAAGTAGACGAATTAACCCCTAGCTAGAGTGGGCGTTGGTCCTGGCGTCCTTTGTGGATAAACTCTAGAACTTCTTTGGCAAGAACCCCTTTCCTAGAAAAGGGTTTGTTGATCATCTTGCCCTTGAGACAGGATTCACAATTACCATAGGACTCAAAGTCGAATGGGGTTAAGTAGTCTAACTTTCTTAACCTTGCTATCCTATTCTCATTTGCATGACCAAGCCTACAATTTCACAAGTAAGTCGGGTTTTCATGATTACTAAGTTTGAGTCGTTTGTTTTGTATATTAAGAATGTTATGTCCACAATGCAACAAATATAAACCATTAGATAAAGAAGCATTTCCAAACATATCACCATTAAGCGAAAAATAACAATTATTATTTGCAAAATGGAAGGAAAAACCTTCAATATCCAAAATTGGAATAGAAATAATGTTGCGGGTAATAGAGGGAACAAAATAACAATTATTTAGTTCAAGTCTAAAACCAGAGGGTAAGTCTAAAACATAAACGTCAACACGTTCAGCAGCAACTCTTGCTCCATTCCCAACGTGTAGGGCGACTTCACCCGGCCTAACTGCCCTGCTATGCTTGAGACCGTGCACATTCATACAAATGTGTCAGCCACAACTGGTATCTAATACCCAACAGTTAGTATCATTTGTGGACATGTTTATCTCAATAACAACATACATTCGATGTTTGAGACACCTTGTGTCTTCTTTTTAATTTCTAGAACCTTCTGATCCTTTTTTTCAATGCCCATACGCTACGGTGGAGGAATACATCCTTGTCCACCCTATCCTTCTTTTGAATTCCACCTTTGGGCTTAAGGAAGCTAGGCTTAGAGCCTTTCTTTGCCTTGCCTCTCTTCTTCTTCTTTCCTTTTCGGACCCGGAAGAAGTAGAGGCACTCACCATAGTCACCATGAGCTTCTCTTTAGCGATGGAGGACTCAAAGTCTTGAGCATGTTATGCGGCTTGGGCATGGTCGATTCCATCTTATTCATATTAAAGTTTACTACGAAACTCGAATATGAATCGGGAAGCGACTGAAGAATGGCATAAACAACAACGTTGGTCTTGAGCTCAATGCCCAGACAACCAAGTTTCTCGATTAGCCCTATCATCTTCAATACATGAGGACAAACCTTCCCTCCCTCGGACAATCGGAATCTAAACAGATCTCTCATCACTTCATAAATCTCAGAACGAGATTCGAGAATCAAAGAGATCCTTCGGATGCTTAATCATCTCGAGGGAAACATCTTCTCATCTTTGCCTTTGCGATTCGGAGTCATTCCGAGTAGCATAACACATGAGCACAGGAAGCATCCTCTTGATGCTTCTTTTTGGCTCTGACGTCGAAACTTGACCTCTTGATTACCGACCTCGGGGTAGCAGGGATTGGCATGTCCAACACGTACTCAATCTTCTCTTGCCTGAGCACCAAACGAACATTTTTTTACCCGGTCGAGAAAGTTTGGCCCAACCAACTTGTTCGTTTCAAAATGCTTCTCAATGACAAGTTATTCATTTCAACAATCCTGAAAATAAAATAAAGCGAATTAAAACACATAATTCAAATGATCAATATCAAAGAAATCAAAATAAAATGGCCTTTCAATTTATTTTGTCTCCATTATTTTCACATACTTAACGACCTCATCGGAAAAGTACGAATTTATATCTAATATAAATCATAACGGACTAGGATCCACATTACTACTATCATAATCCCAGCGAGGGCTGATCATTATTACAGTATAACTGGTAGGTCTCCAAACCAATTTCCAGATTTCAACTCCTAGTTTGTCGAACCTAGTTCGACTTATGTCATGATATACACAGACTCACAAATAATTGGGCGCCGTCTACCCAAGCATTTAACACGGTCCGACATTTATTGGGCGCCGCCTACCCAAACCATTATAATGCGGACTTAAACGTTAACTAATTTAAAAAAATGATTAAACAAGTTAATAGTGGGTTTTAATAAATCCTTTTAAAAACGAATTTAAAATACATTAAAAATTCATTTTATGATTATTAAAATTGATTAATCCAATCAATCGTCTCGGTCAAACCAAAATTTTAATCTCAAAATTATATCCAATAAAATTTCAAAATTTAATTTTTATTTATTTTAATCTTGGGGGCACAGGTGCAATTTCTAAAATTTACACGGGAGGGCCTGTCTCAAATCGAATTTGCAAAACAGCCCTCCTACATCATCACCCAACCAAATCGAATCCAATTCGAAGTCCAAACACCAAATTAACCCAATTTCAGAATAAAAAACGCATTACAATTAATCAAATTAATTCATCCATTCAATCCAACCAAGTAACCAAAACTAGTAGTCTAGGTCCCAAACGAAGACGAACAGAGTCGACAGGCGACGCGACATGGTTCGGCCAGCAATCCGACGCAGGTCGCCAATGCCACGCCTAGCATGCGGGAGACCCGTCATCGATGCAGACGAAACGGAGAGGTAAGCGCGGTGCCGCACTCCTGGTCGATCTCTGGTTCGAAACCAGATCGACGAGCATAAGCAAGCAACGAGTTGGCAGCGCGTCGCCACTGACTCTTCTTGAATTTGGTGACACGCCGCCTTGAAACGCGTCGAGATGGGCACGCCGGCCAAGCCCCGAATGCGTTCAAGAGACCAGCGTCGAAATCGGAGAGAATCGGCGGCGATTTGCCATGAATCGAGGCGGAGAAGATCAACGCCTCCAAAACTGGATCGGAGCGGTTCGGGAGTCAAGCTACGGGCTCCCGCGCGCGTCGCGAGGCGCAGTGCCTAGCACCGGCCTTCGGCGACGCGACATAGCGCCGTCGGCCGAGGTCCAAAAAGCATGAATCAGTGCGGCGGCAGAAAAAGGGGGAAACCCTAATTCAGGGTCCTCGACGAAGATGAAGGGGACAAGCAAACCCGAGACAAATAAAACAAATAAGGGGTGCGGTTGATAATAAATCGTGCCCCACTGATTTTATAAAAAAAATAAAAAAATAATAATTTAAAAATCAGATTTTCATGCAACTAAACAAGAGCCTGGAGCTCTGATACCATTGTTGGAAAAATAGAGGCACGTAAAACACGTAATCACATGCGCAGCCAAAATTAAAGTTCACCATCAACGAACAATTAATTGCATACAGATTACAATAATCATAATGAGAAATCTTACAGTAACTCGAGAGCAGGTTTCTCTACTACGGTATCCACATAATCCCCAATTACGGGCTTGCACGGATTTGCCAGCGTTGAATCCCGAGACAGATTTGCTAGAAAAATCCAAACTCTAGATCTTATGGAGAAAATATGAAGTAACGTTGTTTGTGAATTCCCAAGAGCTTGTATATATAGGGTGGCCCAGCTTAAATCTTAAGCTAGCCCAATTAGGGAAATAAAACCCTAATCTTGAATTAAATTAATTCCTTTTAATTTAATTCCCTAAATATAAATCTCTACGGATTTAAATGCCTTATATGAAAATCTCTACGATTTATTTCCATATACATTAAATCCTACAATTATATTCCAAATATAATTATTGGGAATTCTTATTTAATTAAATATTAATAATAATTCATTCCAAATTAATCTATTATTAATTACTTCTCCATAAATTAAATATTAAATCCAATTTAACATTTAATCAACCAACTATAATCAGTAAAAGGGAATTACTTGTTGTGTGACCCATAGGCCCTCATATACCGAGCGATTAGTCAAACTAACGGTCTTAATTGAACCCTAGTCAATAAATCAGACATTCTCAATATATGAGGTACGTTGCGAGAAACATGCAACTACCTGTAACTGTAACGTGGGCTATTACAATTTCCTCCTTTCATTCACGAATACTCTAATCACTAATTAGTCTTGAACATGATGAAGTGTCTATTCAAATATCTTAATCACTTTATCTCTAATCACTAATTGATTACTTATGTCACACTTGGCCACAAAGTCCAAGTTGACGTGCATTGGCCATTGACTTTGATCCAATTATGATGAGAAGGTGAGTATTCTCTCTAAATCCACTTTGAGGAATGAATTCTTTTCTTGGCTCAACTACCATGCACATGCACTTCATGATGAACCAAATCCAAGCCATATCTACCCATGGAAGGGTGCAAGCATCGGTCATGGTCAAAGTTCATCACTCCACACATGTCGTGCGTATTGACCTCAAGTCAAAGGAGTATCGCATTGTTCCCACTAACCGAGACACCCGTAGACATATATAGTGGAACTACATCAAACGATTTCTCAGATGGGTATACCAATACCCTCTAAGGTATTTGTGCATCCATCATGAGATACCTAGTATCTCGTAGCAAGTGAGATCTTACTACACTCTCTAAGAGTATGATGCAGATCGCACACCAATCCCCATTGCATCATCA
The DNA here is from genome assembly GCA_037126765.1 of Stenogyne calaminthoides. Taxonomy (NCBI): domain Eukaryota; kingdom Viridiplantae; phylum Streptophyta; class Magnoliopsida; order Lamiales; family Lamiaceae; genus Stenogyne; species Stenogyne calaminthoides. The sequence continues at coordinate 19,827,543 of JBBCBC010000031.1, read as the reverse complement.
ATATCCCATTCTTGATGATCCTTGATTAAATTATTTGAGAATCATGCTTAAGTCATCTGACTTCTCACACACTCAATGACAACAATGACTCAAGGGAACACAGATAAGAATAGATGCAAACAATCAAACATAATATTCTAATTAGTGCAATGCCATATATTTAATATTAAACAAATAATAATATTAAACCAATACTGAATATTATCTGAGTATTATGTCCTTACAAAGGATTGTCTCTAGGACACTAACACTAACAATTAATCCCGTCTAGTGGCAACTGATTCTCCCCGTTCCCTGCATTTCCATCAACATTCAACCTGTCATTACCTACCACAGCCATTCTTCTCTGGAAAGCTCGATTCCTTCTTGCTATAGTTTTAGGGTCTAGTCCAGTCCGATCAACGCTCGTTTCTCCTTTTGAGCGTGTTCTCATAAACCTGAAAACTCAAACAAAGAAATCAAATGCAACTAGCACAAGAATATAGTAAAAACAAAAAAGAAAAAACCCACTACTAGCTACTAATCTATTTCCAAGTTTTACACAATGATCATAACGTCACTTCCCCGTCAACAGCGCCATTAACTTGGTCGTGAAATGCTAAGTTCTCAACTAGCAGTTACTCCACAAGAGTATGGGATCACTGTAGCAAGGGTAAGTATTTGGACCAAGTAGTATCGAACCCGAAGGAGGTTTTGTATGCGTGTAAATCCCTGGAAATGTATGCTTCGTAACTAATATGGATGCGATTTGAGATTTCTATTTTAATGCTATTGAATCAACGAAAGCAAGCAGATAACAAACTATTAAACTAACTTCAGATGAAGTGCAAATATTGGAGAATGTTGCTTTGGACAGGAATCCCTACGTATACTATCGGAATTAGTTTGGCAACTAGGACTATCGTGGTGTACAAAGAGAGTAATCCTAAGTGTACTTAAAACTAGGAAATCTACTTCCCTAATTCCACACTAAGTAAGGTACAACAAAAACTCGGTTTTTATCCCCGATTACCCAACTAATACCTTCTTTCCCTCACTGACCAAATAACCCAATTATTGAGGTCGTGCTTAATTACTATAGCCCTAATTCAAGTTGGGTGATTCGGTCGTACTCCCTAAATGAACCAGTATATTACCAACCCCGTCACAGACCCTCTCCTCAAGCGTATTCGTTGGAAAAGAGTGATTCTGTCGTCCTCTCTCTAACAACATTCGTACTCAGTTCAATGGTTTTTATTGGATTGGTTATTCATATTAGCAAATTAAGAAGATTATCCAAATTACACCTCGAATTATCCTAATCGCCTAACCAATTCACTATTTCTACTTGATCATCCTATCCAAAGAAAATCAAGGGTTTAACCTACCATCTTGATAATCAAATCACAAGCAATCAATTTAACAATAGAAATCATTATATATATGACATCCTGGGATTCATTAATTAACATTGTTTTAAGAAAATCTAGTTTCTCCATAAAATCTAATTTATGAATTTTCCTAGCAAATTCCATCTCAGATTCAACACTGGCAAATCTAATCAGTCCGTCGTCCCCGGGGATTACGTGGATACCATAGTTTGAGAAATCTTCTATTGAAACACTATAAGGTTTCTTGTTATGATTATTGTAATTGTTTATGCAATTATATGTTCGTTGTTGGTGAACTGTTTATTTCCGTTGCGCATGTATTACGTGTTTACGTGCCTCTATATTCCAACAGCTGGTACAACTGGGACAGACTTCAGCATATGATGAGTCCAACATGAGCTGAGATATGTCCATGCCAAGTGGATCCTACTCAAGTACCTCTCCTAGTCTCTAGTGATGAATCTTTATCAGAAGAGGATGATGTTCTCCACACTGATGATAATCAGGAAAGAAGGACCTGGAGAACCAGTCATCCAATTGACCTGATCATCGGAGACCCATCTGATAGAGTCAAAACTAGACATCAGATTGGTGAAAGTGCAATGTACTGTTGTTATCTGTCTTTGAAGGAACCACTCACAGTTGAAGAAGCTCTTCAAGATGCAAGGTGGATTCTAGCCATGCAAGAAGAACTAGAGAAGTTTGAACTAAATCAAGTTTGGGAACCTGTAGACAGACCAACTCATCAAGATGTGATTGGTACTAAGTGGGTTTTCAAAAACAAGAAGGATGAGCACAATATGATAACCAGAAATAAGGCAAGACTTTTTTCTAAGGGATACTCACAATAAGAAGGGATTGATTATGATGAAACCTTTGCACTGTCGGCAATTTGGGCGCCATTCGGTACGTTTTAAACTTATACGCTCATAGGGGATTCATTGTGTATCGGATGGATGTAAAGAGTGCGTTACGAAATGGGGTACTAAGTTGAGGAAGTTTATGTTGAACAACCCCACGGCTTTGAAATGAGCAACCAAAGCATCTTTGTTTAAGAAAAACTCTTTATGGATAAACATGGGCTCCCGAGCATGGTATGATACATTGTCCTAGTTCTGACGGAAAATGGTTCCACCAAGGATTGATTGATAGGACCTTGTTTAGAATTGAAGACGCGAAGAAGATATTATGATGGTTTAGATCTATGTGGATGACATAATCTTGGTTCTCCCAATCGAAAACTATCGAGAAATTCATAAACTAGTGCAAGGGGAAATTTGAGATGTCCATGATGGGTTAGATGAGCTACTTTCTAGGTCTTCAAGTCAAACAAGCTCATCTTTGGGATCTTCATCGCGGTAAAGTATACAAGGAATCGATTGGCTAAATATGGACTTGAAATAGCAAGGAAGTCGAGTTCCAACGATGACTTAATTCAAGATGGACCCGGATGAAGGTGGTAAAAAACTAATCGGAAGGAGTATAGGGCTTTGATTAGATCATTACTATACCTGACTGCCAGCAGACCAAATATAACATTCACAGTGGGTGTATGTGCCTGATTTCAGGCAAAGCCACCGGGAAGCAGCTAAGCGGATTCTTAAGTATCTGAAGGGTACTGTAAACCTCGATTTATGGTATCCAGCAAATGATAATCTAGAGCTTAGTGGGTACTCTGATTCTGATTATGGAGGTTGTAGGTGATGGGAAAATTGTCATGTGCCAGTATCTATCGGGATGATCTCGTAAACACAAATTTAAATTAACAATTATTACTAGCATGAATTTACCTAAGTGAATTCAAATAATAATTACGCCAACAACGTCATGCAAATAAAATCACGTAAAGAGTTCTAGCATGCGGAATTCTAGGAGTTTACATAAACGTACCCGTTGGAGAGACGGTCTGAGATAGGCAGGATCAGGTGACAACTACCAACCAAAAGTCCTTCTCAAGTATTCCCACAGTCTTCGCTCAACAACCCGGTGGAAGGTTCTCCAAAGAACGATTTATAAAACAAAAGGGAAAATAAATTTGTTGCACCACCTTTGTGGATTTCTAATATTTCCAACACATGGAATTAGTGTGGGGATGAATGAATTCATCCCCATTTATAAGAACAAAATTTTGGGTCCCAAAATTAGGGTTGAAAAGATCTTTTCTTGATCTCCAAGAAATTTTGAATATATCCAATATATTCTTCTTTCCATGTGTATTTTCCACAAAAATCTCACCTTATTTTCCCAATAATTTTAAATTTTAGTAAAGATTTGCAAGATTGGATCTTTCTTGAATTTATGAGATATTCTTGTATTCCAAGAATACATATATTTCTCCATAAATCTTTCCAAGAAAATCTTTATTCCTTTTCTTATATTCATTATTTTCAAAAAATCCCATAAAGAAAGGCCAAGTGGGAGATTTTCTTGAATTTATGAGATAATCTTGTATTCCAAGAATACTTATATCCTTTCCATAAAAATTTTTCAAGAAAAATCATTCTCCTCTTTTTTCTATTTTTTTGAAAATTTGAGGAATATTAGGCAACATAATTTATTTTTATTTTAAGCACCTTTTAGTTAATGGACTATAATTTGGGCTACTTGAGGGGCCTTTAGGAGAATTAAGATGGACCTTCCAATGGACTTAAATTCTAATATTGAACCAAATATAATTCAAATTTCATTAATATTAATTAATACCACTATATAATTAATATTGCACTATCCAATGTTAACCCATTCTAATATGGCTCCGATTATTATTTCCGTGTTTTATTATTTAGTCCACTAATTAATTAAGCCAAAAAGCTTTATTAATTAATATCTTTGGCCTTGGATGGAAGGATTTCATTTTATTATCCATATCGGGAAATTAATTCCACTTGCAAGATTTGGTATGATAAAGGTTCCGAGCCCACCAAGGTGACCAATCAATCAAGACTTTTGCAAAATTCTCTATATTAATCTTAAAAAGATATAGGTCTTCAAGGTATCAAGTCTCAATGATTCTCTTCCCATTTATAAGTCAAAGCAATAATTACTAATCGCTTTTTGTCCTTATTAAGTGGCGAGATTACGAAATCAACAACCACCGAGGTTTAACTCTTCATCCCTTAAGTCGGTCGAATGAGTTTATCCTCTCTTTCCTCTTCAAAGACATGTATTAGTGTAATCTCTTGGTCAAGACAAGAATCCCAATTTACACATCAACTTCTACCAATTATTAATCTAAGTTGTGAAACACGCACTAGTTCTCAAGGATTTGTTAATGTTATATCTAGTATCACCACGTTAACTTTGTAATATGTGCTTTATGAACGGTGTTCAATAAATTTATATAATATTCAATCATATTTAAAAGGATAAATAATTTATTTGAAAAAAAAAGTTTTATCATTTATACAAAGTAAAAAACATACTTTCACGTTATAACCCCAACAATCTCCCACTTATACTCAAAGTTGGTATACCACACAACCGTCTAATGTATTATACGGTGACATCTAATGTCACCTACATCAACCTAATAATATATCTCTCACTTATACTTTAAAACAGTGACAACGCTCTTTTATTTGGTCCCTATTACCCGTTTTAAAACAAAACATAAAAAAGCGATGCATATAAAAGCGGGGTGAAGGAATGGTGATTCCAGATTTTTAGCTTTTAAGAACGATGTGTGTTGTTTTGCTTATGATCGAGTGCATATGACAAAATAAGAACGTAAAGCAGTAAACAACACAACAATGTATAGTGGTTCGGAGACTCAAGCTCCTACCTTTGTAGTTTACTAACCTTTCTACTTTGAGCTTTCTGACTACCTCTGTAGTTTACTAACTCAAACTGGACTTATCACCCTCTCGGGCTCGCCTCTAGATGTTTAATTGAGTTCACACTCAATCGGGACTTATCACCCTCTCTCGGGATTGCCTAACAACTACCTCACTTCACCACTAGTTATCTCTTACGAGAAATGGGGTTTGGGTTTGGTGTTGTCTCCAACTATGGTGAGATTTTCCCTTACAATGGTTTAGCCTCAATGCTAAGGTTGGAAAAATCTCTCTAAGCTTAGGATACATCGTGGGTTGCTTAGATTGGGTTCTAGAACACTCTTTGAATATATTTGTATATCTACAGACTTGTGTTCTAGGGTGGGAAAGCTTGAGTATATGTTCTCTTAGCTCTGTAGCATCATTTGCTATCTTCTTCGCACTTCAACACGTAATAATGTAGGAAGAACTTGTATTTATAGTGTGGATTTGAATGTTACCATTGGAGAGAATCACATTCAAATCCATACTATTCTTTGTAAGTTCTGCAGCTTTTTCAGGCTGGTTGTCTTCCTCTCATTGGTCCATGTCAGCTGGATTCCAACGGCTATATTCCTCAGCTTCTTCACTTCGGAACATTCAGGATATATACTGAGCATTCAGTATATTACTGAGTCTTCAGTAATTACTGTGCCTTCAGTATCCTTTGTCTTGATCTTGATATCTTGGTCTTGATGTCTTACGAGTCTTGAGAGATATCTTGAATGATATCTTGAGTCTTGATTATCGATCTCATCTTGAGTCTTGAGAATCTCGGTTTCATCTTGAGTCTTGAAACTTCTTGAGTCTTGAAATCTATCGATCTATATCTGGCGACTATACATTGTCACGGATAACATCACGAACACTCTAAAAAGCCCCAATCGACTCATCTATCAAGATTATCTGAACATGTCATACTCAGGGGTTTTGGGATCTAATCAAAATCTTCTTTATTAAATTCATTTCCCATCACTCTTGACACCCATTCGTTCCACATGTCTCTCGAATGTTAACAGAGGTAGACCCTTTGTGAATGGATCGGCTAGGTTGTCTTCAAAGCGCGATCTTTGCCACCTCTATATCTCCACTCTTAACGATTTAAGTATAAGGCGGTATTTCCTTTCTATGTGTTTTTTTGGCCTTGTGGGCTCTCGGTTCCTTGAATTTGCAAGCTGCTCAGACATTATCACGATGAGCCGTGATGGTCTTTGGGTAAATTCGAACAACGTCCAAGTCCACTAGGAAGTTCTTGAGAACATACCGCTTCTTTCGCTACTTCTGGCGGCTACATATTAGGCTTCCATGGTAGAATCGGGATGCATTTACGCTTAGCTTCTCCATATTCTGACTCCTCCCCAGACAAAACACCTTGCCGGGTAGATTTTTACGGAATCTATGTCGAATTGGAAATCCGGTCCGTGTATCAATTTGGATAAAAACATCGGTTTGGTAAACCCGACATTCTATCCTGAGTTCTTTTCGGATACTTTAGAATGTTCTTTCTGGCGGTCGGTGTTGATTTAAGGATTACTTTGATATCTTGCTACCATGCCAATGGCGTAGAAAATATCGGTCGTCGTACCTGACATTGCATACATAAGACTCCCTACTTTGCCGGCGCGTAGGGCGCCTTTCATGTCATCTATCTCCCTTGTGTCTTGGGACACATGCCTTTTCGATAGATGGATTCCGTGCTGAAAAGGTACAAAACCTTTCTTGGAATCTTACATCTTTGAATAAACTTCAAAAGCGATGTCTATGTATGAAGCTTGCGATAAGCGATCATTCTTTTCTTTTCGATCTCGAGTGATCTTGATCCCAAGAATATGACCGGCTTCCCCTAAGTCCTTCATATCAAAAGCGTTTTTTTGTGACCCATACCCTTACGTCGACAAAACCTTTACATCATTTTTCGATGAAAGCGAATATAAATCTCGTATAGTACTAAGAATACCAAGGCAGTTCCGTCACACTTCTTATACAAAACCTTTACATCGTTTTGATCAAATCCATAAGATTTGATTACATGATCAAAACATTGGTTCCAAGCCCGAGATGCTTGCTTTAGTCCATAAATAGACTTTCTAACCTTGCAAACTAGGTGCTCTTGGCCTTTCGCAATGAAACCTTGGTACATTGCATATAGATTTCCTCATCAAGACTCCCGATTAAGGAAAGTTATCTTGACATCCATTTGCGGATCTAAAAGAAATCTGGGTGCGTGGCTATTGCCAAGAGAATACGGATGGACTTAAGCATGGCCATAGGCGAAAAGGTTTCTTCATAATCAATACCCTCCTTTTGGGTGTATCCCTTTGCCACAAGCCTAGCCTTAAAGGTCTCGACCTTCCCTTCCTGTCTTCTTGTTCTCTTGAAGACCCACTTGCATCGATGGGTTTTACCCCATTGGGTGGTTCCATAACTCCCACTTGATTATGATACATTGAGCCCATCTCGGCTTCCGCCGCATTTTGCGAGATTCGAGAATCCTTATCTTGAACCGCCTCCACTGTAGGACCGAGTGCGATTCATTATCCCCGGGGACCAAATCGAAGATTCTCCTATCCCCATGAATCTCTCGGGGTTGTCGAACAACCCTCCCTCTCTGACGAGGTTCGGTTGTGTGCATGTGGACTTGGCATATCAACTTGTGCGGTTGGTATAGGAGTTTGCCCTCTTATTTCATCTAAGGTAATCTCACTTTTTAGGCTTTCTATTGTTCATAAAGTCATCTTCCAAAAATCTAAAGTCGCGTGCTTATTACCACCTTTCAATCTTGGGGACCATAGAACATACACCCTTTCGTTCCCATGGGGTATCCTATAAAAGCGACCTTAGCTCGACGTGCATCCAACTTAAACCCTTGTCCGGCCGCGTATGTTGGACACCCCCCCAATTTCGAGGTGTCTTAGACTGGGTTTGCGCCCAGTCCACAGCTCTTTAGGGGTCTTGGGAACCGATTTGGATGGTACCAAATTCAGAATATAAGCCGTTGTTTCCAAGGCATAGCCCCAAAATGACTTGGGAAGATCTGAATACTCATCATGGATCTGACCATTTCTAAGAGTGTTACTTTCTTAGATTCTTCACCCCGTTTTGTTGAGGGGTTCCGGGTGCAGTCAACTGGGAAACAATGCCCTCGTCTGACAGGTAGTTCAAAAACTCATCGCTGAGGTATTCGCCTCCATGATCAGATCGTAGAAACTTGATACTCTTTTCCATATGATTCTCCACTTTGACTTTGAACTCTTTGAATTTATCAAAGGTTTCCGATTTGTGTTTCATCAGGAAAATGTACCCGAACCTTGAGTAATCATCAGTGAAAGTCACGAAATACTCATAACCACCTCTAGCTTTGGTTGACATTGGACCACACACGTCAGTGTGAACGATTTGCAACACTTCTGTGGCTCTATTCCCCTTGGCTCCAAATGCCCTCTTAGTCATTTTACCCTCTAAACATGATTCGCAGGTTGGAAGTGGTTCCAATTGTAGGTCCGACAATGAACCATCTTTCACCAACATTTGGATCCTATTTAGATTAATATGACCCAACCTTAGATGCCAAAGAAGTGTCTCGTTCACTTTTTCTGAACGTTTTCTCTTATTGCTTGAAACAGTCGATGTGTTAAAAGATGCATTTTGTGAGTGGTGTGCCGAGTTAATAGTATAGAGATTGTTCCATAAAGTTTCATGACAGATAAACACATCGTTGTGAAAAACAGTAACTTGTTTAGAAAAACGAACAGAATATCCATCAATAAATAGTTTTGAAACTGAAATAAGGTTTTTGTGAAAAACAGGAATATAAAGAACATCTCTTAAAACTAAAGTCTTGTCTTCAAAAGACAGGTGCACGTCTCCCACTGCTTCAGCTGCTACTCTCGTAGCGCCTAGTGTGATGAGGATCTCACTCCCACTAAGTTGCCGGGTCAATTTGAACCCCCGCAACGTGAAACAAACATGATCAGTGGATCCCGTATCTATTACCCACGAGTAGGTAGCATACGCCGCTAAACAAGTTTCAACAACTAGTGCATGAGAATTACCTTTCTTCCCATTCCTCTTAGGCTTGGGACAGGCAGACCTCCAATGTCCTTTCTCACTGCAATTGAAACACTTCCTCTTTGAATTTTCCTTGACACCACCAGCATCCCTCATCTTACCATTGCCCTTGGCAACAATTGAGTTTGATTGCTTATGGCCTTTTTGTCCTCTTCTTCTTCTTGCCTTCCCTTGGCCTAGAAGATGAAGACGAACCACTTGCCATCAAAACTTGAGTTTGGTGCCCATCAACGTCTCTACCGAGACCAAAGCTTACAAATAATCAGCCAGTGAGGCCAAATTGTTCAAAACTTCTAGGCAAAGAGTGGAGTACCAAATCGATCTGGGTCTCCAGATCTTAATCTGCACCTAGAACCTCAAGTTTGTTCAGATGAACCATCATCTTGAGAAAATGATCCTTTACCTCCATAATTTTCAACGAGAGCATCTCTCGCAAGGTGATCTATCGAGCCGTGCGGTTCTGATGTTGGAACATCTTCTTAAGATTTTATATGATTTCTGCAGTAGTTGTAAATTCTTGGTGTTGGTGTTGCAACACATCTGACATAGATGCCAGAATAGTACACTTTGCCATGTCATTACAATGCTCCCAGTCATCATATCTTTTCTTTTCCGCTTTACTCGACTCGCCAGTTGGCTCATCAGGTTTTGGGGTATGAAGGACCCACTTGTGCTTTTGTGCGGTTAGGACAATAATCAGTTTACGTTTCCAATCAACATAATTTTCTATACAATTCTATTGACTTTAAGTATATTAACAGTGGATTAAAAGGTTTCGACATGCTGAACTGAAATAAATAATAATTTGTATAAGCACAAATTTATCACATAATTCGATCACATTATTCATATCAAAATCTCAAAACAATATGAATATGCATCAACCGACATCTCAAAAAAGTTTAAATAGGTCACATTGGGTGATCTGTCTATTTAAACACATTCAAGCAGGTTACAAACAGGAACAATTACAAACCTTTAATTCAAAATTAATAGTCGGCTCCCACTTGACCAATATAAAATTGACAGGGACTTCGGTGAAGTATATGCATATGAATTTTATACCTAAGTAATAACCATGATTAAATACAGAATTATTACTTCGCTTTGATCGAGCCTCGTTGGGACGGTCATCGTCACCACTAATAATAATTCACAATCATCCTTTTGGGAATTTATTCATGTGAAAACCATCTTTTGGCCGTTCCGTTGGGGAAATTTCTCCAAAAGAATTCACAAATAAATAAATCATGGAGGTCAATGTTGATGTAATTTTATTATCCGGAATAAAATTTATCAACCAAAACATATAGTAATTTTCTTTAGACAATTTTTTAAATCATGCAAACACATATATCAAATAAAATTATGCAATTTAAAAACAAGCATCAAGATAAAATAAATCACGTCGGGCACATATATCCAACTGCCATGGTTTAAATTTCATATCTTGATCGCTTGTCTCAAAAGGCTCCCACTGAATCCGCAACAATTCTTTAACGAACGTCCTCCGTCTTGGGTTAGGACGACGTCCGAAAAATGAGTAGCTCACGACCGGAGCCGCAGTGCATGTCTGCGCCTAAGGCGCCCCTCGGTCCCAAGTCGACCATCTCGCCCCGTCACCCCTCGGCATCCGCGTCTGCGGCGATGTCACCGACGCCTTGATGCGCCCGAGTCCGCCGCCCAACCTTACTGGCGGTAGCGCGCCGTCATAAGCCGTACATCTTGCCCTTCATTTACCCTCGTCCCTCGGCCTCGTCTTTGGCGTCGTCCGCTAACCCCGCTTCTTGATTGCCCGGGCGGTGCATCGCGGTGTCGCTAAGCGTTCCGCTTTGCCAGCGTGCTCCTCGCCCAGCTCGCATCTGTCCGGCACTTGGACGACCGTCTTTTAATTCTTCGTCTCCGTATTCGCTCACGACCCGGTTCCAATTTATTTACAAAATAAATAAACCTATATCTAGACTAGTCTATTACATTGAACAATTCCAACAAATACTAATCTACTCGTGGATTTTCTCACGAGACAAAACAAATCCGAACGAATCGAATTAAAAACCAATAATTTATTTGCATGAAAATAAACACATTAAAATACCATGACAATTGGATACCTGCAAAAAAGATCTAACAGTTCTACTATCCAATTTCAAATTTTAATGAACATCAATTTAAATTACAGTTTTAAAGATCAGAGCCCGAACCTGGGCTCTGATACCATTTGTTGGGAAAATTATCATGTGCCAGTATCTATCGGGATGATCTCGTTAACACAAATTTAAATTAACAATTATGACTAGCATGAATTTACCTAAGTCAATTCAAATAATAATTACGCCAACAACGTCATGCAAATAAAATCACGTAAAGAGTCCTAGCATGCGAAATTCTAGGAGTTTACGTAAATGTACCCGTTGGAGAGACGGTCTGAGACAGGCAGGATCAGGTGACAACTACCAACCAAAAGTCCTTCTCAAGTATTCCCACATTCCTCAGCTCAACAACCCTTGGGAAGGTGTTGGTCCCGTCTTCTTGAGTCTCACACGTGTATGGGGGAATACACGTGTTCGATGATTTTTAAAACTTTTCTTCACTTTGGTCGGATGGATCGAGTTGTCACGATGATTTGGCCCCGAAGCCGAGATCTCCACGAGTCAAAGTCTATAGAGACAATGATCTGAGCTACTTTCGAAGCTTGATTAAATTCAACCGAGCTGAGTTTTTCAGAGATCCTGAGCTGCTTGGATCAGATAACTATCTTACTGAACCCTCAATAGAGTTAGTTAAGTTTGGTAACTATCTGTTCTAGCTACTCAAGTGTGCGGAATGGTTGGCCCTAATTTTATACTCATTTTTAGTTTTGCTGAAAACCTTCCTTTTAATGAAACAGTGATTAAGGTTGTGATCAGTTGATGCAAGTTCAGTGGATTGATTCCAACTGAATATCAGTAAATTATGCTTTCAGTTAAAGATATGCAATAGATAACAATGCAGTACAAAAAGCAAAACAACACAGCAATTATAGTGGTTCAGAGACTCAAGCTCCTACATCCACTCTCTCTGACCTTCAGAGAAATTCCTTAACCACTTCCTAAGGTTTTCTGACTGACTCACTGCAGCTTACTCACCTTTCTACTTTGAGTTTTACGACTACCTCCTTTGTAGTTTACTTACTCAAACACACACAAGCTTTCTGAGTATCCAAGATAGTTTACTCACTTCTTCTCTAGAGTTTTCTGACTACCTCAATGTAGTTTACTAATTCTTTACAACTCCAACTCACCAACAATCACACTCAAACTACCTTCTGAAAGGGTTTGGGGTTTACAGTTGGTTTCAACTAGGATGAGATATCCTTTACAATAAGTACAATGCAAAGGCTAGGATATCTCTACTAAGCTTTGGATATATCTTATCAAACTAGGCTTAGTGAATGAGCTCTCTTCAATGTGAAACACTTGGGAAATTCTTGGGTTTTTAAAGTGCTTCAAATTTCAATAATAAGATTGAGCTCTTGAGTTGCTTACAAATTTCCCTAAACCTTCAATGTAGAGGGTCACTAGTATTTATAGGCAATCACCAAGGTCGCTCTTGAAAAACTATCCGTTGGAGGAGATAGCTTCATGAGTTTCCTCTTATGGTGTTTGATGAGCACTATTTTTAGGGTTTGAATCATACCCTTGCATGTTTTTAGGCAATATGCTTTTATGTAGCTAATCACCACTTTTTGCGGTTTGGAACATAGTACTCTTGACATGCTTGATGACCTATCGCTTTTCGATGTCGATAAAAGTCTGATCTTTGTCTTCCTCGATTGGTTCTTGTCTTGATAAATGTAGACAAACATAACTTGACTCTTTTTTGGTCAATATCATGAGTGATATAACCTTAACAACACTTAGTTTTAGTTCCTTTTTTGACTTGTGAATGTCTTGGGCAATATCTATTTTTTTAAGTATTCACTTTTTTCTCGGTTTGTAGCCTTGGATAGATATTATTAGATTACCTCGGAACATTGAGGGTTATCTTTGAGCATTGATGAATTCTTGAGTCTTGATTAACTCTTGTGCCTTGATATCTTCTGTGTCTTCAGTATCTTTTGAGTCTTCTGAGTCTTCTGAGTTTTCTGAGTCTTCAGTGTCTTCTGAGTCTTCACAGATATACTGATTGATATACTGAGTCTTCAGTTTCTCAGTTTCATATTGAGTCTTGATTTCTCGATTTCATCTTTGAGTCTTCATTTTCTCAGTTTCATACTAAGTCTTGATTTCTTGATTTCATCTTGAGACTTGAAACTTTAGTTTCATCTGAAAACTCTTGACTCTTGAGAATCTTCAGAATCTAACCTGATCTATATCTGCTGACTATACATAGATGCGAGATAACATCCTGAACACTCTAAAACGAATCTGACTCAACTATCAAGATTATCTGAACATGTCATACTCGGGGTTTTGGGATCTAATCAAAATCTTCTTTATTAAATTCATCTCCCAACAATTTCCCGGTCTTGATTTCTCGGTTTCATCTTTGAGTCTTGATTCTCATTTCATCTTGAAACTTGAAACTTCTTGAGTCTTCAGAATCTTTAGAATTTAACCTTGATCTATATCTGCTGACTATACATGGTGCAGATAACATCCTGAACACTCTAAAACTGAATCCTGACTCATCTATCAAGATTATCCTGAACATGTCATACTCAGGGGTTTTGGGATCTAATCAAAATCTTCTTTATTAAATTCATCTCCCAACAATTTCCCCCTTTTTGATGATGCAAAACCATCTTGTTACAAAAACACTTAACCTATACTTTCGGGTTTTCGTTTTTTTCCTATTACAATCCAAGAATGGCAAATCTTTCAACAATTTCATCACAAAGGCATATCAAAACATAAAAGACATGTAAAAATATAATGAGATATTATCTTTGAGCATAATGATAAATTTTCATTGATTGTAAGATAGAAGTTACAGAGTATAATGAAATTATCAAAAACAAAATCAAAAGAAGTAAAAAGAGTCTTCAGTCTTTAGTCTCCAGTCTTCAGCTTCAGTCCTCTATCTTCAATCAGCTCTTCAATCTTCTTCAACCTCATCCTCAGGCACCTCCAGGTTGAACATCCCATAATATCTCTTTTTCAGTTCATCCCTTTCTTTGAAGATATCTGGGTTGTTTCCTGTCAGTCCTAATTAGATGGCATACTGAGCAATTTCTTGAGAAATGGCTGTCTCATTCACCAGGCCATTCTCTAGTCTTGGAGCAGGGCAGATATATGGATCAGGGGCAACTATTTGAGCATTACCTTCATCTGCTAAGTTAATCCAACTCTGCAGGTACTTAGGATAGAAAGTTAATAAGTACTCTATGAAGGCTTCATTCATGTCTGAGCTTGTCCCCCTCCATTCCCTCAGAATTTCAGAATAGAACCAGAAGGTTCTCTTAATCTCTTCCCAGGCATCATTGAATTGAATAGGCATCCATTTATCAATGTGCGGCCACTTCTGAGCTTTAGCAGTACCCCTCCTCTTGCTCAGGAACTTCTTGAAATCACTTCTGCGTTTCTACTCTTCTTCTTTCTTCTTCCTGATTACAGGAACTCCTGATACAGAAGCAGCAGTTTTCTTCTCTTTTTCCACTTGGAGTGATTTCAGAGCTTTTCTTGTGTCGAAGACTTCTTTTCCAGCTTCTTCTTCAGACTCTTCAAAATCAATAATCAATTTTCTTTGAGTAGCCTTTGAAGTTTTAGCTCTTTTCTTCTCTGGTTCAACAAATGCCACAGCCTTTCTCTTGATAGGTTTAGCTTGCTCTGCACCGGCTTGGCTTGTTTCTACCATTCTTCTACCACTCAGTTTTTCAGAGATAGCTTCCTGAATTGTTTGCTCAGAAACATGAGTGTAGATTGGCTCTTAAGCTTGCTTGAACTTGAGCTTCTCAGTGGCTTCTACTTCTTTTAAGGCTTCTACTTCTTTTAAGTCTCCAGCAAGAATTTTCTTTTCAGCTTCCTTATCTGCCTTCTTCTTCAAGGTCTGTGCCAACAACTCCTTCAGCTTGCCTCCAGGCCTTTCCCCCTTTTCGGCACCATACCTTGGAAGAAGTTGAGACAGTGCGGTATCCATGTGATATTGTTCTTTACTGATACTTCGCACTTCTCCAGCCAACTGATCATGCTCGTCCTCTAGCCTCATCATATGGTTCTTGGCCATTGAGAACTCTTCAGATAGCGGTGCAAACTGGTTGGAAAATACATCTTTCAGCATATCTGTCATCTTGGTCATGAGCAGGGAGCCCATTTCCTCAACAGCACTCTTGATCATCTGATCATTTTTCTCCACCAGCTTGGCTTCAAGATACGAAGTTCTCTCTTGATACATTTGCTTCATCTCGGCATTCAGCTCAGCTTTGACTCCATCTAACTTCCCTTCTATGGCAGTTAATTTGTCAGTTAGAGATGTCTGAAGCTTCATCAAGTCTGAAGATGAACTCAGGTTCTCTAGCTTCTGGGATTGGTTGGCCAATGTTTCTTCAATTTGAGCAACTTTCTCCACCATTGGCACCACTTTCTCCAGCTTGTCCACTATAGGACTGAAGTCAATCTCTGGAGCATATATCACTTGTTGTTCCTTCTGAGCTGGGTGCTCCACCTGAGCCTCAGTCTCCACCTGGGCTTCAGTCTCCACCTGAGCCTCAGTCTGCATATCAGACATAACAGATTTAAAGATAGGAACTTCAGTAGCTTTGACATAATTTTTAGTAGTGCCAAAAGTTACCTGAAGAGTGCTAACTTTAGTCTGAGGATGTGAGATATTAGGCTGACCAGCATCATTACTTTTCTCCATTTGAGATTGCTTCTCAACATTTCCTTGTTGGTCCCCTTCTTGATCTTGATCTTTTGAGCTCGAGGCACCAACATCAGCTTCCCTCCTTTCAACCACCTTTCTCCTGACCAGCTCATCAAAATCTGCAACTTTCATCCGGAGCTTGATCTTCCTGAACCCGAAGAACTCAGTCAGCACTACAGTCTCTTCATTCCACCAGTCCTCTCCTCTGAAGGAGGCAATGTTAAGCATCTCTGGCAAAGTTTGGTTCAGAATTTAGACTGTGGTCCTCAGTCTGAAGAAGAGGTCCTGAAGATCAGGATATGAGCTCAGCTCAGGGTACCTATCCAGAATGAAGCTTTCCCCCTTGCTGCACCACTCGGTCTCTTCTGCCTCTCCCTGCTTTAGCTTTGGGCTTTCAGGTTCAGTAGGATTGGCTTCAGGTGCTGAGGGATCTAAGAATGGTTCACTCGGGAGCATGTCCAGATTCAGCAGCTCCTGAGGCTCAGTTTGTTCTGAGGTCTGAACAGGCATCTCCTCAGTAGAAACCTGAGATCCCTTGAATATCTCCTGAGAAATCTTGTCTGAGCTCAGAGATGTTTCAAGAACCTCAGAGAACACCTGTTCCTCAGTTTGCTCTTGAGCAGTAGTCACAGCCTGAGCCAGTACTTGCAATGGAGATTTTTGTCTTTGCTGGCCCTCAGGTTGGACTTCCTCAGTCTCACTGACCTCCTCCTCAGTAGAAATTTGAACTTTTCTGCGCTTAGGAGCCAGTGATTTCTTCTTCAGGGCTTCTCCCTTTTCTCTCTTCACCTCCATCAGTGCCTTCCCCCTGGTTTGTTGGACTTTTTCAGCAGCTCCTTCAGCAGCAGTCTCCTCCTTCTTCTCTTTTCTTCCCTTCAAAGTCTTCTTTGATGTTGTTGGCTTGAAAAGGATCTTGGACTTTGGAAAGGTTGAGGAGTTGGCAAAAATGTCTTCTTCTTCCCTGCACATCTCCAGGATGAATGCTATCTTAGTTGCATGAAGGATTTTCCCTTTAATAACAACCGAACTGTTCACCTTCTGGACTTGTTTAGCTTGGTCACTCACTACTCTGATTAAATATCATAGCCAGTTGAATGCGGTAGTGGGTGAGTCTTCAATAGCCGCCATTAATCTCAGCTTCGGCGTACTAATTTGTTGAAAACTGCCGGACCGACTCATTATACATTTACTCACGATATCCAGCAAAACTCTATACTTAGGCTTCAAATGCCTTTTATTTAGAGTAGCCTCAAACTTAACAGGATGCTCTGTAATCCTATCAAGATACTCTTGTTCCCTACCCATCATATACATTGTAGGGTCTTCTCCTCTATCGCTCAACTTCATTATCGTCATTAAGGTTCTTAGGAATTATATACAATTCCCTCACAAAATTGACATATTTTGATCTATGCTCTAAGTGAGAAACTGTAATTTGCGACTCTATACAGTCCTCCTCGTCTATTTTCAAATTAGAGATAAATTCGATTACCTCTTTTGAATATTCTGCCTCTGGTTGATTCGAAACCAGGTTTGTGAGCTTCGCTACCCGTATCATGTGCAACGCTTCTTCTTCATGTGTTGCATTCGACGAGCTCTCGAGGGAAACAACGTACTCGTACCACGGCTTGTTAGAAATGGCTAGTTTATCGTAAACCGAGAATGTCATTTTGAAGATTTTTTTTTCGTGAAGGGTTTTGAGAACGATGAAGGGTTTCTGGGCAAATTAGAGGTTTTTAGAAGCAGAGTGTTTTTGAAGACGAAGGTTATGAAATTGGGCTTTGAAAGATTTTTTAATGGATATATAGAATTTGATTCGTAGAAAATCGTATAGATTGAAGAAATCGATAGTTGAGATAAAACACCGACTAATCGGGTATATGAAAGGACGATTTCACGAATATTACGCCGCCAATTTAACCTTATTGGTGATTAATGAATAGTGCAATTAATTACTGTTCCTGCAGACCATTGACTATCTTCGAGAATTTCAAAGGTCCCGCCCAAATATTCCTTCAGGTGTTTTGTTATTTATTGCTAATGATTAGTGAGATTCAGTTAGACAATAAATGAGTTGCATGAGTCAATACTTCTTCAGACTAATTTTCCTCTATCAGTCTTACTGAGTTTTGACCTTGATAAAATGTCAGTATAATACTGAGTACTGATCTTCAGGATATCTGAGTTTCCCAAGACTCAGAGTTCAGTACTTTCAATTTTATCCTGAGTTTCTCAGTAGAATCCTGAGAAAACTTCATGCATCTAAAAACTTTCAATTTTTCAGATTTGCTCTATACACATGGATCCAACATACCTAATTCAACTGATAGTTCCTGAAATCTTGATTCAGCCAAAGGTTTAGTCAAGATATCAGCTCTCTGTTTATCAGTATGAATTTTCTCCATCCTGATGTCATTCTTCTCAACATGATCTCTGATGAAAATTCCTTCGTTAGTCTGTTTCACCTGAAGTCCAAGAAGGAAATTCATCTCCCCCATTATTAACATCTTCAAACTTTCCTTTCATCATTGATCTGAGGGCCTTTTTGCTCAACATAGTCAGTGATCAGTTGCTTATATCCTGTCATATGTCTTGAACATCCACTATCCAGATACCATACAGCAGGAGCCAACTCATTTCCACTCATCAGTGCTATGTTGTCTTCATTCAGCTTAGTGCCCTTGTCTTTCACCTGAAAAACAGATCAGTTCTTAGGTACCCATTTGGTGTAGGGTCCTACCAGGTTAGTTGTACCTTTTGGAATCCAAATCTGCCTAACAACTCTAATTACTTTAGAGTGGATGATTTGTCTCCCATAAACATCTACATACTCATTCACCACCCTAGGTGCCTTGGACAAGATCCTGTGTATGAGTGCAGTGCCTTCTTTAGATGAACATGAGCCTTAGAGTTCTTCTTGGAGTGCAGGCCTTTTTGTTCAAGTCGTTGGCTTTTTGTCACCGGGTCTTTGTCTCGGTGACTTGGGTTCAGAAACCTTTACCCTTAGGCAAGTGGGGTTTGGGTTGCTGTCTTGAAATCGGGGTCTTCGATGTCGAGGACTTGGTCTTTTTCGAGTTGAGAATATCTCTGCCGAGTGTTTCTCTTCCGAAAATCCTCTCGATGGTTCAATCTGATTTCTTCGAGTTGGTATTCTTAGCTTTGAGGCTTTGAAGTCTTGGCATGAAGATTTCCTCTTGAGTGGTCGGAGTTTTCTAGCCTTTTCACGAGGTCCAGGATTTCTTCCTGAACATTGATTTTTTTAAAAAACCATAGGTCCTTTACCCTTATCTAAAAACAACTGGCGTTCTTGATCGGGAGATTAGGTGCCACTTGTTTAACAAAAGACAGATCTTAGTGCTACTAGAAGCATCATTCAGATGACCTTGTGAGGTTCCCCTGAATGTATCGCAATCCGGCTTTTTATAGTTCTGGTCTTTGATAACTCTGAATTTCATCTATCACTTTAGATCGCGAAATTCAATAGAGCAAACTTTCTCTGCGACTATCCTCACATTTCTTTAGAGTTTCATGCTTCTCAAAGAGGTCATTGAACTTCGATTAAATAAATTGAATCTCCTCGATGGGTTTCTCTAATTTTTCATTCGGGTCTCTATCACCTTCTTTTTTTCGAGAGTTGTACTTTCCAGAACATCTAGTTCATCGATGAGTTCCCATCAATTGAGAAGTGATCTCAAAGATTTTTAGAGTCTTTCCACTTCGTTCTCGGCGATCAATTCCTTGTTACGCTCTTGAGTTTCATTGGCGATTCTTGTAACACGAATAGTCCTTCATAAGATTCTCAAAAGAATCCATCGGTCAAAGTTCTCTTTTTACAGAGAACTTGAGAACTCATGTGCTTGTGTAGGAGCAACAACAGAGATAGAAGAACTTACCTCCCCTACAGCCATGAGACCAGATATCATCAACGGCTACTATCTCGAGAACATCTCATTTGAGAATCGGAACCTTCTTCGTAATGTTACGCTTCCTCGAAGAATCACAGCAAGTGAGTCCCATATTTTTTTGGCAGTTTCACAATGAGAAATCATTCCCATAACACCATCATCAATAGTGATATATAAAGTATCTTTAGCAATATAGTCAAGATTAACTAAATTTCTCTCATCAGGAGTAAGTTGATCATCTGACTTTGGAAATTAAGTTCTGGGATCATTTCTCTCAGTTTCAGTAATTATGGGATTTACAACAGTGAATTTGAATGGTCCTTCAGAAACCACTCTCCACATTCTTTCATGCTTTGAATACAGATGAGCCTGCATTCTTAATCTCCATAAATCATAGCTCTCAACTGAGAACATAGGAAGTTTCTTAGAAGGCATGATGTCTGAGCCTTGTAAGATTTCAAATAAATAGATCTGTTGAGACCACCGTAGTCTTTCAAAGAAATTAGACTATGGTCAACAAAAGCGAGTGTTCAGGTTGAACCACTACTCTGATACCACTTGTTGGTATCAGTGCAGAGACGGGTTTTAAAATAGATCAGTTCAGGTGGTCACTTTGAAATTAGTGAACCTTTTGAACTCCCGCTCTGATACTACTTGTTGGTCCCGGTGCTAATGAGTCTCACACGTGTATTGGGGGGGAATACACTGCTCGATGATTTTAAAAACT
Source organism: Stenogyne calaminthoides (assembly GCA_037126765.1). NCBI lineage: Eukaryota > Viridiplantae > Streptophyta > Magnoliopsida > Lamiales > Lamiaceae > Stenogyne > Stenogyne calaminthoides. Next base: position 19,806,821 of record JBBCBC010000031.1, on the reverse strand, counting down.
TTTTCTTCATCGAGGTCGGATGGGTCGAGGTTGGCACGATGATATGCCCTCGAGAAGACAGATCGCCCTGAGTCAAAGTCTACTGAGACAATGATCCTGAGCTGCTTTCAAAAGCTTCAGATTAGCCCAACTGAGCCTGAGTTATTTAGAGATCCCGAGCTGCTTGGATCAGATAACTATCTTACTGAAACCTCAGTAGAGTTATTTCAGTTTGGTAACTATCTGTTCTAGCTACTCAAGTGTCTTGGAATGGTTGGCCCTAAGTTCATACTCATTTTTAGCTTTCTTTGAAAACCTTCCTTTTAATGAAACAAAGATTAAAGTCATTTGGATCGGTTGATGCAAGTTCAAATGGATTGATTCCAACCGAATATCGATGAAATTATGCTTTTCGGTTTAAAGATATGCAAATAGATAACAATCGATCTGAAAAGCAAAACAACCCAACAATTATAGTGGTTCAGAGACTCAAGCTCCTACATCCACTCTCTCTGACCTTCAGAGAAATTCCTTAACCACTTCCTAAGGTTTTCTGACTGACTCACTGCAGCTTACTCACCTTTCTACTTTGAGTTTTCTAACTACCTCACTGTAGTTTACTTACTCAAACACACACAAGCTTTCTGACTATCCAAGATAGTTTACTCACTTCTTCTCTAGAGTTTTCTGACTACCTCAATGTAGTTTACTAACTCTTTATAACTTCAACTCACCAACAATCACACTCAAACTACCTTACAAAGGGTTTGGGGTTTCCGGTTAGTTTCCAACTAGGATGAGATATCCTTTACAATAAGTACAATGCAAAGGCTAGGATATCTCTACTAAGCTTTGGATATATCTTATCAAACTAGGCTTAGTGAATGAGCTCTCTTCAATGTGAAACACTTGGGAAATTCTTGGGTTTTCGAGTGCTTCAATTTTCAATAATAAGATTGAGCTCTTGAGTTGCTTACAAATTTTCTGTAACCTTCAATGTAGAGGGTCACAAGTATTTATAGGCAATCACCAAGGTCACTCTTGAAAAACTATCCGTTGGAGGAGATAACTTCATGAGTTTCCACTTATGGTGTTCGATGAACGACTATTATTAAGGTTTGAATACTCTCTTGCATGTTTTAGGCAATATGATTTTATGTAGCCACTTTTTGCGATGCGGAACCGCGATCTTCTTGACGTACGCCCGATGACACTTAAACTTTTCGATTAAAATAAAAATCTGATCTTTTCTTCCTCTGATTGGTTCTTGTCTTCAGTAAATGTAGACAAACATAACGGCTCTTTTTTGGTCAATATCTCTGAGTGATATAACCTTAAAAACACTTAGTTTTAGTTCCTTTTGTCTGCATGTGAATGTCTTGGACAATATCTATTTTTCTGAGTATTCGCGTTTTTCTCAGTTTTGTTGCCTTCAGATAGATATTATTCAGTGCCTCGGAACATTTAGGTTATACTGAGCATTCAGTATATTACTGAGTCTTCAGTAACTACTATGCCTTCAGTATCTTTTGTGTCTTCAGTATCTTCAGAGTCTTCAGTGTCTTATGAGTCTTCAGTGTCTTCTGAGTCTTCAGAGTCTTACGAGTCTTACGAGATATCTTGAGTCATCGATTTCTCGATTTCATCTTGAGTCTTGATTTCTCGATTTCATCTTGAGTCTTGATTTCTCGATTTCATCTTGAGTCTTGATTCTCGATTTCAGTCTTCGAGTCTTGATTCTTGATTTCATCTTTGAGACTTGAAAACTTTAGTTTCATCTGAAAACTTACCGAGTCTTCAGAATCTAACCTGATCTATATCTGTTGACTATACATGGTGCAGATAACATCCTGAACACTCTAAAACTGAATCCTCACTCAACTATCAAGATTATCCTGAACATGTCATACTCAGGGGTTTTGGGATCTAATCAAAATCTTCTTTATTAAATTCATCTTCCAACAGAAGGTTCTCCGAAGAACGATTTATAAAACAAAAGGAAAAATAAATTTGTTGCACCACCTTTGTTGATTTCTAATATTTCCAACACATGGAATTAGTGTGGGGATGAATGATTTCATTCCCTATTTATAAGAGGGGTTTTCAAAAATTTTGGGTCCCAAAATTAGGGTTGAAAAGATCTTTTCTTTATCTCCAATAAATCTTGAATATATCCAATATGTTTTTCTTTCCATGTGTATTTTCCCACAAAAATCTCACACCCTTATTTTCCCAATAATTTCGAAAATTTTAGTAAAGATTTGCAAGATTGGATCTTTCTTGAATTTATGAGATATTCTTGTATTCCAAGAATACATATCTTTCTCCATAAATCTTTCCAAAAAAAATCAAGAAAATCTTTATTCCCTTTCTTATATTCATTATTTTCGAAAATCCCATAAAGAAAGGCCAAGTGGGAGATTTTCTTGAATTTATGAGATAATCTTGTATTCCAAGAATACTTATATCCTTTCCATAAAATCTTTTCAAGAAAAATCCTTCTCCCTCTTTTTCTCTATTTTTCGAAAATTTGAGGAATATTAGGCAACAAAATTTATTTTTATTTTAAGCACCTTTTATTTAATGGACTATAATTTGGGCTACTTGAGGGGCCTTTAGGAGAATTAAGATGGACCTTCCAATGGACTTCTGAATTCCAATATTGAGCCACAATATAATTCAGCCCATTAATATTAATTAATGTCACTATATAAATAATATTGCACTATCCAATCTTAACCCATATTACGATAATATGGCTCCCGGTTATTATTTCCCATGTTTAAGATTATTTAGTCCACTAATTAATTAAGCCACTGAAAAGCTTTATTAATTAATATCTTTGGCCTTAGAGTAAGGACAACTTAACTTTATTATCCATACCGGAAAATTAATTCCACTTCCAAGATTTGGTATGATAAAGGTTCCGAGCCCACCAAGGGGACCAATCACGCAAGACTTTTGCAAGCACACGATTCTCTGTATTAATCTTAGCAACCGTCGTACAATTAATATTATTGCCCAAGATATAGGGTATCGAAGTCTCAATGATTCTCTTCCCATTTATAAGTCAAAGCAATAATTACTATTCGCTTTACGGTCTTTATTAAGTATGTAGATTAAGAAATCAACAACCAATGAGGTCTAACACTTCATCCCTTAAGTCAGTGCGAATGAGTTTATCCTCTCTGTAGGTCCTCTTCAGCACATCGAATGCACTAGTGTAATCTCTTGGTCAAGACAAGCCAATCTGAGACTTACACATCAACTTCTACCAATAGACTGTTCGGGTCTATCTAAGTTGTGAAACAACACTAGTTCTCAAGGGACTGTTAACGTGATCTTCTGTGATCTGGTATCACCACGTTAACTACAATGTAACATGTGCTTTATGAACGGTTTGCAATAAATATATATAACATTCAATCATATTTAAAGCAACAATGATAAATAATTTATTTTAGTAAATAAGTGTTTAATACATAGGTTATACAAAGTAAAAGCATACTTTCACGTATAACCCCAACAGTAGGATAGACAGGAAATCAACCTCAGGTACCTGTCAGTTTTTGGGAAGCAAGCTGGTCTCTTGGTTCTCAAAGAAGCAGACATCTGTTGCCACATCTACTCTTGAAAGCGAGAATATATGGTATAGGAAGTTTATTTGCTCCCAAGCGCCTGCTCACAATCCTTGAGGGATTATTTTTAGGGTTATACTGGAAAGTATGCTTTTACTTTTTATAAGCAAACTGAATTTCTGTCTTATTTACTGAAATAAATTATTTGTCACTGGTTCTTTAAATATCATTGAATGTTACATATATTTACTGCATAACTATTCAATAAATAGTACGTGTTACATTGTAGTTAATTTAGTGATACCAGATCACAGAAGATTAAATTAACAATCCCTTGTAACTAAAAGTACAGAATTCACGATCCAGATGGAAATGAACAAACCATCGTGAAAGGTTGAAGTGTAAGGCTCATATTGACTTGTCTTGACCAAGAGATTGCACTGGTGCATTATGAAGCACTGAATAGGACCTACAGGATGATAAATTCTTCAGTACTGAATATAGAAGAATTAGACCTCAGTGGTTCATTGTTTCTTAATCTCCGTCCCTTAAATAGGATCGTGTGGAATCAATAATCATTGCTTTGACTTATGATGGGAAGAGAATCAGTGAGATTCAATGCATTATATCTTGGGCAATGTTATTAGTTACACGACGATTGCTAAGATTTAATACGGTGAAACGTGTGCAAGTACGTCTTGTTTGATTTGTCCCATTGGGAGGCGCAGAAGTTTTATCATATCAAATCTTGCAAGTGGAATTAGTTTTTTCAGTATGGATAATAATGTTGAGTCGTTCCTTGACCAAGGAAAAAGATGTTAATTAATATGAAGCTATTTCAGTGGCCTAAATTAATCAATGGAATGGATAATCTTAAACGCGGGAAATAATAACCGGGAGCTATATTAACAGTAATATGGATAGTGCAATATTAATTATGTAGTGGGATTAATTAATATTTATGGCTTGGATAATATTGTGGCTCAATATTGAAATTCAAGATCCATTGGAAGGTCCAATCTTAATTCTCCTAAAGGCCCCTAAAGTAGCCCAAAGATAAAGTCCAATAACTGAAAAAGGTGTTTAAAATAAAATAAATTACAGTTGCTTATTTTCCAATTTTTTTTTGAAAATATTAAAGAAGGAAAGAGAAAAGATTTTCTTGAAAAGATTTTATGGAATATGATTTCTTGAAATACAAGATTATCCCATAAATTCAAGAAAAGTCAAAGATCCTATTTCTTCCCTAATTAATAGGTAATTTTCGAAAATATAAGGAGGTGGGATTTTTATAGAATATTTTAATTATGGAGAAAAAAAATATATTGGATATATTCAAGATTTCTTGGAGATCAAGAAAAAAAATTTCCCATCTTATTCCTAGGGCAAAAATCGGCCACCCCTAGTATTATAAATAGGGGATGATATTTTCATCCCCAAAGCAAATCCATGTTTTGTAAAAATTAGAAATCCACAAAGGTGGTGCAACATAATTTTATTTTTCCTTTTGTTAATTGTTCGCGAGCATCCTACGACCGGATTGTTGGACAAGGACGAGGGAATACTTGAGAAAAAATTTTGGTGTGTTCGTGTGAACGGGATCCATCTTCTCAACGGTTGTCACACCGAGAGGTTAGTTCACGTAAACTCTTAGCAATTCCGCATGCGTAGAATTTATGTGACGAATTTGTATGCATGATTTGTTGTTGAATTATTATTTGAATTAATATAGGATTAATTCATGCTAGTAATAATTGTTAGAATTAAATTTGTATTTAAATATTCATCCCGAATAGATCCGTATAATTAATTCCCCAACAATTATAACATTGTAGCTACGAATGTGCCTATTTTCTGTGACAGTAATAGTTTGATTGCTATCACTCAGAACCCAATTTTGTGTTGGGATTATACTAGAAAGTATGATTTTTACTTTGTATAATCAAAACTGAATTTCGGACTTATTTACTGAAATAAATTGTTTATCACTGATGCTTTAAATATCATTGAATGTTACATATATTTACTGCATAACTGTTCATTAAATAGTACGTGTCACATTGTAGTTAATTTAGTGATACCGGATCATCAAGATTAAATTAACGATCCTTGTAACTAAAAAGTACACCATTCACGATCTAGATGGAAATGAACAATCCATCGTGAAAGGTTGAAGTGTAAGGCTCGGGATTGGCTTGTCTTGACCAAGAGATTACACTAGTGCATGACCGATGAATCAATAGGACCTGAGGAGGACAAATTCTTGAATCGAACAAGGAAGAATTAGACCTCGGGTTCGTTATTTCTTAATCTTCGTTCCTTAAATAGGATCACGTGTGGTTGGTAATTATTGCTTTGACTTATCATGGGTAGAGAATCAACGAGATTCAATACTTTTTATCTTGTTCAATATTATTGGTCACATGTGATTGCTAAGATTTAATACGGAGAATCGTGTGCAAGTACGCTTGTTCGATTTGCTCCCTTGGGAGGTTCATAAGATTTATCATACCAAATCTTACAAGTTTAATTAGTTTCCGGTATGGATAATAATGTTGAACCGTTCCTTGACCAAGGACAAATGATATTAATTAACGGAAAGCTATTTCAGTGGCTTGAATTAATTAATGGGCTAGATAATCTTAAACACGGGAAATAATAACCGGGAGCCATATTGACTGTAATATGGGTTAAGATGGATAGTGCAATATTAATTATGTAGTGGGATTAATTAATATTTATGGGCTTGAATAATATTGTGGCTCAATATTGATAATTCAAGATCCATTGGAAGGTTCAATCTTAATTCTCCTAAAGGCCCCCTGAGTAGCCCAACATATAGTTCAATAACTGAAAAATGTGCTTAAAATAAAATAAATATTGTTGCTTATTTTTCCTCAATATTTTTGAAATTTATGGATAAAAGGGGAGAAAGATTTTCTTTGAATTTTGTTATGGAATGAAGATATGTATTCTTGGAATACAAGATTATCTCATTAAATTCAAGAAATCTCCCACTTGGTTATTCATGAAGATAATTTCGAAATTTTTGAAATATAAAGGGCAAGAAAGATTTTCTTGAAAAGATATTATGGAAGATATGTATTTCTTGAAATACAAGAATATCTCATAAATTCAAGAAGATCCAAATCTTGGAATCTTGCCTATTATTTTTGAAAATATCCCATAACAAAGAGTAGGTGGGATTTTGTCATGACGCGGACGCACACAGGCCAATGTAGAGCCGCATACTTGGTAGCGGTAGAACCCAGGGCAGCCAGCGCAGAGATCGAACACGTCTTGCAGGCGCTAGCCTTAAATCTTGTGAGCCCATGATAAATGAAATGTGAGAATGTGTGAGGGGCCTTGGCTAAGGATTCATGGCCAGTGTGTGTGGATCTGTGTGGTCTGTAGTCTTCCTGCTGTCCTTGGAAATCTTGAGCGATACTCTTAGGAGTCATTGTGTTATTTAGGCGATCTGTTATGCCAAGCGCCGCGAACTTTGATTTACTCGGGCAAGGTCGCGACGAGATCTTGGTGCATCGGTATCGAGGCTTCACCAGCTTGGCGTTTCGAGACGAAGTTAACTTTTCGAGACGATCGAGTGGGAAATTCAAGATTTTAGCGTTTCTTCAAAATCAAGCCAAGAAAAAATCAAACCATGACAATTGGATAATTTGTGCCCAATATGTTTATTTTTTTAAAACGATTTATTATTGTCTTATCTTTTGCTTTATTTAATTTGTTTAAATGTGTTTGCATGAGAGTTGCCCAATGAAAAATTCTCACCGTCAAAAATTACTACGATGTTTAAATAATTAATTGACAATTTTATTTCGGATAATAAAATTGAATTAATTTTGATCTCCATGATTTATTTATTTGTTAATTCTTTTGGAGAAATTCCCCCCACAGGACGGTCAAAAGTTAGCTTTCACATGAATGAATTCCAAATGGATGATTGTGGATTATTACTAGTGGCGACGATGACCCTCCCAACGAGGCTGGTTCAAAGCGAAATAATAATCATGTATTTAATCATGGTTATTACTTAGGTATAAAATTGATATGCATATACTTCCTCAAGTCCTGTCGATTTTATATTGGTCAAAAAGTTCCAACTATTAATCTGGATATTAAAGGTTTGTAACTGTTCTTGTTTATAACCTGCTTAAATGTGTTTAAATAATGACCCACCCCACGTGGCTTATTTAAACTGTTTTGAGATGTTGGCTGATGCATGTTTATATTTTTTTGAGATTTTAAATATGATGCATGTGATCGAACCTTGTGATATACTTGTGCTTATGCATATAGTTATTTATTTCAGTTCAGCATGTCGTAACCTTTTAATCCACTGTTAATATACTTAAAGTCAATACAATATGTATGGAAACTATATTGATTGGAAACAAAAAATTATGATTGTCCTAACTGCACAAAAGCACAAGTGGATTCTTAACACACCAAAATCAGATGAGCCAACTGACGAGTCAAAAATGCGAGACTCGTCAGATCACCTTGCGAGAAATGTCGTCGCTGAAAATGGTGGAGGGCAAACCCGTAAGGGATTACGTCCTCAAAATAGATGGCCCATCTGAACAAACTTGAGATTCTGAGTGCAAATTATAATCTGGAGACTCAGATGAATTTGGTATTTCACTCTCTGCCCAAAAAGTTTCTAAGCATTTTGGCCTCGCTAGCTGATTTGTTGCAAGCTTTGGTCTCGGCAGAGATATTGATGGGGCACCAAACTCAAGCTTTAACGGGATCACGTGTGGTTGGTAATTATTGCTTTGACTTATCATGGGTAGAGAATCAACGAGATTCAATACTTTTTATCTTGTTCAATATTATTGGTCACATGTGATTGCTAAGATTTAATACGGAGAATCGTGTGCAAGTACGCTTGTTCAATTTGCCCCCTTGGGAGGTTCATAAGATTTATCATACCAAATCTTGCAAGTGGAATTAGTTTCCGGTATGGATAATAATGTTGAACCGTTCCTTGACCAAGGATAAAAGATATTAATTAACGGAAAGCTATTTCAGTGGCTTGAATTAATTAATGGGCTAGATAATCTTAAACACGGGAAATAATAACCGGAGCCATATTGACCGTATAATATGGGTTAAGATGGATAGTCTGATATTAATTATGTAGTGGGATTAATTAATATTTATGGGCTTGAATAATATTGTTGCTCAATATTGATAATTCAAGATCCATTGGAAGATCCAATCTTAATTCTCCTAAAGGCCCCCTGAGTAGCCCAACATATAGTCCAATAACTGAAAAAGGTGTTTAAAATAAAATAAATATTGTTGCTTATTTTTCCTCAATATTTTTGAAATTTATGGATAAAAGGGGAGAAAGATTTTCTTTGAATTTTGTTATGGAATGAAGATATGTATTCTTGGAATACAAGATTATCTCATTAAATTCAAGAAATCTCCCACTTGGTTATTAATGAAGATAATTTCGAAATTTTTGAAATATAAAGGGCAAGAAAGATTTTCTTGATTTTCTTGAAAAGATATTATGGAAGATATGTATTTCTTGAAATACAATAATATCTCATAAATTCAAGAAGATCCAAATCTTGGAATCTTGCCTATTATTTTCAAAAATATCCCATAACAAAGAGTAGGTGGGATTTTGTGGAATATTATAATTATGGGAAAAAGAATATAGGAGATATATTCAAGATTTCTTGGAGATCAAGAAAAGATTTTTCCACATTATTTTTTACCAAAATTTCGACCACCTATGCTCTATAAATAGGGGATGACTCTTTCATTCCCAAGTACAATTCCATGTGCTGAAAAAATTAGCAAATCCACAAAGGTGGTGCAACATAATTTATTTTCCTTTTGTTAATTGTTCGCAAGTGTCCTACCACCGGATAGTCGAGCAAGGATTAAGGGAATACTTGGGAAGTTCTTTTGGTGTGTCTAATAAACAAAGCCATTGCCGTCCCAAGAGGTACGTTCACGTAAACTCGTAGAATTCCGCATGCGTAGGTTTTACGTGATTTAATTATATGCATGATTTGTTGTTGGATTATTATTTGAATTAATATAGGATTAATTCATGCTAGTAATAATTATAAGAATTAAATTTGTATTTAAATATTCATCCCGAATAGATCTGTGCAACTTATTCCCCAACATTTTGCACACGAGATGCAAGCATGTGGACATCAGACACCATTTTATCAGAGACCATGCAGAAAAGAAAAACATCAGAATGGAGAAGATCCATACTGATAAACAAAGAGCTGACATCTTAACCAAGCCTCTAGCTGAAGTCAGATTCAGAGAGCTATGCAATGAGCTAGGACTACTGGACTTAGGAGATGAAGCACTAGATTACTTTAGTGGACTAATCTCCAACACCAGTTGGATAAGAAACTGACCAGGAAAGAGGGTCAGATGAAGGAGGAACTTCATCTGATCAGAAAAGATCGGCTGTATACTGATCAGAAAAGGTGAATAGTTGAAAAAGGAATTTCAACTATTGGGGTCAGATCAGAAGGAACCTGATCTGAGGGATAAAACATTGTTGGGAAAAATTGCTAAGGTTTAGGCTACACAAGTAAGATCAACAAAAATCAGAGAAGTCGAAGCAGAACAAGTGGTAACTGATTGATTACGATATCAATCAGTCAGATATGTTTCTCTTTCTATTATCTGTCTTACCCTATCTGATTTAAGTTATTTGTGCTTATGTTTTAAAAAGGTTATAATTACTGTTTGCCGCACTTTATGATGCATGCACTGCAAACATTAAATGCGGACGTGGGGAATATATATTTAATGGCATTTATTGTGAGTTTTTGCGTCCAAAATACGAGCGGGCTATTTTATCAGCCCCACGATTAAAATACTTTACGGCCGCTTAATCTCAGCCGTAATTTTCAAAACACTAATACTCAAGTATTTATGGGAAGTTGTGTAAAATGTTTTCCCTCTCTCTATATAAACCCTAACTTGTTTTCCAGAAAATCTCTCTACATTTTCGACATTACCAAAAACCTTGAGAGATAAAATCTCCACAATTCTTTCGAACTCTCAAATCGATTCATCTCCCAATTTCAAACTTTTGAATCAATTACTGGTAATTTCCTAAATGTCTAATCTATATTCTTGTGGTACCTACTGTTTGTTATTTATATGCTTACAAACATTGGTACTAATTTTTCTGGAAAATTGTCCTTGTTATGTAATTGACTTGCTCTTTCTTTTTCTTACTACTTATATGTTTTTGCAAGAGTGTGTGCCTGCTTTACTCAATTCACGAGTTAGGATTGTGTGTTTGACAATATGTATTGACAAAATTATTTCAAACCCTATCTAAATTTCTTTTGTTTTTCAGAAAAATGGCACAACTCATTGCTCGCGCAGGACAGGGCAAGAAAATCTGCAACTTCGCTTCGATGAAAAAGGACATCATCGATGAGAAGTTTGTGATATTTACCGTCACCTCGGATCCTGAATCATTAGAGATTTTAGATTGTCTCCGTGCTTGTGGTCTTGACCAGTACTGCTATCGCCATCAGGAAGTGGTACACACGTATGAAGCATTGGAGTTTCTATACAATTTGAGAAAGGAGGATGACGATGAAGAGAAGTTGTTTTTCTCGGTTGGAGGGACAGAAGTGGTTGTGACTGATAATGACCTTCGACGGATTCTTGGTTGACCTCCAAGACCAGCCAACAGAGAACAGATTGTGAGTGTTTGTTCCCCCCATCTCAAGAGAAAGTACAGATTGCTCTTCGAGATAGTGTCCAAGGTCATCATGTGCCTTACATACAGTCTTGATGCTGTAACCACTCAGAAGCAGAGCGTAATGACCGCCATCATTAAGAAAGCTGCTGACGTTGAGTGGCTGGGGATGTTCAAGTCCAGGTTGCTTAAAGAGACAGCAAAATTCTCTCTGAATGACCGGAATGAGGTTTATCTGTCTTCCAAGTGTTCCTTCGTTCACAAGGTGTCCATCATCTTGTACGACAAACTGCCTCACTATCAGTGGAGTGAAGACGGGACGAAATTTTATCTGGCAAAGTTTAAGGCAATTATGGGTAAGGATGAACCCTTACCTGGACAATCAGATGATGACCCAGCTCCCTACATGCCCAGACAACGAGGAGAAGGCAAGGGCAAGGAATCCAAGGGCACGCAAGGTCTTACGTTCAATCGAAATGCAAGAGAAAGCCTCCCGAAGAAGCCGAAAGGAAAGGTTACGCCAAGAAACCGAAGGAACCGCCCGAAAAGCGCCGGAAGAAGATCACTCTTACGAAGAAGGCTCCAAGCAGTGGAAAGGGGTGGAGAGAACAGAGGAATTGATTAATCTGGAACCAGAGGAGGAGATTATTGTGAGTTCTGAGAGGACTGCAAGTTTTGGGCGGGTAGAGCCAGCTGAGCTCATGGAGTTAACAGAAGGAGAAGGAGAGGGTGAAGGAGAAGCAACTGGTGAACCAAATGGGGAGCAATCACCATCAGATTCGGTGCCCCTCAGTTCAGTCTTCCGAAGAGACAGGTCACCCACCCCCACTTCTAAATCACCTTCACCATCACCCAAACTCTTATCTCCTGTTCCAGAACAATCTTTACCTACTCCAGAACCACAACCTCAAACCGTTCCTGAATCAACACCATCCCTACCTCAATCTGCATCTATTCCGACTCCCGAACCAACCATCACTCCAGAAGAACCGCACGCACAAATTCTCGCAGCCCTTGAATGAATCGAAAGGTTGTGGAGCGGTATTGTAAAACCGCTCTCCGTAGATGACAGATATGTCTCCATCTCTCACAACCCCTTCAACACCAAGACTCTTTTGGAATCTCCAGAGTCAGAAAGCCCCGTGCTATATATCCTGAAACAGCAGGTGAAGGAGTATCTGCTTGGATTATGCCCTGACTTGATCAATCATCCTGGCATCCAGCACAAGCTTGAGGAGATCGTATTCTGGAGGGATATTCGGTTAAAAAGTATCGAGGAATTTATGATCCTCATGGATGCTCTCGAATCTGATTATTTCGTGGATTTAGAGATGAGATACTTGGAGAATGCTGGGGTTGACAGTGCAGTTGAATTGGTATCTGATGACGATATCAGATGGTTAATTCATGAAAGGTTTGGGATTGCAAGAGATGATGAAGGAGAAGGTGTTTGGGCTCAATCTGATGAAGACTGGGAGCAAAATTGCGGATGAACCCGTATGCGGGTGTCAGCGGATGTGACCCTACCGAGAGGCATCAACATCCGGGTCTGTTGCCATTGATCACGAATACCTAGATCATTTTTCAAACACTACTCAAGATGGGGTGATCATCACTTGAAACCAGTTCAACACTCTAGCAACTGACCTGATGAAGAGATTCAGAGAAGAGCAACATGCTCTTGTAGAAGCAGGGAGAAAAGCGACTGTGGACAGAATGCTACACTTACATGACGTCAACACCGAATCTGTGATGAAACGTGTCGACCCAGTCACGGAGAAGCTAAGCCTGAACAAATCAATGCTTTTTGACCTAGGTAAATTACTAGAGAGTGTCTGGTCCACTCTGGAGAGGACAGACACATGCTTAGACGCTTGGTGGAAGAGGTTCGAGGCATCTGTTAAAAGGGTTGGGAAGTTCATTGAAGGTGGTCTGAACAGACTGCTGGGCCCTGCACCAACATCTTCCACGGTCCAGATCACCCCACTCGCAGTTGAGGAGCTAAAAGACGAAATGGTGCATCTGTTCAACGCTCTTAACGTCAGGTTGACGAAACTTTTTGATGCAACCAAAAAGGGGGAAGAAGAGAAGGAAAAATAGATGCAGATGATCGCTTCTATGCCAGCTGCTGGGACATCTGTACCAACTCCTCCTGCACCATCTGCTGCTGCCATGCCAGAAACTGTTGTACCAGCTGTTGATTTATCTGACACCAAACAGGTGGAACTTTTTCAAACAGTTGAAAAGCATGGAGAGGACATTGTTGCACAAGGAAAAGCAATTTCTGAACAGAAGTCAGTCTTATCTGATGTAGTTCAGAGAGTAGATAAGATTAAGGACTTCTCGTCAAATGTTCAGAAAATGTATGAGGCTGAAGATCAGGCCAAAAGCCTTGAGTTAGCAAAGCAGTTGATCATAGCTGACTCCTTCACAACAAGAAGAAATGAAGGCCAGACAGTCAATGATTGATACTGCCATCAGAAAGAAGAAACTGGCTGACAGCAAAGGCCTTGCGACCAGATATGCCAGAAGAAAGAGGAAGAAGGCTGCTACAAGTAAAGATGTTGCCTGGGAAGAAAATGCCCTACCTACTCCAGTAAAAGATATCCTTGTTTTGAAGAAGAATTGGTGGCTAGAAAGGGATAAGATCAGAGGAGACTGGCTAGTTGACGTCTACATCTTGGACAAGATTCCAGTGTCTACTGATAAAGGGGAATTTAATGAAGAATTCAGAAACTGGCTTGAGATGAAGCATATCCTCAATTCTTCGACGTGGTCAAGCTAGAAGGTGAGGAGATGAGACTTATTCCTGAAGAACCTCCGTTTGAGAACATCTTGCCACCACTCAGACCAGACAGGTCCTTTGACTCCATTCGCTTCAAGAAGCTGTACTATGATTTTGCCAAGATGGGAGGAATCATAGAGAAAGAACGTCTGGCAGCTCTAATGCAGAGAATTTACAAGGTGTTTGCTATTCCGGAAGATCTCCAGAAGTTCAGATAATGCTGCAGATTTCAGAAGACTAGAATAGGATCAGACGATCGGTATTCTATGTACTTGTAAACTTTTCATCATTAATGAAGTACTCTATCTTTCTGATTCTAAGACAACATCTCATTGTCTTCTAAACTGTGCACTATCTTTATTATCTATCTTGCATTCATGACATCTGTTTTTCTGATTAACTGTTTTGGTTACATCAAAAATGGGGAAATTGTTGGGAAATTTGTAGTTAGTTTTGATGGAAGTTCCAAAATAGATTGTAATAAGACCAGACTGACCTGTTAGATGACTGATGATTTAAATATCAGATAGGGTGACCAGCTGATATGTATAGACAGCTGATGTATTGGATAAGAATAGGTCTAGTTTTGCAGAAGATCCGACACGAAGCTGATCAGAAGATATCAAGACCAGAAGACGGACATCAGATAACAAAAAGAACCAGTAAGTTGGGCTAAGACAACTTACATCAGAAGATTCAAACAGTTAGACAGATCAATGTTTATCTGATCTGGTCAGTTTCATCAGGTAACCACTTCAAGCTACCTAGTACGAGCCAAGTCACTCAGACAAGAAGAATGTCAAACTTGTTGGAAAATAAAGTGCCAACTTTGTGTACTTATGAGCCAATGAGAAGAAGACACGGACGTACGGAACTGACAAGTGCAGGACTAGCGTTTCAAAGTATAACGACTAGAAAGGACAAGCTTGCATGCTTTCGGTCATGCTGTCCCTGAAGCACGTCTTGTCCGCCTGCAAACCTACTGTAAATAGATCAAAATTCGAATTGCTCTCCAACGGCTAGTTCGATTTTGTGCCTATAAATTGGGATCAACCTTCATAGTAAGGTTATGGAAATTATACACAAGCTCAAGCTCAAGCAGATTTCCGCACGAAGAACACTCAAACGAAGATTATTTTCTAAGTGTTCATCCCATAAGTTCTTAGCTTTGAATACTCATCCTTTAGCTTTAGGCTACCTTGATACTAGGATAGTATTCCAGTTGGAACATTACAAATCTTATACCCAAACAAAAGTTAGGTTAAGTTTGTTATAGCAAGATTTCAGTCTTGGATTTCTAGATCTAATTTCTGGGATTTGTTGAGTGAGAACTCTTGAAACATTTGTTGGTTGTACAGTGTTGGACTAACATATTAAACTAAGTCTAGTTGGTTTAGTTGGTGCCCCGTCTGAAGGGAAGAGTGGACGTAGGACAAGTTGTCCGAACCACTATAAATCTTGTGTGATTTATCTGTTTTACACTTACACACTACTTGTTTAAATCTACATACATTTACTTAGTCTGGATCAGATTTGCATCAAGCTACTGACATGATCATTGACTCTTTGTCATCTGATCAAGAACCAGAGTACTAAGTATCTGATTTGAGAAATGGTTTTTCACACAGGTTAACTAATCTTCCGCACCATCAGTTAAACTGATAGACGCCTAACTGATCTGCCTTTAGGCGATCAGTAAGTTGGATATTAGTCCATATTGATCCACTCACACTTTCTGATCGAGTAACTTGCATATTTACACCGATCTCATTTAAAAGTTTTAAAGTCTATTCACCCCTCCCCTCTAGACTTCTACCCTCACTAATCTGTTTGGGACCTACAAATTATATGTTCGTTGTTGGTGAACTGTTTAATTCCGCTGTGCATGTATTACATGTTTACGTGCCTCTAAATTCCAACATTAAGATGTGGTTCCTTAGGATTAGCTTGATATCTAGCACAAAGATAGACACTATACATAATATCAAGTCTACTAGAAGTTAAGTACAAAAGACTTTCAATCATTGATCTATACAAAGTAGGATCAACATCTTTTCCAATCAAGTAATTACTTAACTAGTTGAACCCATAGGAGTTTTCATAGTTTTAGCAGTTTCAAGACCAAACTTTTTCACCAAATTCTTAGCATATAGGTTTTGAGAAAGAAAATACCATCTTTAATTTGTTTGATTTGAAGACTTAAAAAGAAATTCAGTTCTCCAACCATGGACATTTCAAAAGTACAAATCATTTCTTTAACAAAACTACAAAGCATATCATTACAAGTTGAACCAAATACAATATCATAAACATATATTTGAGCAACCATGATATCACTCTTAGAATTTTTAATAAACAAGGTTCTATCAGCTTCACCTCTCAAAATCCCAAATTCAATGTAAGAAATCAGTAAGTCTACCATACCAAGCTCCAGGTTCTTGTTTAAGACCATACAATGCTTTCTTTAACTTGTAAACATGATCATGAAATTCTAGATTTTCAAAACCTTGAGGTTGTTCAACATAAGCTTCATCACTCAAAATTTCATTCAAGAATGCAGCTTTAACATCCATTTGATGCAAGTTAATGTTAATGAAACATGCAATTGCAAGAAGTAATCTAAGAGATTCTATTCTAGCAATAGGAGCAAATGTTTCATCAAAGTGTATTCCTTCAATCTGAGTATAACCTTGAGCAACAAATCTAACTTTATTTCTCACAATGTTACCAGGTTCACTTCAAAACACCCTAGAAGAAGAATGGGTATTCACATCAGATGATTTGGATACTGTGGTTCTTGTGGCAGATTTTCAGTATCTGAACTTTTGGGTAATGTTGCATCAGATGTTGTAGGAACATTCTGATCAACATCCTTTCTATCTTCAGTGTCATCAATATATTTGGATACTTCTATCAAATCTGATACATTATCTTCAACACTTTTACCTGCAAGACTTGCAAGTTCATCAAATACCACATTAACAGATTCTTGCATTGTATCAGTTCTCAAGTTATAGATTCTATATGCCTTACTATTCTTAGAATATCCTAAGAAAAATCTTTTATCACTCTTAGAATCAAACTTGTGCAAGAATCGATCTCTATCATTTAAAGTGTAACAAACACAATCGTACACATGAAAGTATTTTAAATTTGGTTTCTTGTTATTCAGAATATCATAGGGAGTACAATTACTACCAGAACGAATATAGACTCTATTCACAATGTGACAAGCAGTATTCAAAACTTCCGCCCATAATTTCTTAGAAAGACCTTTTGAGGTTAGCATAACTCTTGCCATTTCTTGCAAAGTTCTATTCTTTCTTTTCAAAGAATCCCATTTTGTTGAGGAGTTTTAGGTGAAGAAAACTCTTGCAAAATACCTTTCTTTTCACAAAAATTAGTAAACAAATTGTTTTCAAATTCTCTTCCATGATCAGACCTTATCCTATGATCTTTAAACATAAAACAGTTTTAAACCTTTTGTAAAGAATTTTAAACTCAAAAAAGGTATCAAATTTTTCTTTCAAAAAGATAACCCAAGTATATCTAGAAAAATCATCTACAAGAACATATGAGTTCCTTTTACCACGTAAACTTTCTGTTTTCATAGGACCCATTAGATCCATATGAATCAACTCGCAACACTTGTTTGTTGTACATGCTGACAACATTTGGTGTGTTGTCTTTACTTTCTTACCTTTTTGGCATGGTCCACAAATTTTTCCTTTTTCAAAGTTAAGATCAGGCAAATCAACAACACCTAGTCTATTCAATTTCTGAAGACTTCTGTAATTATCATGACCAAGTTTTTGATGCCACAAAATAATGTCATCTCGCTTTTAACACTTTTACAAGTATGATTTGAACCAATCAAATAGCAATTATCAGCAGATCTTTTACCAGTCATTAAGCAATTATCCTTGTCAAACACAGAGCATGAATTTTTGTCAAATTTTACGTGTAAATCATCATCACATAATTGACTAATACTAATCAAATTTGCAAGTAAACCTTTTACATGTAATACATTTTCTAACTTTGGAAATACAGGAACATTCAAGGTTCCTTTACCAACAATTTTACCTTTTGAACCACCACCATAGGTAACATGACCACCACTACAAGATGTATAATCAGACAAATGATTAAATTGACCAGTCATGTGGCTAGAACAACCACTATCAAAGTACCGAGATCCAGGAACACATGTTTTAAAAGATGTATACACAATATTACATGACATGTTCTTATAGATCCACTTTTTAGTGTTGTTAACCTGTTTTATAGGGTGTTCAATTTTATCAGGCAAAACAATTCCAGCTTTTAAGTCTCTTCTTAACTTAGAACAAAGATGGACTTAATATGACCTATTCCAAAGACAATAAAAATGTATATACTCTTTAAACAAACCATCGATTTCTTTTGTTTACCTTTAAAAGATTTTGGTAAAGAAGTTCCAGCTTTTACAAAAGAAATAAGTTCACATGATATAGGGGTTTTTTTAAAAGTTTTCTCAAAACCAAGTCCAACATTACCAGATCTACCAATCATTAAAGCATCATTCAATCCAGTAGTACTAGCAGAATTTTTTTAAGAACTTAGAGTAGTGCTTTTAAGTTCATCTTTCAAAGCAGAAATTTACACATCTTTTCTAGTTAAAAGAACTTCAAGATTTATAAGATTTTCTTTCAAATCTGATTTTTCTAAAGATAAGGAACTCAACACCTAATTTTGAGTTTCTAAATCAGATTTAAACTTCAGATATTCAGAGTTACATTCACCAGAATTTGAAGTTTCTGCATTCAGAATTGTTCGAGCAAAACAGTTAATCTCAGAATCATATTCACTGAATGTTGTTTCAGATGTTGTGTTAACATCTGAATCTGCTTCAGACCAATAATCATCAAGATAATCATCAAATGTATCATCATAAATTATTCCAGCAGACATAACACTTAGTTCACATTTATCAGCATCAGTTTCATCACCAGAATCATCACTTAAGGTAGCAATACAGTTCATATTTTTCCTAAGAAAAGTATTAACACATTCATTAGCATAATGACCATATCCAGAACATGCATCACATTTAACATTTTTCCTGTACTCAGGATCATATTTGAACTTGTTATCCTTATTAAATTTCCTAGGTTGATTGAAACTGGAAGATTGACTTGGAACAACCTTTTTATCAGAGGGAGATGTATTCTGATTATTTCTATCTCTTGGTTGAAAATTACCATTTGGTTTTATGAACTTTCCTTTTAGAAAAGATTTGAATTGATTAGTTATAAGAGCAAATTATTCGTAAAACATATTCATCACATAAATCGAAACATCATCATCGTAATCAACTTCGCATAAGGATGTTTACCAACATTTTCAGAAGTTTCACCTCTAAAAGCAAGTACTTTCTTGTCTTTATCTTTCTCATGTTTTTCATCATCTAACATATTTGAGTTAATCTCATAAGTTTTCAAAATAATGAACAACTCATTTTGACTCAATAAATCAGTATTCTTAGCCTCTTCTATTGCAGATATTTAGCATCAAATCGTTTAGGAACAATTCTAAGTATCTTATTGACTAATCGAGTGTTGGAAATAGGATCACCAAGTGAGTGTGACTCATTAGCAATCTCACTTATCCTTTCATTGTATGATGAAATGTTCTCATCATCTTTCATCGTCAAGTTTTCAAATTTGGTTCCCAACATTTTGCGTCTAGTCCTTCGAACACTTTCTGATCCTTCACAATGTTCCTGCAATATTTCCCATGTATCCTTAGAAGAAACACAGTTAGATATCAGTTTAAACATAGAAACATCAGTAGCAGTAAAAATTGAAATTGGTCGACGTGCATTCATCATTGGACCAATCAATTTCCCTTTTGACTTGAGATTCTCCATCTTTATCATCTAATGTCTTTGGTGGATTCCAACCAGATAACACACCACGACATGCTCTCAAATAAATAGACTTAATATACATGCGTACTTTAGGTTTCCAGTATGGGTAATTTGATCCATCCAAAATTGGAGGTTTTAAAGAAGGAGTCAGTGAATAATCCATTGCAAAAACACACTTTAAACACAGGACCTTTAACTTAGTGTATCAAGTTTATGGCTCTGGCGCCAACTGAAAGTGTGTGCGCGTGTATTTTCAGAGTGTTGTTGAAAATGTTGTGCAACATGTAAAACAACATATGACAGCGGAAGTATAAAAATGCAGTGCAAAGGATTTCAAAATTGTATATAGTCTTAATTCAGGCTACACGAACCTCATGGTTAAAAACATCACTATAACAAGAAGTGAGATACACAAGAACCTCTTACAAGATCCTAAAAGGTGTAGTGAAAAATCACACACCAAAAATCAATCTATTCAATCAAGTAACTAGTGATCTTATTCAACCTAAAACTTGATCTAATAAGATAAAATCAATACTGATGGGAAATGTTAGAATACACTCGACCAGTACAAATAGATATAGCATCGACCCTCACACTCCACTCACGGTTGTGTCTCGGATGCTACTCGCTTAAGTTTAGAGTAGAGCAAATGGTATTTCACTTTAACTCAAACATGAATGTGGACCAATGAAGTGTATTTATAGACTTGAAGATCAACTGCATTGTCCTATCCAACGGCTTTGGATAGCCTTGCACATCTCCTCTACTATATCCATGATCTTGGTTTAACCACCCATGATCTTTCTATTCTTACTCCATCAGTCAACCGCTTGATAATATCTGAAATTGTCTTCAACCTGCAATGTAGGAAACACAGAAAAACACATCTAATAAATCGGAGGCAGTGTTAGGAGAAAGGGAAAATTTATGATATTGTGCAGAATGTTGTCCAACATCTGGAAAAACATCCGTGCAACATCAATAGTAAATATTGCATTGTAGTTAATGTGGTGATATGCGATCATAGAAGATCACATTCACAGTTCCTTATAAATAAGTACATCTACACCACCTAAATGGAATTGAACCCTCCATTGATAGAGGTTGATGTGCAAACCTCAGATTGGTCTGCCATAACCAAGAGATTGCACGAGCGCATTGTGATGCGCTGAAGAGGACCTACATAGAGGATAAATTCTTCCGTACTGACTTATGGGATGAAGAATTAGACCTTAGTGGTTGTTGATTTCTTAACCTCTGTCACTTAAAAAGGATTGTGTGCAATTAGTATTTATTGCTTTTATCTACGTTAGGTTTAGAATCAGAGAGTGATTTAATATGTAAGTCCCGAACGAGTTTCAGTGAGAGTGGAAGTATAGAGGGGAGGGTGAATAGACTTCCAAAACTTTTTCGTGAATCAAGTGTGTAAGAAAGTATGCCTGATCAGAGTGCGATGTGAACCAGTATGGACTGATATCCAACTTACTGAT
The DNA here is from genome assembly GCA_037126765.1 of Stenogyne calaminthoides. Classification (NCBI taxonomy): domain Eukaryota; kingdom Viridiplantae; phylum Streptophyta; class Magnoliopsida; order Lamiales; family Lamiaceae; genus Stenogyne; species Stenogyne calaminthoides. Next base: position 19,785,346 of record JBBCBC010000031.1, on the reverse strand, counting down.
CTATCAAACAGATCAGTTCGGCGTCTATCAATTTAACTGATGGTGCGGAAAATTAGTTAACTCGTGTGAAAACAAGTTTTACTCAAACAAAGATTCTGACCAATCTGGTTCAGATCAGATGACAAAGGTGTCAAACTGATCAGATCATAAGCTTGATACTAGTCTGATCCAGGTACAGAATATGCATGCAGATAAAAAATAGTAGTGTGCAGATAAGTGTAAAGCAAAATAAAGGTACACAAATTTATAGTGGTTCGGACAACTTATCCTACATCCACTCTTCCCAATCAGCAGGGGTACCAACTTAACCAACTGGACTTAGTTTAATGTGTTAGTCCAACACAGTACAACCAACAGATGTTTCACGAGTTCTCACTCATCCAATCCCAGAAATCAGATCTAGAAACCCTAGACTGAAATTTTGCTATAAAAAACGTAATCTAACTTTTGTTTGGGTATAAGATTTGTGATGTTCCAACTGGAATACTCTCCTATATTCTATGTAGCCTAAGGCTTGAGGATAAGTATTCTATGCTAAGAACAATGGGATGAACACTTAAGAATAAATCTTGAGTTTGTGTTCTTCGTGCGGAAATTTGCTTGTGCTTGAGCTTGATGATAATTTCCGTAACCTTACTATGAAGGTTTGATCCCATATTTATAGGCACGAAATCGAACTAGTCGTTGGAGGGCAATTCGAGTTTCGGTCTATTTTAGGTAGGTCTACAGGCGGATTTGACATGCTTCAGGGGCGGCATGGCCGAAAGCATGCAAGCTTGTCCTTTCTAGCCGTTTGACACTGAACCACTTTCCTGCAGACTGTCAGTACTCCGTACGTGCATTGTCAACTCCTCATTGGCTATCAAGTACGATTCGTAGTACTTGAATAAGCAACAAGGTTGACATTCTTCGTCTGAACACTTTCCTCGTACTAGGTAACAATGAAGTAGTTACCTGATGGAGTTGATACAGACCAGATCGAACACTGATCTGTCTACCTGATTTAGGTCTTCTGCTCGTAAGTTGTCTTAGCACAACTTACTCACCTTTTCTTGCTGTCATCTGATGTAGGTCTTCTGTCTTGAACTCTTCTGCTTATCTGATTCTCGGCTTATCTGCTTCAATCACCAGATATTCAGCATATCTGATCTTCTGATCTTCAAGACTTAACCTATACATATTGAGTTCCCCCTCAATATGTGACCTATCTGTTACTTCAGTTGTCTATACATTTTAGCTGGTCATCCTATCTGCTATCTAGATCATCAGTCAGCTAACAGGTCTGACTGGTCCTATTACATTATCTGTTTTGGAACGTCCATCGAAACTACAAATTTCCCAACAATTTCCCCCTTTTTGATGGAACCAAAACAGTTAAGAAAAAAAATAGATAATCAAAAGTAAACAAACAGATAACAACACACAGTTCAGAAGACAATGAGAGGTTGTCTTAGAATCAGAAAAAGAAAGGATATTTTATTATCGACGATGTACGAATACAAAATATAGCAAAAATGTCTATCCTGTGATTCTAAATGTCTTCTGATTCTGATCACGTCCGATAGTGAAACTTCTGGAGTTCTGGAGAAATGTTAAATACCTTGTACATTCTATCCATCAGATCTGCTAGCCGATCTTTCTCGATGATCCCACCCATCTTGGCAAACTCATAATATATCTGCTTGAAGCGTTCTGGATTAAGAGATTTGTCTGATCGAAGAGGTGGAAGAATGGTCTCAAAAGGAGATGCTTCTGGAATCAGGCCCATCTCTTCACCTTCAGGCATCACCAAGTCATAGAAATGTGGGTGTTTTGTCTCGAGCCAGCTTCTGAATTCTTCATTGAATTCGCCCTGATCATCTGACGTCGGGATCTTCTCCAAAACATAGACATCAATCAGTCATTCTCCTCTAACCTTATCCCATTCTGGTAGCCAGTTCTTCTTTGAGACCAGATTGTCCTTGACAGGAGCAGGTAAGGCTTTCTCTTCCCATGAGACATCCTTTGCTGAAGTGGCCTTCTTCCTCTTCCCTCTTACATACCTGGTCGCCAACCCTTTGCTCTCAGCAAGTTTCTTCTTTCTCTCTGCTGCCTCAATCACTGCCCTTTTGGCTTTCTGCTCTTCTTCTTGTGCTGCAGTTAGTTGCACTCTAGCTCTGGTCTGCTTCGGAGGTTGGATAGATTCCACAACTTGCTTCCCTCTCTTCCTTGCAACCAGCTTGGTTTCTTCCTCTTCTGCCTTCTCTTCTTCAGATAATTTTTTTATCAGCTCAAGACTTTTGGCTTGATCTTCTACTTCAAGTTTTTTCTGAACTGAGGAAGAGAAGTCTTCAATCTTATCAACCCTCTGAACCACTTCAGATATCATAGTCTTCTGTTCAGAAAGTTCTTTTCTGTGAGCTGCTATGGCTTCTCCATGATGTTCAACTGTTTGAAAAAGTTCCACCAATTCGGTGTCAGGAATGTTCACAGCTGGTATTGAAGGTTCTGGCATGGCAGATGGTTCAAAGAGACGATTCAGTTGTGCGAGATGAGGTTTAAAAAGTATCAATCGCATCTGCTTTTTATGGCTCTTGTCATTTTCCCCTTTTGGTTTCATCAAAAAGTGGTGACAGCGTGTTCGTCAGATTTATCAGTTGAGTGGAAATCTCCTACTTAAGACTTGTAATATCCTGGGGAGTGGCAAACAAAGGTTCAAGGCTTAGAATCCTGTTCAGACCAGATTCAATATCCTTCTTGGATTGAATAATAGAACCCTCAAATCGTTTCCACCCCAGGTCCAGGCAAGTTTATGTATGCTCTAAGGACCCCGAGACACTTTCCAACAAAATTTGTGTGTCGCCCAACATGGAGGTCGGGAGACTTAGCTTCTCCACAAACGGATCAACCCGCTTCATCACTGATTCGAGAATTTGATCGTGCATAAGCGTGATCTTATTAACGGTCAGCTTCCTTTCCTTCTCGAGCAGACCACTCTGCTCCTCTTCGAATCGCTTCGTAGCTATTTGTTAGAGATGTGAATTGGGCATCATTTGTAGCTTTTACCCCATCCTGAATCTTTGAAGAGATGTGATCTAGGGCATCGGCATTCAAAGTAGCAGTCTGACCAGATGTTGATGCCTCGCCAAGCTGGGTCTCATCTGCAGCACCCACTCTTGGTTCATCGGCAGCTTGCTTGACATACTGGTATTCTTGATCCATCCTTTCCTCCATCCTTGGAATCTTGAATCTGTCATGAATTAACCATCTGATATCGTCATCAGAGGCTAATTCGACCACATTTTCTACTCAAAGATAGCCAAGCATTTCGCCTCGAGATCGACGAAATAATCTTATGGGAGAGACTTCATCAAAATCAGAAACTCCTCCACAGTCTTCAGCCTTATGTCCCTCCAGAACACAATTTCCTCTATCTTTTCCTGAGGACCCGGATGGTTTATGAGATCAGGACAGATGTCAAGTAGATAAGCTTTTTACCTTTTGCTTGAATATAAACCACCGGGATCTTCTTCCCTCGGAGTTCCTAGTTGAATCCTTGTGTTAAATGGATTGTGGGAGATAGAGACATATCATTATCTCTTTGCCGATCTCCATAAGGGCTCTTCCTCAACCGTTTTACCTTGACTTCTCCAGAAGCAGGAACAACCGCTCTGGTCGCGTTGTTGGTTCTGGGGTAGGAGATTGTTCTGGCTGTGGGGAGGTGGGAGGTAAGTCGAGATAAAGGTCAGTCATTTGGTGAGGTGGGGGTGAGGTGACTTGGATGTGGGGTCGGGGATCTCTCTTTTCGAACACCAGTCTTAGAGGCATGGAATCGAGAAGGTGATTCTTCCCGATATGGTCAAATTCGGCTTCTCTCACCAACACTTTCAATTCCTCTGCAACGGCTCCTCTTGAACAACTTCTCTTTCCATGCTGACAGTACGTTCTGGACTCTCAGCAGCTTCCACATCTGATTCCAGATGAATCATCTCAGTCTCTCGTCCAATCTATTTAGGCTCGCCTGTCTCTAGAATCGGCTCGGATGGATCCGCCATCGCCTGCGCCTGCGAATGGAAGTAATCTTCTTCCTTTTTCTTCCCTCCTCGCCCGGCTTCTAAATTTAAGTTTTTCTCTTCAACTTCTTAGGAAGCGATCGTATATCGAGCGACCAAGGCGACCGCGGAGCCCTTGCCTTCTCCTCTCGGTCTGGGCACATATGGTGTTGGGTCATCATCAGATTGCCCAGATAATCGTTCATCCTTCCCAAAATGGCCTTAAACTTTGCCAAGAGACTTTCTTTCCTTCCTCATTCCACTCGAAGTTATCTGGCAGCTTGTCATCCGGTAGAATCGAAACCTTGTGGATATACGAGCATTTCAGAGTCAGATAAACTTCATTCCTCTCGTTCAACTTGAACTTGGTTGTTTCCTTCAGCAACCTTGACTTGAACAGTCCAACCCAATCCAGATTTTCGGCCTTGCTGATTATGGCTGTCATCACATTCTGCTTCACAGCAGTAAGAGCGTCTAGACTGTGTGTGATACACAGAATGACCTTGGACACGATCTCAAACAGAAGGCAATATTTCCGTCTGAGATGTGGTACTTTGACATTGAATACTTGCTCTATGTTGGCCGGTCTTAACAAGACATCCTTCAGATAAGTTTTATCGTCAACTACTGTTGTGAATGTGGTTGGATCAATGGTTCCAGATTGAAGACTGAAGATTCTGAATAGGTCTTCATCAGTAACAAGAATGTTGAAACCACCTAAGGATGACTTCAACCTTCCTTCGTCATCCATCTCGAGATTGTACAGGAACTCAAGGGCTTCATATGTATGTACAATATCTAGGTGTCTGTAGCAGAATTGTTCAAGTCCTACAGCACGGAGACAATCCAAGATCTCCCTTGATTTAGCATCCGTCGTCAGGTTGAATATAACATATTTTTCATCGATGATGTCTTTCTTCATCGACGAAAAGTTACACATCTTTTTTACCATGCCCCGAATAGCCGATAATTGCGCCATTTCTACATCATAAACACAATTTAGTGGGAGTTTGAGTAAATTTTATAACAAAAACAAAGAACCCAAAACATCAAGTAAGTCACAATTTTGCACATGGATCTCAAGATAAGCATATACGCATATTCGCAAATGTGTTAATCAAACATTAACATAGATAAAGCTTTAATCCCAGAAAATATATCAGTGAGAAATCACAGTTCATACGAAATATATCGTAAGTTGTGTATAACAATGAAATCCACATAATATCACATAGCAATTACTTAGAAATTACCAGAAATCGATTCGAAAGTTGAAGTGTTTTGAAATAATCGATTTATATTCTCTCAATTGAATCGTGTTTTGTGTAGAGTAGTTGTGGAGAATTTTGGTAATGTTTCGAAAGTGAGAAGATGAAAGAACTTTAGGGTTTTAAATGGTGCGAGGGAAAACATTTTACACAGATTCCCACAAATATTTGAGTATTTGTGTTTTGAAATGAACGACTTAGATTAAGCGTTCGTAAAGTAAAATGATCGAGCGGTCAAGAAATTTTTTTGAAAGTATTTTGGATGCGAAAATACGCATTAAAAGCTAATAAAAACAAAAACCCCACGTCCGCATTTAATGCTTGCAGGGCTTGCGTCATAAAGTAGAGTGAACAATAATCATTACAGAAAAGTAGATAAGTTCAGATAATGTAAAACAGAAATCGTATCTGACTGGTTGATGTTGTAATCAACCAGTTACCACTTGTGTCTGATCCAATTCGTAGGTCCAACCCTTCTGATTTGTTGATCTTACTGGTGGCCTATACCTTAGCAAATTTTCCCAACAATGTTTTTATCCCTCAGATCAGGTTCCTTCTGACCCAAGAACCCTTAGTCAGTTGAAGTTCCCCCTTCACCTGACAATCCTTTCTGATCAGTTACAAACTGATCTCTTCTGATCAGATGAAGTTCTCTCTTCATCTTACCTAGTCAGTCTCTTGACCAATTGGTGTTTGAGATTAATCCACCAAAGTAATCTGGTGCATCTTCTCCTAAGTCCAGTAAACCTAGCTCATTGCATAACTCTCTAAATCTGACTTCATCTAGCGGCTTGGTTAAGATGTCAGCTCTTTGCTTATCAGTATGGATCTTTTCCATTCTGATGTTCTTCTTTTCTGCATGGTCTCGGATAAAGTGATGTCTGATGTCCACATGCTTGCATCTTGTGTGTAGAACTGGGTTCTGGGTGATGGCAATTGCACTATTACTGTCACAGAAAATAGGCACATTTATAGCTACAATGTTATAATCCCTCAATTGCTGACATAGCCAGAGCAGTTGGGTGCCACAGCTTCCTGCGGCCATATATTCTGCTTCAGTAGTAGATGTGGCAACAGATGTCTGCTTCTTAAAGAACCAAGAGACCAGCTTACTTCCCAAAAACTGACAAGTACCCGAGTTGATTTTCTGTCTATCCTACAACCTCCATAATCAGAATCAGAGTACCCACTAAGCTCTAGATTATCATCTGTTGGATACCATAAACCGAGGTTTACAGTACCCTTTAGATACTTAAGAATTCGCTTAGCTGCTTCCAGGTGGCTTTGCTTCGGATTTGCCTGAAATCTGGCACATACACCTACTGCGAAGGTTATATTTGGTCTGCTGGCAGTCATGTATAGTAGTGATCCAATCAAAGCCCTATTCTCTTTCTGATTAGTTTTATTGCCACCTTCATCTGGATCCATTTTGAAAGAAGTCATCATTGGAATTCTGGCTTCCTTGCAATTCTGAACACCATATTTAGCCAATAAATTCCTTGTGTACTTCGCCTGGCAGGTGAAGATCCCTGTGTGAGCTTGTTTGACTTGAAGACCTATAAAGTAGCTCATCTGACCCATCATGGACATCTCAAATTTTCCTTGCATCAGTTTACTGAATTTCTCGCATAGCTTCTGATTAGGAGAACCAAAGATTATATCGTCCACGTAGATATGAACCATCAATATATCTTCACCGTCTTCAATTTTGAACAAGGTCCTATCAATCAAGCCTTTGGTAAAATCATTCTCTGTCAAGAACTGGGATAGTGTATCATACCATGCTCTAGGAGCCAGTTTTAGTCCATAAAGAGCTTTTCTTAACCGGTACACTTGGTTGCTTATTTCAAAGCCAGGAGGTTGTTCAACATAAACTTCCTCAGCTAGTACCCCGTTTAAGAATGCAGTCTTTACATCTATCTGATACACAGTAAATCCCCTATGAGCTGCATAAGCCAGAAACAGCCGAATGGCTTCCAAGCGAGCGACTGGTGCAAAGGTTTCATCATAATCAATCCCTTCTGATTGTGAATATCCCTTAGCAACAAGTCTTGCGTTATTTCTGGTTATCACATTGTGCTCATCCTTCTTGTTCTTGAAGACCCACTTAGTACCAATCACATCTTAATGAGTTGGTCTGTCTACAAGTTCCCAAACTTGATTTCTCTCAAACTGCTCTAGTTCTTCTTGCATAGCTAGAATCCAGCTTGCATCTTGAAGAGCTTCTTCAACTGTGAGTGGTTCCTTCAAAGACAAATAACAACAGTACATTGCACTTTCACCAATCTGATGTCTAGTTTTGACTCTATCAGATGGGTCTCCGATGATCAGGTCAGTTGTATGACTGGTTATCCAGGTCCTTCTTTCCTGATTATCATCAGTTTGGAGAACATCATCCTCTTCTGATAAAGATACATCACTAGAGACTGGGAGAGGTACTTGAGTAGGGTCCACTTGGCATGGACATATCTCAGTTGATGTTGGACTCATCATGTGCTGACATCTGTCCGCCGGAACATCAGGTGTTCCCCCTAAACCAGATGGTTCAGTTGTTACTGTGTCAGCTGTACCAGCTTCTTCACTGACAGTTGTACGTACCTTGGGGTCTGACTAACCTGGTGAATCGTCAAGGTTAAAGATAGGAACATATATACAGTGACGTATTTTGGATCCTTTCCTTTGAGCCTCAATTGATCCATTTCAGTGAATCTGGTTTGTCTGGTACATCTTATTCTGCGACAGATTTCTCTTGATCAGATGTTGACTCATCAAAGACCACATGAGGTGTTTCTTCCACAACTAGGGTTCGTTTGTTGAAGACTCTAAATGCCTTGCTAGTTGAGGAATATCCTAAGAATATACCCTCATCTGACTTGGCATCGAAGGTTCTCAACTGACTCTTCCAATTGTTGTGTATGAAACACTTGCACCCGAACAAATGAAAGTAGGAAACACGAGGTTTTCTGCCCTTCCACAGTTCATAAGGTGTTTTAAAGTGAATCTTAGTCAGAGAACATCTGTTTAGCCTGTGACAAGTAGTATTAACAGCTTCTGCCCAGAAACGGCTTTGTGTTGCATGCTCAGCTAACATGGTGCGTGCAGCTTCTTTAAGTGTTCTATTTCTTCTTTCTGCTACGTCATTTTGTTGTGGTGTTCTTGCAGCTGATGTCTCATGTTCTATATCAAACTCAGAGCAAAAATAAGATATAAATTGGTTCAAGATTTTGTACCTTTATCTGATATGATTTTCACGATGCTGAGACCCTTCTCATTCTGAATCTTTTTGAGACGTTCAGGTAACTTTGTTGTAGTTTCACTCTTCTTATACAAAACAACCAGGTGAACTTGGAATAATAATCCACGACCACCAGAGTCTATTTGCGTCCACTGAAACTAAGAGGCATAACTGGTCCAAATAGATCCATATGGAGCAGTTGCAGTACTCTGCTGGATGGAGGAGAAGGTATCCCTTTGAATGAAGCTTTTACTTGTTTTCCCTTCTGACATGCGACACATGTCTGATCCTTAGAGAATACTTCATTCGGGAGACCTTCAACCAAGGACATCCTTGCTATCTTGTTAAGAGTTTTGAAGTTCAGATGACTCATTCTATTGTGCCAGAGCCAACTGGAGCTCTTTGAACTATGAAAATTGCTCGAAATTCTTGGGTTTTATTTGCTTAATTCAATAGGATTTCATGCATTTTTTATACTAAAATTGACTAATTATGCTTAATTGTCGAGAAAGATAGTATTTTGTTATTATGTAGGAAATTGAGGATATTTAGAGCAAAATACGAGCCTATATTTTATTGGGGTCGATTGGAGAAGAAAATTAAAGAAAAAAACAAGAAAAGAAAAATGGACCTGAATTCTTGAATCCCATTGGCGAGCCATTTTCATAAAATTTGCAATTGATTAGCAAAGAAGGGTCTGCAGCTTTGGTTGACCAATTGGCCCCACTTTCAGCATATAGCTCAAAATTCCCTTTCATTACAATAGTGAACCATGATTTTAAATTAGAGAAGGAAGCTAGCAGCTGCCAGCTTTTCATGAAATGGGCCTCTGATCAAGTTTATTTCCACCCCATTTAATTAAGTAATTCGGCCCATCAGACAAAGGGTATGGAGTGACAGTGTGAGCTTATAAAGAAAACAGGGGCAACGAATCATTAGAGGATTGGAATTCAGACCAGAAGACACGCGCCATTTGTCAAATTCAGTGGGAGAGAAATTAGCTCAGGGTTTTGAGAGTCTTTCATACACACTCCACCCACTAGGTGGGGTGTTTACTTGGGGAAGAGAGAAGGAGTTTGGTGCAAGACTAGAGTGAAGATCCACCCACAAGATGTCTTCTAGGATTTACTCTTTCCTTTATTTCTTGTATTTCCATTAATTAGTTTTGTGGTGTTTATTTTCCATTGATTTTGGATTGTAAAATCATGAGCTAAACTCTTAGTGTTCTTGGATGATGGGATATTTGTGAATTTTGAGCATATCTTTTGATTTAATTGTCTTGATTCAATTTCTTAATTGTTTGATTAGATTGATGGGTTTTCATTGTTCGATTGCATGATTTCTTCTATTAGCTCATATATTGAGGCTTGATTGTTGCAACGAGAGTTGGATAGTTGTGCTAATTTGTAAGAGTGTGAGTTGAGGTTGTGTAATTTGAGTGGATATTGGTTTATCTCAACGAGAGTTGGGTAAATTTCATTAGAACCCCATCAATTTACATCGATTATTTGAATGAGAATTTGAATAATTAGTGAAGGGACCATAGGAGTTTAGGCCCTTGTATACAGGTGGAAAAGCATGACTATGGGTTAGAATAGATAGATAGACAGTGTAGCTAGGTAGAACCCCCTAGTTGTGTGATTACCCGGGTGGGAACGGGTCTATTCATCCTCTTCAATCCTAGATGCTTAATTTGATACATTGATTCTAGGCTTATCCAGTACGAATTGATGTAATTTTAAGTGATTGTCCTTATCTCTCGATTAAGAAATGAACTGGGATAGTTTTATCAATTCATTTGTTTGATTTTTGTGAGTTGATCATCGTCTCTAAGTTCGCGATTCTCTCCTCTTGACTTCACCTAGTTGGTACCCCTTTTATTATTTTTGTGCTTTCTTTAATTGCTCTTCTTTTTTTTTCTCGTATCTTCGCTCCGCAACTACAATAACATGCCGACACATAGCTCTAGAGCCACACCGTACTCCTCATTGGCTATAAAGTACGATTCACAGTACTTAAATAAGCAACAAGGTTGACATTCTTCTTGTCTGAACACTTTCCTCGTACTTTCAGGTAACAATGAAGTAGTTACCGATGGAGTTGACCGCATCGGATCGAACATTGATCCGCTCTACCCGATTTAGGTCTTACCTTTCCGAAGTTGTCTTTGCACAACTTTATCGATCTTTTCTTGTTGTCATCTGATGTAGGTCTTCTGGATGGTCTTCTGTCTTGAACTCTTCTGCTTATCTGATTCTCGGCTTATCTGCTTCAATCACCAGATCTTCAGCATATCTGATCTTCTGATCTTCAAGACTTAACCTATACATATTGAGTTCCCCCTCAATATGTGACCTATCTGTTATTTCATTGTCTATACATTTCAAATTTGGTCATCCTATCTGTTATCTAGATCATCACCTAATGTGTCCGACCGGGTCCTATTACATTATCTGCTTTGGAACTTCCATCGAAACTACAAATTTCCCAACACTATACTTTGTATTTTAGGCAATATTATTAATTACATGAAAATTTCTAAGATTTAATATAGAGCAACGTGTGCAAGGAAGGTCTTGTCTGATTTGTACCCTTGGTGGGCTTAGAAATTATATCATACAAATCTTGCAAGTGGATTAAGTTCCGGTATGGATAATAATGTTTAAATTGTTTTACTCCAAGGGAAAAGATATTAATTAATATAAAGCTTTTCAAAGAATTTAATTAATTCTTGGACTAAATAATCTTAAACACGAAAAAAATAATAATCGGGAGCCATGTTATCGTAATATGGATTAAGATGGATAGTCTTAATATTAATTTTATAGTGGAGTAAATTAATATTAATGGGTTGAATGATATTGTGGCTCAATATTTGAAATTCAGATCCCATTGGAGTCCAATCTTAATTCTCCTAAAGGCCCCTCAAGTAGCACAATATAAGTCCAATTAATGAAAAGGAGAAGAAAATAATATTGCTTAATTTTTTTGCTATTATTTTTCGAAAAAAAATAAGGAAAAGAAGAGAAAATATTTTCTTGAAAAGATTTTTATGGAAAAAGATAAGTATTCTTGGAATACAAGATTATCTCATAAATTCAAGAAATCCTAAATCTTGTTTCTTTACTTAAAAATTTCGAAAATACTATAAGAATGGGAGTAAAAGATCTTTTGTGATTATTTATGGAAAATAGAATATATGAGATATATTCAAGATTGAAAATTTCCCATGAAGCTCTAAATCACTAAATTTTCGTCCCCCCTAGTTCTTATAAATATGGGATGAATTTTTCATCCTCTACACACATTCCAATCTTGGAAAAATAAGAAATCCATAAAGGTGGTGCAATATTTTTTCTTTTTCTCCTTTGTTATAATTGTCCGTGTGAATCCTCCACCGGATTACGGGCAAAGACTTGGGACATACTTGAGAAGGAATTTAGGTTGATCCATCGTCTCAAAGGTTGTCACTCCAAGAGGTACGTTTCCCTTAAACTCCTAGATTCCGCATGTGTATAAATTTATGTGAAATTATGTTATGCATGATTGTTGCTGGTATTTGCTAATTGAATTAATTGGTTAATACATGTTAGAAATAATTGTTCAATTTAAATTTGTATTTAACTGCATTTCAATATATTTGGACACACTATTTCCCAACACAAATGTCACTTATTACCGTAAGAAGAGATGAAACTCCATCTATTAACATTGTTCACATAATCAATGTCATTTATTTTCAGTACTTTTACTTTTACTTTGTTTTTTTTTTCTTTTCTTTGGTTTTTTTCTTGTAAGTTTTTTTAATTTTTGTGTGATTTAATTTAATTTCATGTAATCTAAATTAGTTATTTTAATTATGAAATCGCTCATTGTAATTTACTTATTAGTATTTTTCATGTATCTCTATTAGTAATTTTTAGTGGTATTTCCAATTCTGCAATTTTCCTATTAGTGATTTTTTCATGTATCAACCACATGACAAGTTACATCACTCCACTATTAAAAGTCATGACAAGTTGAGAACCTTCATTATTAAATCTACATTTGCTCACATGCCTATCTCAAGTGGAGATTATTACATCACTCCACTATCAAAAGTCATGACAAGTTGAAACCTCCATTAGTAAAGCTACATTTGCTCACATGCATATCCAAGTGGGAATCAACCACATGACAAGTTACATCACTCCATTATCAAAAGTCATGACAAGTTGGGAACCTCCATTATTAAAAGCTACCTTTAATCACATGCACATCCCAAGTGGGAATCAACCGCATGACAAGTTACATCACTCCACTATCAAATGTATTTTTTCAGATAAGACCACATGACAAGTTGTACTCATCCATATCCCAAGGGGAATCAAACCACATGACAAGTTGTATCTCCTCCATTATTGAAGGTATTTCTTTCTTCTTGCTTAGCTTTCCTATAAATCATACTTGAAACAACACAACATCATACTTACACCAAAATCCTTATCTTTACTCTTTTAGTTTCCTCTCAAATATAATTACTACCATTTGTATTACCTATTCCATTTTACAAATGTATCTCAATGAAAATCTCTCGGAGATTGATTCAAACTCAAGTTCAGATTCATGTAATTTGAATGATCTTAATGAATGGCAAGAATGGAATGCTCAAAGAAAATCGTGAAATAGATCGCATGATCGAGGATATGGTCTTAAGCAATCTTAATATGACCGGAGGAGGTTTTCCGCTCTAGAGAGCTAAAAGAAGATATTGTGAAAGGAACACGGACTTGGTGAGGAACGCTTGATGAATGATTATTTTATTGATAGGCCAACGATATTCCTAGCTCTTCCGACGCAGATTTCGATGAGAAAAAGTCTTCCTTCCTTCGTATAATGGGTGAAGTTCTTTAATGATTTAATATTTTTAACAAAGACTTGATGCCACGAGTCGATTTTAGTCTTTTCACCATATAGAAATATACCGGGTGTTACGAGGGAGTTAGCGTATGGAAAAATCCAATCGATGCCGTTGATGAATATTTGCGCATGAGTCAAAGAAGAATAAGAAAATCACTCAAGATTTTTGTTAAACGATCATTTCTGCTTCAAAGAAAGAAAACCTCGTAGCCCTAATGAAGAAGATTTGGCAAGACTACTCTATGTTGGCGAACAACGTGGATTTTCGGGTATGAAATGCAGTATTGATTGTATGCACTGGGAATGAAAAAAATGTCCGACTGTGGGGGCTGGGCAATATGCAGGGAGAAGTGGAAAACCAACAATCATTTTGGAAGTTGTTGCATCATATGACTTGTGGATATGACATGCTTTTTTTGAAATTCCAAGTACATGCAATGAACTAATGTACTCCAACGATCTCCAAATTTTACAGATGTCTTGGAAGGTTGAGCTCCCAAGGTTAGTTATGTCGTTAATGGTCGGGGAAATAATAAAGCTTATTATCTAACTGATGACATATATCCTTCATGGGCTGTATTTGTTAAGTCAATTCCTTTTCCAGTAACCCAAAAGAACAAATTGTACGCTCAACACCAAGAGGCTGTACGAAAAGATGTTGAGTGAGCATTTGGAGTTTTACAAGCTCATTTTGCATTTTCTAAACGCCTATGTCTTGTATGGGATACACTTTTGATGGGAAAAATTATGATGACTTGTATCATTATGCACAATATGATAGGGGGGGATAACGAGACATATACCTAAATTATTATGATCCCGTCGAATTTTTAATGGATAGTCCCGTAGATGATGATCATTCCTTTTATACTGAACGCATTGCAAGTTTATCCACCTATATGATTAATAGGGAACAACTTCGTAATAGAGAAGCTCATGCGCTCTTAAGAAGGATTTGATTGAGCATATACAGCAAAAAATTGGCACTGATAATTAAATATATAATTTGCATCTTTTACTTTTTTTTAAAACATTTAAGCATGTATTTGTAGCTTGATTTATTTATTTTCTTTTGTATTTCAATTCTTTTAATTTTAATCTTGTTATTGGATGTTGTAATTTATTTTAACTGTATTGTAATTTTTATTATAATTATATTTTTTTTAATATCAAATAATTGTGTATATTTCTTAAATATTTTAAATATAATGAAAAATAATTATAAATTTAATTGTTAAGTTATAAAGTAAATAATTTATTAAAGAGTTGTTGTGGTTGTGGGTGGGCATGAATAAACAATGAAAAAAGATGAATTTGGGTTGTAGAGTAAAATGTGTATGTGGAGGAGAGATAAATGAATTATTTATTATTTGGTTATGGTTATGGTGGGCATGGATAAACATGGTCTAAGGGGGATTAGATGCGAAATGTCCCAAATGCCCCTGAGTTATATATAACCCACTGAACACCGGAAAAAAATACTAGTTCATTATTTTGTTAAGATCGCACCACTGTGAAGGGTTTTTGCGATTTCGGCGACGAAAACTGTACACCATAGAATCTGTGGTTATATTATCGATTTACTTCTGAAATCATGTTAATCTTTTAAGGGTGGTATTCTAACATTGTTTGTGATGTTGGTTTAGGGTTCGTCGCTTTGGAAAAGTTTTGATATGCAAGCGGTTGGTTCAAAATCCCCGACAATACGCTACACAGGTAATAGTTCGTGGATGTCGATTTTAGGTGCCTAAGATCGCATAGGGTATTTCAACTTTCGTTTGTGTGGGTTAGAAGCCTAGTTCGGATCTAACACTCTTGTGTAATGTAGGATTTGTGGCTGGGAGAAGTGGACACCATCGGATATTAAGGACTCATCGGAAGAGAACGAAGGTGACACATGCACCGCTTTCGATTTAAATTAGCAGGCATTTAAAAAAAAAACTATACTTTTTTTTTAAAATGTTTAGTTCGTTTTTTTTTTATTTGTTAAAAGTAATTTGGGATATTTGGAGTGTTGTTGCAATGTCTCTAGAAACTTGTAGATTAGGGTTTACTTGTGATTGCTAATTCATGATTTGCCTAATTTGTTGTGAGTTTATTTGTTGTTGATGGCATGTAATGAATTATATGTTGTGGTTGGTGTAAAGTTGTGTAAAGTTGATGGCATGTAATGAATTGTATGATGTGGTTGGGGTATAGTTGATTGCTAATTCACAATATAGTATGATAAAGTCTACATTTAGTTATGTAAAAGGCTATTTGCAGATTATACAAGGGAACCTTCAATGGATTGTTGCTGCCTTGAAGCTCACGCACCCCTATTTGATTGTAATGACCTTTTAAGTTGGAAACATTATGTTTTATGTAATGCCTAATACTGATTTCTTGATTTCTGAAGTGATTTAGTGGTTAAATTTACTATTATCTTTCCGTTCTTGGGAAAAAATTGTTTGATAATTGATAGTTGATTGCAAAATTTATTTGTTAATTTGTTTGTTTGATCATGTATAGATCGAAGCCGTTGTTCAGAAACAGAGAATTCATCGCCTACGAAAGACGGGAAACCATGGATGATGGAACTCTGGTAATGAAATTGTATGAAATCTTGAAAAAAGAATTAAAAGAAAAATTGTTATTGATGAATGTATTGAAACATGTACACAGGTAGTTGCTGTGGCTTCATTGCCAAAAGAGATAGCAGCTGGATTACATCCCAAGCGCAACAACTCAATAAGAGGGTTGTTATTGCAATCTGGTTGGGTTGTTGAGAAACTTGGACATGATTCTTGCATCGTCACTTACATTGCTCAAGTAATCAAAATTCCTCTCTCTCACCTTTCAAAAGAGCACAAAACTCTCCTGTAAAATTTGTTCATAGTATGAAACTGATATCATTTATAAACTGATAACCAATAACATTTAATACTATGATCTTAGTTTATAAATGTAATGGCATCAATTTATAAGTGTTATGATATTAGTTTATAAGTGTAATGATATAAATTTCATGATATGAACAAATTTCACTGATGATCTACCCTCAAAAGATTAAAAAATAATTTTAAGAGAAAAACATAAGTATTACTCCTCTAATCCACTTAAACTGTCGTTCAAGTGGGGAGAGATTTTGTCACAAAGTAATTTTCATTTTGCATCATCAAATATGATTAAATAATCAGATTCCAATTTTGTCCATCTACTTATTTTTTTATGATAATATACACCTATGGAAATGGTCTTATACCATTTTTTTTAGCAATTAAAATAGTTGGCATTTTTTTAGTGTCATGAACATATTATTTAACTCTTCTAATTTCATGATAGGGGTGCCATGTGATTATTATTACTTTTGTATAAAGCAAGAAAGGACAAGTTATTAATAGTTTTACAGGGATGAATTATTATGGGATCAACTATTATATGGTTTACTTGTCATGATTATCTTTATATCATTATTACTCATGGTTATATTTTAGTTAATCTAGGATTCTGCCATAACTACAAATCAACTTTGGATATTTAACTTCCTAATGATACCAGATGAGCTGTATTTTGCCACTTAATCCATCCAAATCTAATTATCACTTGCTTAGTCTTGGTTTCAACTTAAAATGATTTGTCACTTTTTATGTAATTTTTTGTTTATTTTAATTTTAAAATGATTAAGGGGATTATGAGAATTAGCAATATTGTTAACTATAAGAAGAAACATGAAAAAAAGGTTGAACTAAATCTTTTTGTCATTTGAAAAATTCATGTTACATATAGCTAAGGAAACTACATTTATTTGCATAACTTATAAAAAAAACAATTTTTAATTTGATCATCCAAATTTGCCAAGGCTTGAAACATGGCCAATATTCCAGAAACACTTGATCAAGCCAATGAAAAATTGATATTCTAGCCAAAAAAGAAAGAAAAGAAAACACAATCCTTCACTCAAACAATGTCTTCACCAATTTACAATTCCTAATGAAAAATGACATTCCAATTCATGCATTCACACAAAATTAACAAAATAGTTTACATGGTTCAATCAAATATCAAACTACTTAGGTTCCAACATGGAAGGAGGATAAGCCCCACTATAAGCAAAGAGACTTTCATTACTATATGGATCATTAAAGCCTTTGCTTGCCCCTTCATAGCTTGCTGAAGTTGATGCAGATTCTGCATTAGGGTTCAAACCCGCCATTTCCATAATGGTTTCTATTTCTTTAACCACCACACTCATAGGCGGCCTATTATCCCCCGTCTCTTGAACGCACCTCAGGGCCAAATCGACCATTCTTTCGACACTTTTTGGCGATGGACTTGATGCTACTACTGGGTCGAGTATCACATGTAGGTTATACATTGCCTTCTCCGTGTCCATCAGTTGTTTCACTTCGCGTACTATATATTTCCCTTTCTCGATGGGGCTTCTAGCTGTCAAAATTTCCAAGAGCAACACACCGAAACTGTATACATCGCTCTTTTCTGTCAGTTGGTTCGTCATGTAGTATTCGGGATCTAGGTAGCCCTGAATTTAGCAAAGAAAGAAAGCATTTGTTACAAATGTTGCAATTAATTTTTTAAGAGAAATCCTTATGAAGAGTCAAATTGAGTTAAAGAATGGGACGGAGGTAGTAGTAGATCAAAAAATAGTTTAGTTGAAGAGATTGACTGACCATTGTGCCCTTAACTTGAGTGGTAACATGGGCCCTTTCAGGGTCACCCATTGACTTAGAAAGACCAAAATCGGCAACTTTAGCATTCAATCGATCGTCCAACAAGATGTTGTTGGATTTGATATCTCTATGTATGATGGGAGGGTTTGCAAGATCGTGCAAATATTGCACCCCTCTTGCTGCTCCCACCGCTATTCTCAGCCGCCTCATCCAATCTAATCTCATTCCCGTCTTTCCTGCAAACATTAATAATTATCTTATTTTTGATTCCCAATTCTTCAATGAAAAAGTAATACAGGGTAATTCTCCTGATTCATATATCCTCAATTATTTCAATAATTCCAGCAAAGAGCAAGAAGATTGGAAGAACCTGAAAGGCTATCCTTCAAAGTGCCATTGACGATGAACTCGTAAACCAGCATTTGTTCACCTTCATCGAAGCAAAAACCCACTAGACTAACTACATTCTTGTGATGAACTCTTGAAAGGAGTTCGATCTCTGTTTTGAACTCCAAACCACCCTGCATTGATCCTTGTTGAGCTCTTTTAACGGCTACCAGTTGCCCATTTGATAGAGTTCCCCTGTACACCTGAAAATTATTATAAAACTTTGAGGTTTTGTTTGGATTCACCAATTTGAGTTGATTTGAATGGTAAATCCGTCACATCCACATTAGGATTACGAGGGGCATAAATGAGTCGAGTTGGCTAGTGTTAAGCTCGAACTTGATTCGATTAGAAAATTCGAAGCTAAAAATTCAGCTTTAGAGAACAATCAAAACACTCAAGCTCGACTCAGATAATTTAAGTAACATTAATTAGATATTTTTGTTTTACTTATAATTAATTAGATTATATTTGTAAATAATTAGAATATTAGGGGTAAATTTGTAAAATTATACGAGCTTGACGAGCCTAGTATTGCTGAGTTCGAACTCGAGCTCGAGAAATAATCAAGTAGCTTGACTCGATTCGAGCTTTTTTTTTAAAAAAATCGAACATGAGTAGCTCGTGACACGAGTTGACTCACTTACACCCCGAATCCCAATCCACATTCATCCAAACAATTATCAATGCAACTTATGTTACTCATTAATCCATTAACCGACAATCATATATCTCGTCTCACCTGCGACAGTCTCACGCAAACTTTAGACCAAAACAGGACAGGAGCTTTACCTTTCCATATCCTCCACTGCCAAGATCATTGGTGTCCGAAAAATTATTCGTGCTTCGCTTAAGTTCTTCGTACGAGAAAAAATTCGCGCCTTTTAACTGAGGAACTCCTCCACTGTTTGCATTTGAATCCCACGATGCTGCAAGAAGGAATCAGATGATCACAACTACTTTTTTTTTTTTTTTAATAACTCATTATCCAGTCCAAAGACATATAAGCCAGAAAATATCGAAGTCTCATACATACCAAAAGGATCACTCTGTTTCGAAGCAGTTTCGGCTATTTTCTTCTGTCGGAAAGCATAAACTCCTGCAACAACTAACAACAGAACAAGAACACAACCGCCAACCGCTGCCCCAATAATAATACCCATGTTTGATGACTTGTGGCGCGATCCAACGGCCAGGCCTGAATGATGACGACACGGAACCAAGTAAAAACAAAGAATACCGTTTAGTAAAAACAAGTAATACTGTTGAGTGAAAACAGGGGAAATTTGCGTTTATGTTACCTTCAAAATGTGGATAACTGCTGCCAATGAAGAAAAAAGGCCCGAATCCCTTGGGAGGTTTGAACGTTTGATTGCTGAGCATAAAGCCGATGTCAGAAATCCCAGTGCGGTTGAAATAATCTTGGCCAGAAGGGTAAATTTGTAAATCCAACAAAAGGTAATTATCCATGTTCTTAGTTGGATTACTAAGAGAAACAGAGTCGACCGGAAGGCTATGATTCTGAAACGTTTGCATCAACTTATGCTGCAGAGACTCGAAAGTGGTGGAGTTTGTGTAGTCGGAGAAGGAAGGAGCTCGGAAAAAGAGTGTTCCGGTAAAAGGGTAGGAGCATTTGCATGTGGGACTGGAGATTTTATCTGATGTGCATGAAGGAGGTGTGCAGTTTTGTTGAGGTGTTGAATATGTGGAGTTGGATTGTGTAGGAATTGTGCAGTATGATGCTGTTCCATCTCCTTCTGTACAAATTGGGTTTCCAGCAAGTCTGTAAAATATAATGGTTTAAATTAGTGTATCGCCATGTCGACATAATGTGCTACAATTGCTAGTCCTAAGTTATAGGCCTAAAAAGGACGGAATTTAAGCAGAATGTGCACTTACATGATTTGAACATTGACTCCTGCTCGTATGCCTATTTCGTCGATGCGATTTCCGCGTAAATCAATCAGATGTAGCTGGTTACTGTGGTTTGAACCGATAGTCAAAGTACCATTGATCTTATTGTTCTTCAATATGCTGAAAAAAAATCATTAGTGATGTAAAACCTGGTAGAGATTATGAGGTTTTTGGTTTGGATTTGTGGTTATTTAAGAGTGAACTTACACAGTTTGCAACTGGGAAAGGCTAAACAAGGAAACTGGAAGGTTTCCTTGAATTGCTGTGTCTTCCATTACCCTGCAAGTTGAGTGTTAATTATTACCTTTGTTGAAATTAAGCATTAAAAAAAAGGGATAATGTCTATTTTTTCTTCCTAACAAAGGTTTATGCTTTTTAGTTTTGGTCCCTTGCTATCTATTTAGTCAGTTCAAGTACATTTTTACTTTCATATTTGGTCCTATGTTGTCTGACATAATCGACTATTTGAGGGTGTGATATTTAAAAGTTTTTTTTCTTGATAATTACATTAAGTAAAGAACATTTAAACAATAGCATCCCCTACATAGTTGATCTGGTCAGTCAAATAACAGTGTGACTAAATGTGAGAGTAAAAATATTTTTTCAGAACCAAATTCGATGGTGAGTGAAAGAGGGAATCAATACTGGAAAAATATAAAATTAAAGGACAAAAAATAGTATTATCCCAAAAAAACAACTACAGTATCTTTTGAGGATTCAAACTTCAGTTGGGGTGACATGTAAATGAATGACACGTAAAATATAAGATGTTATATCATTTTGTGTCGCGGGATATCCGAATCGTGCAAACTGATATAGAGACGTACAATGTAGTTAATGATTCCAACGATGAAAACCATGGAGGAGCATCGGAAGCATCAAATTAATTGTTGCTCATATCCCTGCAAAATTTTAGTTCAGTTTTGTACCAACTACCAACTACCAACTTGTGCTTGTGTTTAGTAAAATCAATCTTACACATAGTTGAGAGAATTCATGGCGGTTAAGTTAGGTAAAGCTCCAGCCAAGTTATTATTTGCCATGAACCTGACACGTGGAATCAGTATTTTCAGTCACATAACAAACTTGTAATGCAAGCAATATTGATTTCTAAAATTACTTACAGCTCCTGGACTTTGGTGAGATTGTTGAGGTTTCGTGGAACAGATCCAGTTAAGAGATTTCGATCTAGCCGTCTGATAATAAACCAATAGTATGTCATGTTTTTAAACATTAATTTAGATGGTCTTACAAGAGATACCAAGTAAGAGTAACACTTGGTGCTTAACGACCGGAGTAAAATTCACTTTTCGTCCCACAGAACACGGTACCTCATGATTTTGATCCCATCACTTTGGTCCTAAAAGTCCTAAAACCAGTTTTAATTTCATGCAGTTTTCGTCGTTACGTTTTCTGTTAAAGTCAGTTGCAATTTTGGGACCAAAATCGTGAGGTACTGTGTCATGTGGGACAAAAAATGAAGCTGACTATAACGGAAAACGTAACGGTGGGACCAAAATCGTGAGGTACCGTGTCATTTGGGATCAAAAGTGAATTTACTACTCAATGAAAACAAGTAATACTAGAAGTACTTGCCACCAAATAAATGTTGTAAAAGGCTGATGTTACTTACACAACTTCCAGAGTCGTCACCAGCCCCATTGTGGAAGGGATGCTTCCGGTGAATTTATTGTTTTCAAGAAGCCTACTCAAAATAAACATATGGGACATTAGTAATTAATGATGAACAAAAACGTGACAAATTTTGTAGCATATGGACTTCTTACAGATGAATGAGGCTGAGATTGGAGTTGAAGAGGCGGGACGGAATTTGACCAGACAGTTGGTTCTTTCAAAAATGGCTGAACAATTCAGAGGATTCAAGTATGGACATTGTATTTTTAATTGGTATTACTTATTATACTAAAAGGTATTAGTTTATTTTATTAAATTAAACAATATAAATTGTTTTAAGAGTAACAAGTGTGCGCACAACTCTGCACATCTAATATGGTTTAATAAAGGTAACTAATATTTTTCAGTGAAAACAATTAATAATATTATTTAAAAATACAGAGAACGAAAAACATACAAGTGCCATGTGTTGACAAGCAAATCAAGACCAGGTTGGGTCCCATCAGACACTGGGATTGTTCCAGTGAGTTTATTATCAGCTAAATCCAGCCAATAAAGATTCAACAAATTCCCAATCGAAGCTGGTATTGACCCAATAAAGCTGTTTGAGTTGAGCGACCTTCATTCATTGCAAATTAAACGAATCAGTTAAGTGCATAAATATTATATAAATTGTATTTTAAAAATGGGAAAATAATAATATGAAGTTAATATTGCTTACAGGTACTTTAGCTGTGGTAGAGATCCAACTGAGGATGGTATGACACCAGAAAATCCACAACCAACTAGTATTCTGCAACAATCATTTTTAAAAAAATGAGTTTCATATTAATTTTCATCAATTAATTAGTTACTATGCTGCCTAAAAAATGTTCTTACAAGCTTGATAGCTTCTTCACTTCGCCTATGGATGGAGGAAGCGATCCAGTCATACCTTTGTTATACGACAGGTCCCTACCCACAGTATTAGTTCATATAAATAAAAGTATTAGTTTGTATGTTGAATAATATTAGTACTTTTTCGGAAAAGAAATTCATTCTATTTCAGTCATAAAATCTTAGTATTTACCAAGAGAAAAAAAATTGTTAGTCACATAACTTTCCTATAATTTATTTTTGTCCTAAAAAAATTAACTATTCAATTTTGGTCTCATAATTATTTTGATTGTACAGTTTTAGTTCCATTTTTTTTTTTTGAAAAATAGAAAATTACGTCGTTTCGGTCACGCACAAGTCACGTGCCGGTTAAAATTGGGGGTTCCCGACCTCGTAGCTGGCGTGGACGCTATGTGTTACGAAAAAATTCATTTTTTCTGCAACTTAGGAATAATTTTCTTGATCTTTCTAATTTTTTTTTAAAATGAACAGTCAGCGTCCACATCATCTACGAGCTAAAAAACATATCAATTTTATCCGACACGTGACCGCTCAAAAAAAAAAAAAAGACCGAACCCCTTCGAGTTATTGGCTCATCCAACCCGGCAGCATTCATGAGTCGCTCGTTCAACTGTCCCTCGGAAACAGGTTACGCGTGATCGAAAATGACAAAATATTCTATTTCTCAGCGAAAATGAGACCAAAATTGGACAAACGAAATAATTATGAGATCGAAATTGGATAGTTACTTTTTTTGGGATAGAAAATGGATTACAAGAAAGTAATGAGACTAAAACACTTCTTATCTCCTATTTACCCCCTATAATTTGATCTATTAATTCAATGGACAATCTTAATTTCGTACGAATCGTTTTAGAGGCCAGTTTCTTACTGAAAATGATGCTATGAAATATTTCACAGAAACAGGATTGCTTTTAAAAAAAAATTAAAGATAGGAGAAGAAGAGTCAGAATCAGAGAAAACTTACAGCGTCTGCAGCTCGGTTAATTTGGCAATGTCCGATGTTAGCTTACCACTCAAGTTGATGCTGGCTAATGTTCTGAAACGAAAAATCGAACACGAGTAAATTGCAATTAATTCGTACGTGACTAAAATCATTAGTATCTAATAAATATTAGATCAATTTTGAAATTTATACTCCATAAAACACAATTACTACATTTTTTTAAAAAATTCAGATTTCCTATTACACATATACGTACTTACATAGATACAATACGGTTACTAATGCAACTAACTCCTTCCCAACCGGTTCCACAAGGATCCGGCCCGACCCAATTTGGTGGAACATTTTCCCATTCATCTCTCAAAGCTTGCAATCCAGCAACTACACAAGATTAATCATGTCCAAATTGGTCAACTTACAATAAGAATCAAATTAATATATATGGTGTTCATGATTAGATTTAGCAAACTTACAATCACCACCGTTGGTCAATGCTGCTATTTCAAGAAGTTGGAGCCAAACAAGCACCAAAGAGAGATAAAATCTCCAAATCATCATAACATAACATATACGTACGCCAATATAAATTTTCTTGATTATATTGCAAAACTACAAATTCAGAGGCTTCAATCAAACGTTTGTAATGCAATAGATTAGTCTTTGCGGCGTCAACTGATCATTATGCTCACGTTATGTACCATCTTTCATTATATTAGGTAAAAATTGTATAAAATGTCCAGCCATACGTATTTGATTTGTTCACACCAATATCATACTATAAAAGATAATGACTTAGACTAATTCCTTATTTTAATAAAATTATGTTCAAGGATTTGAGCAAAACATGGGCCCAATCATTAGATTATTCATCTTGTATGTGCATAAAGTCAAAATTTTATTTCCAAGAGTAACACTTAGGTGCACAACTAATATTGTTCAATGAAAACTACTAAATACTATTCAATTAACTAATACTTTTTAGTAAAACACATAATAATGATCAACTAATACTTTTTAGTATAGAAACTATTAGGCGGTGGGCCCCAGTTGGGGTTCAATATTGAGATAATAATCAAATAATATGGCCATTCAAAGGAAGAAATCAAGGCAAGTTGAGCAATAGGAGCAATATTATAATAAACCACCAGACGCCTTTAAGACTTGGTAAGAAACAAACAATACAGATTTGAATGGAATATAGAAATAATTAGTTGGTGAAAATGGGGTAAGAACATGCTTTTAAAAATAATACTACTAGCACTTATGCCAATGTATTAAATCGTTTTTTTTTTTTTTGATCTTTGCACATATCCAGGCTAGGTAGATGCTTACATGACATGAAAAGGTTTTTGGAATTTTTGGATGAGTTGACATTTGACGCCTCCATTAATGTTTGAATCTAATAAGTTTTATTTCATTAATTGTGCACGATGCATTTATTAATTTTAAACATCTTCACATTATATTCTAATGCGTATGTGTGTGACCGACACGCTTCCCCAAAAGTTTATTTTATTTTATTTATTTTTCTATAAAAGATTCGAATATATTTTTGCGAGGGAGCCCTCAACCACTATGTGATAATGTGTACATAAACTTTGTCTTTTCTTAATAGCGAGCAAACCACAACTGGATCGTATAACGTAGTCAAATTAAGTAGACGTTTGGTTCAAATTTTCAATAGATTTTTTTGAATTGTGAATTATAAATAGAATGGTGGTTATATTATTAGTGTTTTGCTCTAATATTGAAATAAATGGCCAAATTGAGAGTGCAAATAATTGTAGGTTGGGCATTAAGAGAAAGAATGAGAAGAAAATCATATGAGCTAGCTAGGGTCCTAGGGATCATTTAATCAAAACTGACAATAATTATTGCTGAGGTACAAAATTATTGCACATATGCAGTCTAAGTTGCACAAAACGTGCAAATGTACCTGTTTATGTGCAATTTTTTTGTACCTATGTACCTATTAATAAGTTTACATTCCTGAGTAGCTTGCATCCCTGAACTGTACTTATATGTAAGTCTTCCATAATTATTCAAAATTTTATTTTATGTAAAAGTATTATAAAATTTGAGTAACGAGTCAATGCGCTAGTTAATTTGTTTATAGTTCAACTACATATCTTGCCACCATAAATAAAACAGATTAATTACAAATCTGTTCACATTCTTTACTTCCTCTATAATCCATATATTAATTAGTAGTAAATACATATGGAGGGAAAAAAATTGCTCCAACAATAAGATGTAATGCACAATACTTGTTGATTCTATTGAACGAACTTGTTTAGTGACGCCCTACATGAAACGGAAACGATCCGTAGCTCACGTTAAAGCCCTCGGTAATATTCGAATGGAGGGGACTCTCGTCCGTTGTCTCCTCAAAACTAGGCGAAGACGAAGGAGACCCTTTATTCGCTCTATTGTCGGAATTTGAAAGCTCAATCATTATCTCAATCTCTCTCACCACCTCACCCATCGTGGGCCTCTCCGGAGCTGCTTCTCTGACGCAGCTCATTGCTAGGTCCACGAACTTCCATAGGCCATTCTGTTTTGATGCGGAGCCCAATGTTGGATCAATTATTTGGTCGAAGTTTTGATTGTCGTTTGTGTCTTCGAGTGCCTCTTGAACTAATCTCACAATGTGTTTCCCGTGTTGTATCGGGGACCTAGCGGTCACCAGCTCTAGTAGTACAACTCCAAAACTATATACATCGCTTTTCTCTGTTAGTTGTTGGGTCATGTAGTAATCGGGATCCATGTATCCCTAAAGTGGCAAGAAACGACTCTTGAGGTGTCGAATAAAGGAGGGAATAATTTTTTTAGGACAGTAATTATAGGGGGAGCAATTATAGGACAATATGTTTATGGACGGGTAAATTTAGGCCATTAACTTTTACTTTGACATATTTAAGCCTATAAATTTTAATTTTTCTTACATTTAGGTCAAATTGGCCCGAAACGCCTGACAAATTAGCCCGAGTTGGGTTGTTCCCCACCAGTTTGACCTAATATGTGAAAATTAAAATATAATGGCCGCCTAAATGTGCCCGCCCGGCAAACATAATATTCTACCAATATTACTACCACCTAAGCTACATAACAAGAAAAAATATTTCCAATAAATCAAGTGCAAAAGCAGAAAGATTTGAACTTATATAAAGTTTAGGATCAAGATTTGCTCACAAGTGTTCCTTTGACTTGTGTGGTGACATAACCCTTGCCAGTATCACCCATGAGTTTTGAGAGGCCGAAGTCAGCCACCTTCGCATTTAGATTGTTGTCTAGCAAAATATTGGTCGACTTCACATCTCTATGTATAATTGGAGGGTCCGCAAGTTCGTGCAAATACGATAGACCTTTCGCAGCATCAAGCGCTATTTTCAGTCTTCTATTCCAATCCAAAAACAATCTCGACTTCCCTGCACACAATAACGAGTTTGCCACGTGGACAAATCAAATATTGTCACGTCACATCAATCAGATGTTTCACCTCTTATAGCTGTTTAATGGGACCAAAATATCAAAAATTGATAACCATTTGACCTTTTTCAATATGTGAAAGTTGATAGGACTAAAATTAAAATGAGAAGAAAATATCATCCTTAAATTCTTTTTCTTTCGACTTTATCAATTTTAGTTCTAGGGTGTCCAATCAGTCATGTTTTTATCCAATTCTAGTCCTTTTTTCGAAAAAAAATTCAAAATCAAAGTATATATGTATAGACCTGTGAGACTATCTCTGAGTGTGCCATTAGATATATACTCATACACCAACATTTGTTCTCCTTGCTCGTAGCAGAATCCGACGAGGCTTACGACGTTCTTATGATGAATCCTCGACAAAAGCTCGATCTCAGTTTTGAACTCGTGCGCCCCCTGCATCGAGCCCTGTTGAGCTCTCTTTATTGCAACCACTTGTTCAGAACCTACAATGCTTCCTTTATAAACCTTTCCATATCCTCCGGACCCAACGCAATTTGTCTCTGAGAAGTTGTCCGTACATCTCCTTAAATCTTCGAACGAAAACCATTTTGCCCCCTGAAGCTGTGGAACTCCACCACTTTCTTTCTCAGGATTCCAAGAAGCTGAAATCATGGTTAATAAAGTAATTAAGAAGACGCAAACTTGTATGCAGTGCTACTCAAGTGTACTTTTTAAATGGTATTAGTTGTTGAACTTAAAGGTATTAGTCGTTTCTCTGAAAAGTATTAGTTGTTTTCAAGTTTAATTAGTGTGGCATTTACTTCTTTTTGAAGCTCAAGATATGATCTTACCAAACGGGTTGCTCATCCCGATAGCTCTATTCGCTTTTCGCCTCTGACAAACCGCATAAGTTCCGGCCAAGAAAACCAAGACCACAAGAACCGAAACACCAATAGATACTCCAACGATGAGGCCAACATTAGACGACTTTTTCGATCCTAAAAAACAATAACTAGAATCAATATCCCTCCCATTTTACAACAAAGTCTTGTACGCATCACAAAACTCAAGTGTATTTTTTAACGGTATTAGTTGTTTCACTGAAAAGTATTAGTCGTTTCACTAAACAGTATTAGTTGTGTAAACCGTAGAAGTAATCATCAAATTACCTTCGAAACAACAGTATTGCTCATCAATGAAGAAGAATGGTCCGAACAACTCGATCCTGAAAGGCTGGCGGTTAAGTACATAACCTATGGAGGAAACCGATGTTCGATTGAACGAATCTTTGCCCGAAGGAAATATTTCCAATGGAATCTTTAGGTAAGAATACATGTCTATAGTTGAAGCTCTAAAGTTGATTGAATCAACTGGAAAGCCATTGGAGAGTAAGGCAGACATCAAAGATCCATGGAGGATTCCGTAATATGTTGAATTTTGTAAATCTGTGAAGGAAAATGAATAAAAGTGAAGAGTTCCAGTGTAGGGATGTCCACATTTACAAGTTGGACTCAATGATTCATCTCTACTGCATGAAATTTCCCCACATTTGTTCGACGGCAAATTGTTCTTTCTACTAGTCGCGCTTGAACAAAATCTTGCCGACGCTCCATTTGTGTTGCAAATCGGGTTACCAGCTAGTCTGCAAGGATGGAAAACATGAAATATAGTTTTTTTAGTCCTGTAAGTTATCCCAATTTTGGTTTAGTTCAGTCGGATTTCAAGAATTGGAAATAGTCCTATAACTTTCAATTTTTGACGTTCTAGTATGTTAATCCGGTCATCGCTGATATGACAGAGTCTGATTAGTCCACATGGCAGAGTTTGATAGGTTAACTGAAAGTTTCACCTCTTACACACGGTTACTGGACCAAAATGTCGAAAAATTGAAAGTTACAGGATTATTTTCAATTTGTGAAAGTTACAGAACTTAAAAAACAAATTAGTTTCC
Organism: Stenogyne calaminthoides; assembly: GCA_037126765.1. Classification (NCBI taxonomy): domain Eukaryota; kingdom Viridiplantae; phylum Streptophyta; class Magnoliopsida; order Lamiales; family Lamiaceae; genus Stenogyne; species Stenogyne calaminthoides. Next base: position 19,756,081 of record JBBCBC010000031.1, on the reverse strand, counting down.
CGAGAATTAATGAAGAATGTGAGCTTACGATATGTTCAAGGTGTAATCTGTTTTCTGCCGAAAATCGGTGATTGAATTATTCTGTAAAGCAATTGTCAAATTGGGGCTGTAGCTATTGCCAATATCCAATGTTCCACTGAAATTATTGTTGCTAAGAGTCCTGATAATATAAATTTGGGCTTAGATATTTGTCAGAAAATGGCAAGTTATAAGTTGATAGATTTAGAACAGAAAGCTCAGATTTGGTATGAGCTTACACAGTTTCAAGTTGAGGAAGTCTGAACAAATCAACAGGAATTTGTCCTTGAAGTGTTGTATTCTCCATCATCCTGAAATTATTTTTTAGTAAGCAGAGGAAATGAGGTTTATTTTAGGGGGAAATACTTTTATTTAGTCCTATACGTTATCTTTTTTCAGTTTCAGTCTTGTTGACTTCCACGAATCGAAAATAGTCATGTAACTTTTAAATTTTGACGTTGTGGTCTGGTAACCGGTTGTAGGAGGTGAAACATTTGGTTGGCGTTGACGTGATAGAGTCTGATAGGTCAACGGGATGTTTCACCTCCTATGGCTGGTTTTATCGGACCAAAATGTCGAAATAATGAAAGTTACGCGACTATTTTCAATTCGTGAAAGTCGACATGACTGAAATAGAAATAGGAGTAACTTACAAGACCAAATCAACTACTTTTCCTGTATTTTATGCTACAATTTGAATTGGAAAGAGAGAGATACAATGTGGTCAAAGACTGGAGGGTTGGGAGCCAGGGTGGAATTTGTGACGGATTGAAGCTATTATTGCTCATGTCACTGCAAAGAAGTAAAAAATGATTAAGCAGTGTAAATTTTTATTTTAAAAAAAACAGATTGAAATAATTGGTACCAACTTACACATAGTAAAGCAAGTCCAAGCCTGTTAGATTGGGTAAATTTCCACTAAAATTATTATTAGACAAGTACCTGCATGTGAATGATAACCGCGAATCATAAAAAATGGGTAAAAAGTATTACATTAATAGTAACATTTTGGTGCACCAATTGCACCATGGTGCAATGTTGACTAAAAATTTTAATCAAAATTTTCCGCGAATCATAAAAAACGGGTAAAAAAGTATTAGTTGATGTAATGAAAAAGTATCAGCTCATATGATAAAAAGTATTAGTTGTACATTGAAAAGTACCAGTATTGTTCAATCTACAAATTAATACTTTCTTTTATATGATTTAATAATGAACTAATACTTGTCACTATATATTTTACTTTTTTTTATTGGGAACGAGTCACAGTTCGGTCAAAATTGCATTACTTCCACGGTGCAACCGGTGCGTAGAAATTTTTGCGTAAATGCTAAAATAATGATTGCTTGTGATGCATACAACTCATTTAAATTTGTAAGGTTGCTGAGATTGGGAGGGATTGGTCCATCAAGAGAATTCCAGTCAAAACGTCTGCATAAAATATCAAATGTTTGATATATTATTCATCACAAGTAATTATATATATAATATTAGCAAACAAGTTGGTATATAAATTGCAAACTACTGCACAGATACTCACATCACCTCCAGTGTCCTGACTTGTCCCAGAGACATTGGTAGTCTCCCATGGAATTGGTTGTTGTCGAATATCCTAAACCATAAATTGTATATTTTGATATCAAACTAATATATTTTATGAAACAATTAATACTGTTTAAAATACACATAATATGTATGTAAATTAATTGCACGATAATTGTGTTTTACACAAGATACTGATGGGTTGGAGAAATCATCTGTTTAATATATGGTAACAAATGAGTTAATATCAACTTAACCTGCTTTCAATTTTAGTCCTATATATTTGGATTAATTGCATGTTTTTTATTTTATTTTTTAAATTTTGATCCTTTTGGACCGAAATTGAAACCAAAATGACCAAATTGGAAAAGTAACAAAACACATGACTAAATTTGGACACAGTCTAAGTTACAGGACGATTCTCGATATTAACTTGGAAATAAATCGAGCATTAATTGATGCATGGGAAGGAAGAAACTCACGCGTGTACGAGGCTCATGTTAGGAGTGAACAATCGAGGAGGAATCGGCCCAGAGAGCTGATTATTCGATAAATGGCTGCAAATAATAGACGAATTTCACGTGTATTAGTCGAAGCACATTCGGTGAAAAACAGAGAAAAGCAGAGAGGGAAGAGTAGAGAAGAGTTACAAGTGTCTAGCACCAAGTAGCATATCTAAACCAAGTGAAGTATTAGTTGAAACAGGAATGCTTCCATTAAGCTTGTTCATACTCAAATCCAACCAAGATAGCTGACTTAAATTTCCAATGGAAGCTGGAATCGACCCACTAAAGCTGTTCGAGTTCAATGATCTGCATAATTCGAACTCAAATTTAGCTACATATATTTAAGGGTTAATATCAATTTGCAACGTGCAAATGTAATATATTCACTTTTTCAACTTGCATCATGTACTTATTTTTTATCCAATTGCAACTAGTATTATAAGAAATTTGATCGATTGCAACCTAGCTAAACTCTATTTTTGTGGCACTTTATGGAAACACATGCCACGATTTGTTTTTTTTAGATTTAAGTTGCAATCGGTTAATTTCGTATAGTACATGCAGGTTGCAGAAAGTTGAAAAAAGTGACACATGTTGCGAATTGTATTAACCCTATAAATAATAGTGAAATACAAATGTTTTTTTTTTTTTTTTTGGGGGGGGAGGGGAGATTTGCTTACATGTATACGAGTTGCTTCAGAGATCCAATTGAATCCGGAATGGGACCAAAGAAACTGCAACCAACTAATATTCTACAAGAATTGAATTGAGTTTCAGTATTGGTTTTGATCAAAATGGTGATTCATTGAAAATTAAGAGAAGTTGTTTAAAAATGTTACAGAGTGGAAAGGTTCTTGAGGTTTCCTATAGAAGATGGAAGAATCCCTTTAAGACCAATGTTATTTGAAAGATCCCTGAATCAAAAAACAAGTAATAATGAGAAGCTAGAATGTTTGATTTGAGGAATGTTTGGATTTTTTATTTTATTTAAGAGGATAGCAATTGTAAGACACTTATGCGGGCTTAACACATTTAGATCATTATATTTTAATTTTGGTACATTTAGATAAAAAATTAACCCGAAACACCACAAGTCGGACTAATTTATAACATATTGCTCAAACGTTTGGCCCAATTCTGGCTAATTTGTCATTCGCTTCGGTTCAATTTAGTTTAAATGCACAAAAATCAAATTTTGCGGGCCTAAATGTCCCAAATTGAAATTTAATGGTTTAAATTTGTCAGCTCATAAACATACTGTCCTACAATTGCTACAACCATAGGTATGGTCCTAAAAAAATTATTCTTGTTCGATTTATAGGAATAGAGGTGAAATAAAGAGGGTCGTACAGAAAGATTAATGCGGTTAATGATGAAATGTCACTCATATCTCTTCCTTCCACACCTACCCCTGCCAATGTCCTGCAATTTCATGTCAATAGAGACAAATGTTAAGGAAATTAAATAAACTAATTAATTTTACATCTCTCTACTAGTTCGGACTTTTAGAAGAGATGGAGTTCTTTCAACAGAGATGGTTGAAAATCTCGAAAAGAAACAAACATGGAAAACTCACAAGGAGGTGACACGTGTATCGGTGCAATTGATGCCATCCCAGTTGTTGCCACAAGGATCACCCCCCACCCAGTTTGGTGGGAGATTTTTCCAGCTTGATTTCACTGCATTTAGAGCTGCAACTGCAAAACACAATATATAACCTTATTAAGGGTTAATTATGATGATTTATGCAACCTTATTATTAGCCAAAACTTTTATGAGTCATTTGTACCATGTAACTGGTGCAATTTAGACAAAAGTTTGATTCATTTATTTTTTTTAAAAAAAGTGAAAATGTAATGAGAAGTATTACTTCATATAAAGAAAAGTATTAGTTGATACAAAAGAAGGTATTTATTTGTAGGCTGAGCGGTACTAGCACTTTTTCAATATACAAGTGTGTAACAAAGATTTTTTTTACATTTCAACTGTTTTTTCTATGATTCCCGAAGAGTATAGACCAACTGGTTGGATGATTTCTTTTAGTCAAAATCAAGGTGAAAATTGCACATGTTGCACGGTGAAACCGATGAGCCTAGATGCTACTCAACAAATTTAAATTGAACATTTTATCAAGCACTATGGATTCTACAAAAAGGAAATGAATTTTTCTGCCAACACACGGGGTTGGCTAGCTATTTTATTTCATATTCTCGTAATTGTGTTTCAATTCTTGGAGATACATGCTCTAATATACGAATTTCTTATTCGCATCAAATTTTTTCTTCAAGTAGTTCATCCCTTATATATATGTTCCCAAAGAACAAAGAAAGCAAATCTTGCATTTTAATCAAGCAAGCTAATTCTTGCAACATATATATATATTTATATAGTACCATAATCAAATAACTAAACCTCCTTAACTAACTTTGCATGTCTATGTTTACTTCAACTAATCAAAAACATCATATGACATATCCTTACAAGATTCAAAACACATAAATTTCAAAAAAAAAAAAAAACTTACGATCGCCACCATGAGTGAGTGCACGTATAGTCAGAATCCGAGTAGCCACGAGTAGCAAATAGAGCAGAACTCTACAACTCATTATTATCCCCGGCCCAGACTTCAATCAAATATCAAGTTTCTAAAACTGGTGAAATTAAGAAACCAAATTAAGTTTCTTGAAAAAGAGAAGATTAATTTGGACAATTTCTGTGCTATAATGGACGTTGACCACAATGCCTAACCAAGACAGAGAAGATGAATAAGTCCAAATTGACTTGGTCTCTTTTTTTTTTTAGCAACAGAGTTTATTATTACATTTATTCACTAATTAAATAATTGTATAACTGCTCCTACATAGGACAAATTGCAAACACTTTCTTGCTTATATCGACTTATTCTTTGGGTTGTTGTTCTAACATCTACCATCATCTCTTCATATGTATTAATGTAAACTAATTAATTAATTTCATCATAATATATTATGATTGTATTTGTCCTCAAAGCACTCTTCCATTAATATCTCCCACAAAAAACTAGGCAAACAATTCTTTTCTTGGCTCTTTCTAGAGTTATATATCTTTTATAAAAGGATATGTAAAAAAATTTTTATCGGAAAAAAGGATATGTAAATACTAATTACATGTGTATAATTTTTCTAGTGTTGTATAATAATATGTTAATAATAATTTATCTCTCTTCTAAAGGCTAACTTATATGTCCACTTATGCCACATAAGCAATCAATTAAATAATGGTGGATTCATCTGTTCATGTGATATTTTTTTTGATCCGGCAACCTTACGATATAGGTAGTGGTGTTTTAACCACTTGAGCTATTTCATCTGTTTATGTGACGTGACATTATAATGCTATATGATTGATCCAAATTAAATATATCCGACACATTAATTTACTTATCCGTTTGATTTTTTTTTTCTTTCTAATTAAGTGATGAATCTATCTTTCAAAAAATAATAAAATTAATTGATGAATCTTGATCAATTAATTATATACATTGCAGTCTCACCAAAAAGTATCTTATAAATAAATAATTATGTTACTTTGACGTTTTCTTGTGAATAAAAATGAGGACACGGTCAAATTAGCAAATTATTTAATTAATTCGAACCTTATAGATCAAGTAAACAAATATTAAAATTTCCCTTGCTTTCTTTTCAAGGAATCTCTGTAATACAAAGGGTCACTGCCAAAAAAACCTTAAAATCATGAAATCTTACTATATAATAATTATAATTATTTTGCAAACTGTGATGCCATCCTGTGAACAAAACATAGGATTTGATGTATTGATGAAAACAATTGCTTGCAGTTTTTGTCCTTAGTCAAATCTTCATTCAATTAATTACATATTGTATATATGCATATAAGAAATGGACACTGCCCTTAAAAAATGGATATATCTGATCAAAGAAATTGCAGAATTTTGGAATATGAAATAATTAAAAATAATAACCTAATTTAAGTTTCTTTATCAATAGAAAGCACATTTTCTTGTCTAATTTTCCAGAATAGTTATTATAATGTTGGAACTATACCACCTTCTATTAATACTACCATAATTAAAATATAACAATACTTGAGAAGGCATCTACTATAACCAGCCAGTAAAGATCTTCAATTTGGATCTTTTTTAGTTTATAGCCCAACATGTAGCTAATATAAAAATCTGTAAATGGAAGAACGACTAAATTTTACTGGCACGTGACTTGCATGAGATCGAAAACAACATTTTTCCCAATATTTTGGTGAAAATGGGACAAAAATTGGACAATTCATATAGTTGTGGGACTAAAATTGGACATTAAATTTTTTTGGAACTAAAAATGGACAGTAAATAAATTATGGGATCAAAAAACTTTTTTTCTTCTACTTAAGTCAGAGATAAATCTCAATGATTTTCATATAGCACAGATTTTACACCTCCCTGATTAATCAAGTTACAAATATAGATCATGTAATATAACTAGTTAATGTATAAAAGCACAGAAAAAAAAAATTGATTGAGGCATTTCATCAAACATCTGGTTAGCATGTCCACCTTTAACTTTTTAAATGTAAATCGTTTCCTTCAACATTAACAAACCTTGGAATTGAAGCTAAAATCACTCCCAACACCACCCGAAAACTATGACAAAATAATAATACTCACTCTATAGCACCCATATACAAACTCTTTGCTTCAATGGAGAGAGATAATTTGGGCCAGCATTTTATTTTCATGGCCTCATTTTTAATGGTGCTTCTGCTTGAAGCCCATGCTGGTTATGGGCCAAATGTCATTTAGGCAAGACTCAAGACAGCGAGAAAATCTTCTTTTCTTTCTTTTTGGACTAGCCTTTTATTTCATGGGCTCACTTTAACGAGGCTTCTGCTTCAACTCCGTCCTGGTTATGGGCCTACGTCAATTAGGCAGCGTCAAGACTAGGGTGGAAAAATACCGAAAATTATAAAAAAATTCGGTATATATCGGGATACTGGAAAATTTGGTATTTTGATATTATGATTTTCAGTATTTAGTATCTTTCTGTGAATACTTTTAAAAAATTCGTTATGAAATAGTATTTTATTGAAAATTTGGTGTGGTACGTATACCGAAATTTCGGTGGTATAACGAAATTTTCGGTACAGTAACGGTATATTTTTTTTATGCCAAAAATTTCGGTACAGTATGGTTCGGTATTTTTTGGTACGGTACGGTATGACACCACTAGCCAAGACAACGTGGGGGAAAATAGCGAAAATTTTCGTATACTTCACTTATCAAATCGAAAAATACTAAAAATATTGAATTTTTCTGTATTAACATGGACTTGTATACATACAGTATGTATCGTACCATAATTTTTGGTACGGTAATAATATACATATTTTAACATTTAGGTATTTCGGTAAATATACGGTATACGAAATTGCATTATGAAATAGTATATCAAAATTTCGATACAGTAAATATTTTTTATTCACTATGGCGAATTTCATCGAATTGTTGGTTGAACGTGGATGTGGTGCCTCACAACAAGGGCGTATCTATTAGTTTTTTAAAATTAGTCAATCAGCCCACCCAAATTAATTATATCAGCCCACCCTTATTATAAATTCAATAAAAATTCATCAACATTCCTCCATGTAGAAATATTAGCAAACAACTACAGGTCCACCCACTTTTAATTAATTTTTTATTTTATTTTAAAAGAATCAAACATTTTTACTTCAAAAAAGTTATTTTCACCAAGAGCAGGGAATTAGAGTCTAAGGAAAATTTGGGATTCTTTATTCTTGATTTTATTTTTTCAACACTCATACTCAATTTTCAAGGCGGATCAAATAATTTTATTTTTCTTTTAGTTTTTTTTATACAATGTAAATATATTCTTAATTGTTGATGAATTTTATGTTTTGAAGTCTTTTCGAGTACAGTTCAATAAACATTAAAAATATTTTATTTTATTTAAAATTATTGGTCTAAATTTTTTTTTCTAGCCCACCCCTATATAAATTTCTGGATCTGTCACTGCCTCACAATGACCCTATTGTTAATATTGCAATATAGTGTGATTCTTAAAAATGACCTAAACTCGCACTATGCAATTACGATTTGGTCGGGTATGTACAATTTGAAAAATTAGGAACGGCCTCATTTTTCAAGATTTGGTTTTTTATTTTCACAAAAGCGTTAAGAAGCTCAAAATTAATCTTTAGTGTTGGTTATCTGTACTGGTTCAAAATTTGAAGAATTACTCGTTATCAAATTGACTGGGTGACCTAAGGAAATGTTTAGGAACGTAGTATTCTTGAAATAAACTAAACTACGATGTAATATAATATATGGTAAGGGTTGAAGTACCCTTTATTTTATTATAAAGTTCTGAAGTGAAATGGAAAACTTGTTTTACTATTTAAAAAGAAAAATCCAACTTGTATAGATCAAGTCCAATGCGTATTTGGTTCAACGGCGTAAATGCCCCAAAAGGTAAAATAGTTCACAGTTTCAATCCAGTAGCATCATTGAAAGAAACTCTCAATGAACGTAAACGAAGTTACGAACTGAACGAAAGTAAATAAATAATGTAAGGCATTTGCAAAATGCAAGAATAACCCCAAAGCCCACCCAACGCCCAAGAACCAAGAACCCGGGCGGAGCTAGACGGCGCGTGTGTGGTCCATAGTTAGGGTCTCCATGCACCTTTTGGGAAAACATGTACACATGTATCTTTATATAAGATTTTTTTTTTCTTGTTTTCAATGTGAGATGAGTGGGAATGAGTACACTTTGTCACCACCAATCCACCAATAACCATTTCACTAGAGTTTAAATGTCTCAACTTCTTGAATTAATTTCTTACTCACTGAAATTCGATTTTAAATATTAAATATACCACGATCATCTACTCGCGAGTAGAACGATCTCGTCACGTTTAATTTCCAGAAAATTTACGTTTTAATTTTTCAATAATTTATCAAACTTTGTGTTAGAACACTTTCAAAATTAAATTTCCAGCACTTCTTTGTTTAATATTAAAAGAATTGTGCCCATTGTCACCGACAGTGGTCTGTAGGATTTTTTTTATTTAATTATTAGTAAAACATTAGAAATCGTAAAATAATAGCGAATTTCAACTTCAGCTGCTACCGTTGCTTTATTTGGTCGTACTCGTACCTAGAATATATTTATTGCAATAATATATATTTAATTTATTCTTTCTTGGTCGAACTTGTAATATGTTCATTATAAATATATGAGTTGGTATGCTCTGAAACATGTTCACCGTGAAATTGGTTTTTTGTTCAGATACACACTTTAGTAATATAAGTCACATATTTTAGTAATATAAGTCACACACTTCAGTTATCACTACGACACTCTTTGCTATAATATAAGTCACACCCTTCACTTTTATGAGTAATACTCTTTATAGTAAAAAGTCACACACTTTACAGTAAAAGGTCACACACTTTAGTAATATAAGTCACACTCCTTAATCAGTTTCACCGTAAAACTTGTTCACACTATACTTTGCCTAAATATATAGGGAGTGTTTTAAAAAACTTATAAGTGATTATAATCACCTAGAATTATGTGCAAAAGTAATTTGAAGTGTTTTATTTCTCTTTTTAGTAAATTTAAATAAAGTTCTCATCATGTTTATAAGTTATAATCTTCAAAAGGATCTTTATGCTTTTATGTAAATTTTATTAGTCTTTTTTTAAAACTTTTAACTTTTTTTCAAACATTATTTACTTTTTTTTATAATTTTTTTATAAACATTATCAATTTCTACTATTAATCACTTTTTTCATAGTCACAAATTTTAATTAATTTTTTAAAACCATAAATTTTTGCAAACATTCCCGTAATCTTGTTTCGTATGATAATTAATGCATGTTAACTGAGTACGTAATTCAAGTGATCAAAAAACTTAAGAAAAAGTCAAAAGTAATTTTGTGGTGGGCCCAGGAGTTTTTTAATGGAGAAAATCAGACTTGGCACAGTGGCCAGTAAAAGACAACACTAATTTGTGTCGGTGGACAAAATAAGTTCTTCTGGCCAATATATTTAAATATTAAAATTATCAGATAATATCTTATTTATTTAATATATCAGAATTTGTTAGTACTACTTTTTTTCTTGATTAATCATTCAGAGTTAGGTATAAATTTGCAGTGTGGGTTAAGCAAAGTTACTTGTCACAAAGCAACAGCTGAACCATGCCTGTTTATGCACTCCACCTTTTACTTACAAAATAATATTAAAAATTATTTATATTTATAAAACTATTACTCCCTCCGTCCCAATCTAAATCGATGGTTTAATGTGTGCTCGAAGTTTAAGAAAAAATGATAAAATGTTGGGTAGAGAGAGTTATTTTTTAGTCTTTTATGTGATAAAGTGATGAATAGTTGAGGGTAGAAATCAATGTTTTTAAAACCGGACCGGTCATCAAACCGGATAACGAACTGGGTTATTGGGATACTGCTCCAACCGGTTGAACATTTGTGAAAAAACCGGACATAAATATCCATTTTTTTCTTTAACATACAGAAAACCGGTTTCGCCGGTTTAACCTGGATTTTTGCCGGTTCACACTGGTTTTGTAGAAAACCGCTCCACGCCAACAACCGGACCGGCACCATGGCCGGTTCCCGGTTAACCCGGTCGGACTGGCCGGTCCGGTCCAGTTTTAAAAATACTGGTAGAAATAGTTATTTATTAGTATTTTATGTGATAAAGTGAGTATTTTTATTTAAAAAATATGTAATTAAGATTGAGACACCTTAAATAAAAAGAATATAATTAAAATTGAGATGGAGTGAGTGTTATTTTCCTCAATATTATTGTCATACAAGCTTTTGAATTAATTAAATTGGGTAATGAATTAATAATATCAACCTTAAATGCAAAAGTTACAACCTGCGAATTAATCCATTGCTAGGGTGCCGACTAGGGGTGGAGGAAATATCGAAAATCTTAGATATCACGGCACTTTACCGCATCGAAAAAATATCGATTTTATCAAAATTTTTAGATTATCTGCACCGGATTTTCTTATCGAAATTTTCGATATATGGCACCGCATCAAAATTTCGCCACGATAATCGGTATGAAAATATAGAAAATTTAGGTATACCGAAAATACCAAAAATATTTCTTGGTATACCTAAATATTTTTTAAGATATCTGGGAAAAATTTCCCATCTACCGGAAAAATTTCGATATCGAAAAAAAATTTCAGATATCTAAAAAATATTTCCCAGATACCCAAGATATATTGAAATTTCGATGCGGTATCGGTATGTAATATCGGTATACCGAAAATTTCGATATACTGAATTTTTCGATGCGACAATCCAGATGAAATTTTTTCTAGATCGAAAATTTTTGAATCTTGATATAATATATGGCGAAAAAAAAAATTAGATCTTGCATCATTCCATCCCCCTAGTGCCGACAATGCAAAAGTGTGCACATGACACGAGATGCTCGTTTTCAATTGATATTTTTCTATCATAATATTAATAATTTTAATTTAATAGTCCCACTTTATCTAAATTGATACCAATGCAAAATTACCCTTTTTTTTTCAACAAAATCCCTGATAAGTAAATAATTAACTGTGATTTTAAAGTACTCATCGAATTATCTCCGAAAGGTTGTAATCCGGCCATAATCTGGATTTGCACTATATGGTCGATATGAAAGGCAAGAAACAAAGAATATAAAACTCGAGGTGAAAAAGATCTTGAATGAAGTTAAAGTTAAAACTTGATCCCGAATAGTGGCGAGAAATTCGGCTACAAAAAATATTTTCTTTTTTTTGAAGTGACGAACATCCCCTATATAAGAAAGCTATTTTCTAATATAATGATTAGGAGTTCTTAATTTTCAATAATTTTGTGGAGTCAGTTGTAATACATTCCAAATATAATTTGTAAGGGGGTACTTTCTTTTCTTATTAATAAAATTTTGTTGGCTGTTAAAAATAAAAAAATAAGAGGGGGGAGATTATGTATGAGATATATTAAATATTATACTAAATTATTAAATTAATAAGAAAAAAATATAATTATACAGTGTGTTATACATGGAATTTGTGAATAAGGTAAGGTGAATAATTATAGAGTGTGTTATATATACATGGAATTTGTAATTATAGAGTGTATGCATACACGGTTAGACAGACTGTCATCGTCTACAAATGGGCTGGTCAGTGGTCACTTTCTTCAACTAATTTCTAAAATAATTCAGCAACGCACAAATTGACAAATCACCCCCCAATTAAATATTAATTCCACAAATTAAATATATACAATACAAAAATATACAGCATCGTCACACCCAAAATCAAATCCAACAATTATTCACCCCCCCACACACAGTCCACAGCAGTCCCCTTTTCCCACTGTTATCATCCACCCCCATTTCCTCCATCTCTAATTTACAACCTCACAAATCTCCGATCGGAATTAAGCATGTACGGTAGGGATCCATGGGGAGGGCCGCTCGAGATTGCGGCCGATTCCGCCACCGACGACGACCGGAGCCGGAATTTACAGGACTACGACAGGGCGGCGCTGTCGCGGCCGTTGGATGAGACGCAGCAGAGCTGGCTGTTGGGGCCAGGGGAGCAGAAGAAGAAGAAGTATGTGGATCTAGGGTGCATTATCGTTAGCAGGAAGATCTTCGTGTGGACTGTGGGGACTATTCTGGCTGCTGGATTGTTGGCCGGATTTATCACGTTGATTGTGAAGACGGTGCCGCGCCACCACCACCGCCCGCCGCCGCCGGATAATTACACTTTAGCGCTGAATAAGGCGCTCATGTTCTTCAATGCTCAGAAATGTGAGTATACGTGTTTTATTCTGTTTTGTAACGTCGTTTGCTGGTTTGTTACTCGTTTTTTGTTTTTCGGTTACTTGATCTGATGGTTTTAGGTATTAATGGAGATTTAAAGAGCGAGCACATGTGTTTGATGATAACTTTTTAATTTGGATTAGTCAATTATGATAGTAATAGTGTTCTACGTCCGAAAATTAGTATACTATTATTTTCATCTGTTTAAACATGATAGAGATGAGGATTGATGGGGCGATCTATATAAAATAAGCACAATCGACCTTGGAATAAAATAAAGAAAAATTGGACAGCTTATATGGTTCACAATTTTATTTTTGTGCAAATGACAATTAGTTTTCTGTATTTAATAGATCAATTTATGCACTCAGTCTAATGTCTGATGCTCCAATTTGCAGCTGGAAAACTACCCAAACACAATAATGTATCATGGAGGGGGAACTCATGTGTAAATGATGGAAAATCTGATGATTCGACTTTGTTTAAAGATCTAAGTGGTGGCTACTATGATGCTGGAGATGCAATAAAGTTCAATTTTCCACAATCCTTTGCCATGACCATGTTGAGTTGGAGTGTGATCGAATACAGTGCAAAGTATGAAGCAGCTGGGGAGCTTAACCATGTCAAAGATATCATCAAGTGGGGGACTGATTACTTCCTCAAAACCTTTAATCACACTGCTGATAGCATAGATCGGGTTGTGTCACAGGTAAAATGCGCATCTAAATTGCCAGATTTTATTGTATCCCACATTTGTGATGCGATTTTCTCTTACTTTTGTTATTATCTTGTCTTTCTATAGAAAGGACACGAGTTCTTGTATTATCTTGATACCTTGTCAAAAGGTCCTTTTGATGGATGCGCTAATATTATTGCTTGAGTAAAACTTTGGCGCACCAGTGCAATTTTGACTGAAAAAATTCAACTGAACTGTTTCTTTATATTTTTTGCAAATCATAGAAAAAAAGGGAACGTAAAGTATTAGTTCATATGATGTAAAGTATTAGTTGCATACAGAAAGTACTAATGCTATTCAGCTTACAAACTAATACTTCCTTCCATATGAACTAATAAGTTTCTTCATATGAACTAATACTTGTCACTATATATTTCTGTTTTTTGGTGAATCAGTCAAACTTTGATCAAAATTGAGTCAACATTGCCTTACTGCTGAAGTTCATTTTTTGTTCTGACTTGAATAATCGGGAATGTAACGAGTATTAAGCATCTCTATCTTCTAATTTGCAGGTAGGGAAAGGGGATACCTCAGGAGGGCCCGATCCAAACGATCACTACTGTTGGATGCGTCCAGAGGACATTGATTATGATCGGCCTGTTACCGAATGCCATAGTTGCTCTGATCTTGCAGCAGAGATGGCTGCTGCTTTGGCTTCTGCATCTATTGTTTTCAAGGACAACAAGGCCTACTCCCAAAAGCTTGTCCATGGTGCCAAGACTCTTTTTAAATTCTCGAGGGATCAACGCGGTAGATACAGTGTTGGTACTGAGGCGGCAACTTTCTACAATTCTACGGGTTATTATGATGAGTTCGTGTGGGGTGCTTCTTGGTTGTACTATGCTACGGGTAATAATTCATATCTTCAACTTGCTACAACTCCTGGTATTGCGAAGCATGCTGGTGCTTTCTGGGGAGGCCCCTTCTATGGCGTGCATAGCTGGGATAATAAGCTTGCTGGTTCTCAAGTAAGTAAATAAATATTTATGTATTTTATTATTAGTAATTTATAATATTTCAAACATGGTTTAAAGTATGCGAATCTGAATTTAATAGTTTCTAACTTTCAGACCTTGGAATGATAGTTTCCTTTTTTTCGGGTCTTGAATCGATAGGAAAAAACTTGCATACCTGTAATTGATAGTTTTACTATTTTTCAGGTCCTGTTTTTGTGTTCTGTTGCGTCTAAACTGGATGTTATTTACAACTTCCATTTTGTCTATTTACAAATATTGTTCACTTGTGTTTTTTACCAACCACCCCAATCTTATTGTGATTCATTTGTTTCTCTCTGTTTGTTTTGTTCTTGCCTGATGCGTTCTTACTTTTGTCTGAGCTCATTGTGCCTTGTGTAATATATTCTCCTGTTTACATCTTTAAAATTGTTGAGCTTTCATTTCATGTAATTTGGTCATAGTGACAAGTTAAAAATATCTGCTCAGTCATTGTCCTAAACACCTAGGAACGTTTTGTACCTGTCCTGTAAGATGAAATTACTGATACATTGTGATTATACTTTAGAAAATTGTCTATTGCAATTTAAGAGCTTTTACTAAAACCGCTTTCTGATTCTCTGAATAGGTGCTTCTGAGTCGTTTGAGATTATTCCTGAGCCCTGGCTATCCCTACGAAGAAATTCTGAAAACGTTTCACAACCAGACAAGCATATTTATGTGCTCCTACCTACCATATTTTACATCATTTAACAGAACAAGAGGTAATGTAATCTATTTTACTGTGTTTTGCAACACGTGGACTTTCATTCTCTGTTTAGTAATCAGTATGGTGAACTTGAGCAGGTGGGATGATCCAATTAAATCACGGAGCTCCTCAGCCTCTTCAGTATGTAGTCAATGCAGCTTTCCTTGCTACATTGTTTAGTGACTATATGAAAGCTGCTGATACACCTGGGTGGTACTGCGGGCCCCATTTCTACTCAACTGATGTCCTCCGCGAATTTGCACAGACCCAGGTAATGTGCGTTGTGTGTGTAAACATATATTTGGCAAATACTTCTATACTTGAGCTACACTGTCCAACTCAAGTGCATTTTTAAATTGTACTTCCTATGTTTCATATTAATTGCCATTTTAGAGAATTTGCATAAAATTAAGCAACATAAAATTTGACATATTTATCCTCAATTAAATCAAGAGAGTGGAAGAAATGAGGATAAGTTAGGAAGAAATGTGGAAAAATAGCCAAAAAAACAACAATTAATTTGAAACAAAATTTAACCTTTAAAATGACAATATATATGAAACATAGGGAGTATTAGTCGTTTTACTAAAAGTATTAGTTGATCAACATTAGATGTTTTCACTGAACAATATTAGTTGTGAACCAGTTGCACGATGCACCCAAGTGTTGCTCTAGCTATATTTAACTTACCGGTGATTATTTATGATAACAAGCATCTCATTTCACTTCTCAGATCAATTACATCCTCGGGCAAAACCCTAGAAAGATGAGCTATGTTGTGGGCTTCGGCAATCATTACCCAAAGCATGTTCACCATAGAGGCGCGTCGATTCCCAAGAACAAGGTCAAGTACAATTGCAAGGGAGGATGGAAATGGAGGGACTCCAAAAAGCCAAACCCTAACACCATCGTCGGAGCTATGGTTGCGGGTCCTGATAGGCACGACGGTTTCCGCGATGTGCGCACGAACTACAACTACACTGAGCCAACGCTTGCCGGAAACGCCGGTTTAGTGGCGGCCCTAGTTGCTTTATCGGGAGAAACTAGCGTTGGAGTTGACAAGAACACGATTTTCTCGGCTGTGCCGCCCATGTTCCCGACTCCACCACCGCCTCCGGCTCCTTGGAAGCCATGAATGAGTCTACTTGCATCATTTTCTTTTGTTGTGTGAGTGGAGAACTGATACTTCATGTGTTAAGCTAATTTTGGGATGATGAAAGAAGGACAAACGAAGGTGCATAGAATAGGCTCATGAAGAGCAATCGTCGGGTTTTGCTAGGGTTGGAGTATCTGGGAAGAAGTAACAGGGGCCCACCCACCCTTTTGTTGGGAAGTTGTGATATATTGTGCTTGTATGTATGTATCTATATGTAATGAATGAAACAAACCAACATATATTCTTTGAACCTATGTTTTAAAAACCGGAACCGGAAGTTGAGCCGGATGACCCCAAAAAAAGGTTGGACCGGGGTCGGACCGGTCGGACCGGATTGAACCGGTATGACGTCATAATAAATATTATATATATATAATATGCATTATTTTTTAAAAAATTCAAAATATAGAGTATGATAAGTGAATATAAAAGATTCAAAGCCACTTCAAAATTCAAGGTAACATCATTAGGCTCAACTTTACTCTTAAGCATTTCATCAAACACATACAATGCATCATCAATCATCTTATTCTTCAAATTCTCATCAATAATACTAATCCAAGAAACCACATTCCTCACCTCACTCTCATAGTTACTACTCCCTCTGTCCCAAATTTGACCGAACAATCACTTTTGGCCAATGTTTTTATTAAATGAAATGTTTATAGTATATTAAATGATAAAATTATTTTTAAGATATGATAGGATAGATGAGGCCAGAATACTTATCATACCCCACCTTAAAAAAAATTTTCAATATCATTTCAAATATTAATAAATAACTCTTTCGCTAAATTAAGGCCAAATAAGAATCGTTTTTGGTCAAGTTTTACACGTAGGAAGAAAGTAGTTGTTAGTCAAAATATTAGTAACACCACAATTCACACAAATTGACACTTTTAAGGCACACATCTATAATAAATAAAACAAGTATAACTATCTTAGCAATAATAATAATAATAATAATAATAATAATAATAATAATAATAATAATAATAATAATTCACTTAATTAACTCACACACAACCACATACCACTCACGCATACACACACACACACAACCACATATCACTCACACGCACACTTACATGTATACACACCACACTATTAACACACACCAAATATCACATAATTAACACACATCAGAAACACTCACGCACACAGCACAAACACATCGCACGCACTCTTCTCCCAATTCACAGATGCCAAATAGGGAAAACGAAGATGAGATCAAAAGCACCACGAGAAAAGACTGATTCAATTTCAGAGGAAGTGGGTTTTTTAAGTTTTTTAACCTTAATTTTTCCGGCGACAATCGACGGCTGTTCCCAGGTCCGATCGTTAAATTGTTTGAGGGCTTTTTGTTCTACTCGTCAAGGGTTTTCAATTGGTACCAGAATAGAGACTAACATGCGGCGGTGCGACGGCGGCGTTTTTGGAAAAGGTAAGAATCGAAACTTTAAATTGAAATTACTTTCAAATGAAGAGTTATATGAACGATCGGTTTGTGTATTTAGATTACCCGTGTTGGGGGGAGGATTTTGGTGTATGGATTGGGTATCACGGCGAAGAAATGTTGGAGCGGCCGATTTTGATGGAGGTGGTGGCGGGAAGTTGAGACGGCGACAGATCTGTCCTTTTTTTTTTTTTTGGTTTTTTTGGTGAAAACCGGTGAAAACCGGCTGTTCACCGGTTCCCGGTTTTCACCGGTTTTCGAACGGTTTTTCCGGTTTTGAGGGGGCGGCCCAATAGCGGTTCTATACACCTCTATTGGGCCGCTTGGTGGCGGTTCACCGGTCCGACCGGTCCGACCGGCCGGTCGGACCCGGTTTTTAAAATAGAGCTTTGAACAATAGAAATGTCAACTTTGCTTCTAAATAATTTTCTCAGGTTCTGAGCTTGGTTATCATTTTCTTGGATTGGGATCTTTTGTCGGCACCTAAAACAAGCATCAACGGTGTGGAAAGATTTAGTTAAAAAATTGATGTAGCAGCGGAAAGCATACGTGTGTTATTAGTTGATTCGTAGAATACTCGGATAAAAGTATGCAAACGTGATTAACGTTTAATTCCGTTGATTTGATATGAATATCGGAAGAACGATTAAAATACGAATAATGAGATAAAACTCGATATATTTTATATTTAATTCAAAAGCTATGATTTACAATGACAAATGAAGACTATAAATACTAGTTAACACGACATATGAAAAGACTTAATTAATATAATTAATAAATAAAAGGATCTAAAAATTATGAATTGAGTCAAACATGGATTAATAAGTGTGACTCCTTTAGTTTTCAACAATTGTAGACATTTAAATTTTTTCATGAATGCTAAAATATCCTCATCTTCATCAAAAATGCTGAGTGAGGAAAGACTAGGACTACGGTAAATTATATGGATCAACTTCTTAGGGCCAGTTTGGTGGGCTAGATATTGGGCCAATCGTGGGCTAATCAGGGGTAAATTCAATGTTTGGTAGCATTGTTATTATTCCACGGAGGTCCAAGATAATTCATGGGCCCGTTCCTAAATACTGTTCCACTTCAGCCTATTTATCTCATGTATTTTGCTATGTTAATTATACGCGGTCCAACAGTAACACGGTCACAAGACTTTCTTCCAAAATTACCCCTGCCATAATCAAATACTGGTTCATGTCTTTTCAAATCATTTTCCACCGGTTCTTCATCTTCTGCGATCTGGCGATCTTCAACCTTCCCCGAACATTGAACTAGGGTTTGCTACACAGTTTCTACTGCCCAAAACCCACTCTTCTGGTAATTTTCTAAACACTTTCTTTGCAAGGATTAAGGTTTCATTTGATTTTTTAGTTTGTTTTGGGTATTTGTCGTTTGGGGGTTCCGATGCAGATTTGATTTCCGGTTGTGTGGGTATGGTTTAGGTTTGTTTACAGTGTGATTTGGGGCAAATGTGTTACGAAAATATGTCGATTAGTTTGTTGGGTTGTTTGTATGTTTCGAACTATGAAAATCACTTGACGATACTCTTGGTTCCTTGTTATTTCATCGCATAGTTGACTGGTTGGGTTGTTTTGATGCACGACTGGGTATGGGTTATTTGTTATTCTGATATAAATTTGTACTGTGTGGTTTTCAAATTGGTATGCATGTGTTCGGTTATCTGTATTTGGGGTGAATTCCATATTGTCATCACCCCTGATGGATGCATGTGTTGTTTGGGGTGGTTTGTGGTTTTTGTAGGCACAATTTCGTATTATTTATTCATGAGTCTATTACAAAATGATCTTATTGTGTGTAAAACTAAATCCTTGATTGGGTCTCTGTTTTCATTCAAATTTAAGAATTCTTGTTTATTACTTTATGGGTAACATTAAAATATGTATTTTGTTTTACAGTTGACATGGAAGACCTAATTCCCCGAGCGTATGAACTGAACGATGGAATAGTTGAGGAGATGTCTCTAGGGTGGTCTGAACGTGAGGAAAAACTACTTCTTGAAGGGATCCTGGTTTTGTGGACGGTAAGACAATCAAGAATGATGTCAAGTTTCAAGAGATGATTGTCAAAATATCTAAATACCTACGTTAGACTTTACGGGGGAAGGCAGATGTTGACGTTATTCGCTGGAAGCTTAGGCATTTGTGCGATACTTATAGGCATTTCAAGAAGTTTCTGCTGGAAATGCCTGGTGTTCAATTTAATCTCCAGACAAATATGGCGAAGATCGGGCCCAAGTATTATAGGTGCATTGGACAGGTATTAAAGCTGGTATAATCATATATGGGATTATCTGTGTTATTTATGTTGATACACATTTCATGTTGCATTTCTTGTTGTAGGAAACTGAGGTTTATGCGTTCTTCCGCATCTATGGTTTTAGAAACTATGTTAATTGTTGGAAGCTATTTGACAAGAACGGTGTGGATCAATTTGCAAGCTACATTGATGAGGATGTTCGTCAGAAAATCCCATGTGGGCTGGATCTGACGTTCCTTAATAGGTTTTATCACTTCCGGGTAAATGATTACTGTTGGGAAATTTAGAGTTTTGATGAAAGTTCTAAAACACATGTAATAGGGACCAAATTCGACCTGTTAAAACATCCGATGTTTATATTACTGGTTTATAGAATACCGGTTGATAATTCTTGTATAGAACAACCCATGTAATAGATAGGCCACATATTGAGGGAACCTCAATATGTATAGGTCGAATCTGAAGATATGAAGAACAACCGATATCCGACGACGGTAACGCATCAGAAGAAACGAAAGATCGGATCGATCCGATCGTTTCGATATCTCAATTTGAAGTCATAAAGCTCAAACTCGAGAATACTGAAGATCGATGACTTCCAAGATCGTACGGACAGACCTACATCACCGAAGTCGCTAGTTGAAGCTTAAGTCAATCCCAAGACTGTAAAGACTCAATCGGTAGACCGATCGGTCACCACCGGATGAAAATCGATGTCTCACCAAATCATACGTCGATGATCTGAACAAAGAAGAATGTCAACCTTAATTGGAAGAACAACACCGGTGTGCGTCTGTTAACCAATAAGGACAAAACACGATGATCGGGAGCCAATTCACGGATTTGGTCGCTTTCTCCAACGGCTATAAAAGACATCGTTTCACGCTTTTACGCCATGCTGCCTCAAGACATCACATCAATCCCAAAGTTCTGCAAATATAGCCCGAAATTCAAATTGCTCTCCAACGGCTTTTGATTTCAAGGTCTATAAATATGGGATCACACTTCAAGAGTGAAGACACTAAACCCCAAACGATCAAGAAGCTCAAGATATAATCAGATTTCTGACGAAGAACACGAACAAGAAGATTATTTTATTAAGTGTTCATCCCATAAGTTCTTAGATAAAATCTTTTCATCTACCGATAAATTTATCTTAAACACTAGAAAAGATTTCATAGTTGGAACCAAAACAATCTTATCCAAACCCAAAGTTAGGTTAAGTTGTTTAAGAAGATTTCGGGACTGGGTTTTGGTTACGATTTACGGGATCGGTTGAGTGAGAACTCTTTAAATATCTGTCGATTGTCTTTGTGTTGACTAACACAAAAAAATCTAAGTCCATTGGTTTAGTTGGTGCCCCAGTGATAGGGAAGAAGAGGACGTGGGACTGGTTTGTCCGAACCACTATAAATCTTGTGTGCCTTTTTACCTTTGATTAATGTTTTACACAATCGCACTCAACTATTAAAGAAAGATACATATTCTAAGTTAAGATCACGAAGCACCAAGCTTCGATCCGATCAAGTTTGACACTTTAGTCAACCTGGTTCAAAGATTGACTTTGGAATCGATTTATCAAACCGGTTTTTCACACGGTAAAACTTAGCTTCCGCACATCGCTTAAACTAATAGTTACCGAACCGATCCGCCTTGAGCGATTAAGAAGTTGGTTATCGATCCAAACCGATTCACTCGCGACTCGATCAAATTAACCTTCTTTCACCGATCTGCGACAAAAGTTTTTCGAAGTCTATTCACCCCTCCCCTAGACTTCGCCCAAAAAACCCATTCGGGACTCTAAGTGGTATCGGGCGGTGGTTCTACGCACTAATCGGGCTTTGAGTATCATCGATTCTTGAGGAAGAATCTTTGTGGTCATTTGAACAGATCTTGAAAAACCGTTTTTAAAACTCATTCGTTTTCCAAAATCACTCAAGGCATGGATAATACCTCCGGTATGTATCATGATCTGCCAAGTTCTCAATTGATGAGTATCAGATTGGGCCATTTATATGTCTGACCATCTAGGTTCGATTAGTGGCGTAATGATGGAAGTCATCGAAAGAGGACCCATCATCATATATCACGACAACCCCGCAGTTGGAGGAGATCCGACTTTGCCCCGGAAGTCTTATGCGAAAAAGCCCAAATTTTGATGGATGCAGAGGAAAGGAAATCAGATACTCTGCATACAATCGCCAGTATATTATCATGAAATCAATGGATAAGGTCACCAAAGAAAAGATTAAATATCTCAAAATCTGAAAAGCAATGCGGGATACTCTACCGATATCGCGAGGAAATGATCGATCAAAGACAAATAGTCTACAAGCCGAACCGGTGAAGTTCAAAAATCAAGATGTCGCCTTCAACGAGACCATCAACGAACTCGATGGAAGGATTACTATGTCGATGAATAAGCTACGAGAACTTGGTAGAGAGATGTCGAGGACATCAACTACAAGATCTTAATATCTCTTACCAAGAATGGGATATGAAAGTCACAGAATCAAGGATTGCCAAGACATTTCAAAGATGAAACCAAGTAGCTTTGTTCTAAGCCTTAAAAGCTCACGAGTTTGATTTAATTGAAAGAGGACAAGCGAGATGAAGATGAGGTGCCCGGCCAAGCCTCAACTTCCAAATCGGGCCATGTTTAAGGCAACCAAAGAAGCAGATCAAAGGCCAATGAACCCGTTGGAAACATCGTAAGTCGCGTAAATGACGCTCGCTACTGCAAAACTAGAAAAATCAAATATTCAACTTGGTAAGTATCAAGATTCTATAAAGATTATCAACATAGCCGAGGAAGGATAGGAGATCAGCCAACAGATCTCCGTAGAAGAACTAGATCCGATGATCAAAGAGATCACAGAGAAGAAAAGAAAAGAGATAACTAAATGATGAGAGAAGAGATAATCGATCCGAAAAGAAGGAGCTCGACTACTATCGAAAGGAAAGTCACCGATAGATCATACAGACGGAGTGATTCACCGAAAGAAAAGGTTCCGTGGATCAATGAAATAAGCTTCAATTGTGGAGAAGCCCGTCACTACAAATAGCAGATCGCCTGCACTGGACGCCAAAAAGAAAGGGAAGAAAAGAGAAATGTAAGAGAGCAACGTTACAGGACGTAAAAGCCATGGTTGTTTACACATCCGAATCGACGATTCCTATCCGCCCCTCGAGGATTCTCGATACTCCTCAGAGAAGATTTCGTCTCGATAAGCAAAGGCTGCTGACTTCTATGAGAATGAAGATCCGATATTCTCTTGGATGATGATGAGATCTCGCCACGCGGCCAAGGAGGACCAATCTGAGGTAACCTCCAAACCTCGCTTTTGTTCGCTTTACACTGCTATCATTAGCACACCTTGCCGGGAGATTGACATGCAGCTCTACTCGAGCAAATTGCTTGATGATATCTCCAATGCAAAGAGACACTTATGCTATAAAGGGAAGTTGAAAATGACAAGCTAAGGATCGAAATAATCACTTTGTTAAAGAGAACGATCTCGAAGAAAGCTACTCTTTGAATCGAATCTCTTTAAACGCTTTCGTATAAGCAAATCGAGGAACTTAACATTCGAAAAGTTAAGTCTTACGATCGGAGAAGCAGATCAAAGATCGGTAACAATTAACAAAACAAAGAAGTTCGATGACTTCAAAATCCTTCAAAGCTAAATTTGATGAGTTGTTCCGATTGCGCATGAAAGTCTAAAGTCTTCGAGGATAATTTGCAAGAAAATAGAGGTTTTTACAAAATCTTCTAAAACCTGCTCAAGATATGAACACCTATTTTCAACAACGATTAACAAGAAGGGACTTGGGTATGAGAACCCTTCCACATCCTCAAAAGCCCCGGTTGATTCACCTCAAAAAGGTGTAATCAGACGAGTTTCAGACAAAGATACACCAAAAGACAGACTTGTATCTAATAAGGGAAAAAAACCGGTTGAAAGGTAAAAGGCGCCTAACCGTATGGAAACAAAATGGACCCCAACCGGTAAAGCATCACCGAGAATCAACGAAGAACCCGGTTCTTCCGAAGAGACCTCAACCTAATCAACAGATCAGGTATCAGAAAAGACAACATGTAAAAGGGAAGTCTAATCTGAGACCCAATCAAGGTCAGCTGCTGAATAAGCACGATATAGGTAAACTGCAAAAACCACCTATGCCAAAAAGATACTAATCTTTTGATGGTAGCAAATACCTACCCCTATAATCGAAAACCTAGGTCACGACTGAGCCACCATTGGAAGAAAAGAAGACAAAATGAAAAAAGATAAATCCCAAGTCTTCTAAGTCATCCAAGGCTCACACTAATAATCATACCAATCGAAAAGCATATAAAGAGACGTATGATTATTATGTTGATGTATGGGAGACAAATCAGGCCTTCTGATCTAACTGATCACAATAGAAGTGCTCTGTTTGTATGGATCCCCAAAACCAAACCTAACCCCTCAGGACCCAATCCAAAAGGGGTACCTAAAGCCTGATTTGATTGCAGGTTCGCGTGGGTCTGGCCAACAAAGGAGGTGTGCAAGCAACTATCTGGTACATCGATAGTGGATGCTCAAGGCACATGACTGGAAGTAAACATCTCCTCAGCTCCTACATAGAACAGAAAGGCCCGCGTGTACTCTTCGGTGATGATAACTTTGGTTATACCAAAGGATTCGAACCTTAGAGAATGATGATGTACAAGTAACTGGAGTCTCGTATGTCGAAGGTCTGAAGCACAACCTATTATCGGTTTCACAATTCTGCGACAACGGATTCAGTGTTGAGTTCTCGACTGATCAATGCACTATCAAGAATCGAGCCACTCAACAGATTTTGCTAACTGGTTCAAGGAAAGGGACGATCTACACAAAGAGATTGGAACAAATTGCCAAGAAATACATGCCTAATTGTTAAGAGTTCCAAAAGTAGCGGTTGGCTCGTACAAAAGAATGAAATCATCCGAACTTTAAAACTCTTAATAAGATAAAAAAGATGTCTCTAGTGGAAGGTCTTCCTAATGAAGTATTTTCAAAGGATCGGACATGTGTTGCATGTCGGGAAGGGAAAAAAAGGTCAAAAAGCTTCATTCAAGAGAATTCTCGACCCAAGATCCAAATAGAGTATTGCAGCACCGCCATATGGATCTATTTGGACCCGATTACACCATACCGATCTCGGCGGATGAAAATATACTCTGTAATCGTGGATGATTATTCCAAGTTTACCTGGGTTATATTCTTACATAAGAAGAATGAGACGCGACAACGAAGATACCCGAAATTTGCTTAAAAGATTACAAAATGAGAAGGGTGTCGGTGTAGTAAAAATCGGATCGATAAAGGTACGAATTTACAACTCTTTTATAACCGATTTTTTGCTCTAAGTTTGGTATACTGACATGAGACATCACCGCAAGAACGCCACAAATGAATGGAGTAGCGAAATCGAGAAACATAACACTCAAAAGAAGTTTCGCCGCACGATGTTAGATGAACATGCAATACTAAGCCGTTTAAAGTGTAAGCAATCAACACCGCATGTCATACTCGTAATGGATGTCTTCCGACTAAGGCTCACTACAAAACACCCTATGAACGTGGAAGGGCGTAAAACCTCGTGTTTCTTACTTCCATGTTTTTTGGGTGTAAGTGTTTCATACACAACAATGGGAAGAGTCGGGTTGAAGACTTTTGAGGCCAAATCGGATGAGGGTATATTCTTAGGATATTCCTCATCTAGCAAAGGCTTTCGGGGTTTACAAATGCACAAAACCCTAGTTGTGGAAGAAACACCCCATGTAGTCTTTGATGAAGCATCTTCTTACTAACAAGAGAAATCGCCTCGAGAACAAGATGTACTGATCAACCTTTGCACGATGCTCGAAAAATGGATCAGCTAACGATCAAGGAAAAAGAATCAGACATTGTAACAGTATACATTCCTGATCTAGCTGGTTCACCAGATCAATCAGATCCTAAGGTACGAAAAATTGTCGATGAAGAAGTTCGCACAATTTGAGATAAGATCAATCCGAACCATCCGGGTTCGGAAACACCGGTTCCCACGAACGACATCGACACATGATGAGTCCAACATCACCGAGACGTGTTCTTATCAAGTGGATCATAAATCTGCACCACTCCCAGTCGCTAGTAATGAACCTTTATCAGAAATGGATGATGTTCTCCAAACCAATGCAAATCAGAACAGAAGGACCTGGATAACTAGTCATCCAACTGATCTAATCATCGGAGACCCATCTGATAGAGTTAAAACTAGACATCAGATTGGTGAAAGTGCCATGTATTGTTGTTATCTGTCTATGAAGGAACCAACAACAGTAGAGGAAGCTCTACAAGACGCAAGTCGGATTCTAGCCATGCAGGAGGAGAGCCGAGCAATTCGAGAGAAATCAAGTTTGGGAACCGGTGGACGCACCAAATCATCAAGACGTAATTGGCACGGGCTGGGTTTTCAAGAACAAGAGAGATGAGAAAAATGTCATAACCAGGAATAAGGCAAGACTTGTTGCTAAGGGGTACTCACAATCAGAAGGAATTGATTATGATGAGACCTTTGCACCAGTCGCTCGCCTTGAAGCCATTCGACTATTTCTGGCATATGCTTCCCACAGAGGGTTCACTGTGTATCAGATGGACGTAAAGAGTGCATTCTTAAATGGGGTACTAGCAGAGGAAGTTTATGTCGAACAACCTCCAGGCTTTGAAAAGGGCAACCAAGTGTACCGTTTAAGAAAAGCTCTTTATGGCCTGAAACAAGCTCCTCGAGCTTGGTATGATGCACTCTCTCGCCTCTTGATAGACAAATTGGGTTCACTAAAGGAACACCGACAAAACCTTATTCGAATAGAGGATGGAGAAGATATTCGATGGTTCAGATCTCGTGGATTTACATCATCTTCTGATCTCCCAACAAAAGTCTATGTGAAAGATTCAAAGAACCCGATGCAAGGGAAGTTCGAGATGTCCATGATGGGTCAGATGAATTATTTTCTGGGTCCACAAGTGAAGCAAAGTACAGAAGGGATATTCATCTGCCAAGCAAAGTACACTAGGAATTTATTGGCTAAGTTTGGAGTTCAAAACTGTAAGAAAGCCAAAATTCCTATGATGACTGGATTCAAGATGGATCCAGATGAGGATGGTCGAAAACAAATCGAAAAGAATATAGGGCTCTCATTGATCTCTACTATACCGATGCCCGGCCAGACCAGATATCACCTTTGCAGTAGGTGTATGTGCCAGATTTCAGGCAAATCCAATGCAAAGCCACCTAGAAGCAGCTAAGCAGATTCTGGAGTATCTAAAGGGAATAGTAAACCTTGGTTTATTTTACCCATCAGATGATAATCTAGAGCTTAGTGGGTATTCTGATTCTGATTATGGAGGTTGCAAGATTGACAGAAAATCAACCTCAGGAACATGTCAGTTTTTAGGAAGTAAACTGATCTTGTGGTTTTCAAAGAAGCAGACATCGATTCATACATCTACTATCAAGCGTAATATATGGTCATGGAAAGCTATTGCTCCCAACCGCTCGCTTAGTCGTCGAAATGAGGGATTATAACATTATAGCTAAGAATGTACCTATATTCTGTGACAGTAATAGTGCTATTGCAATCACTCAGAATCCTGTTCTACATACAAGATGCAAACATGTGGATGTCAGACACCATTTTATAAGAGATCATGTTGAGAATGGAGAAGATTCACACTGATTTACAGAAAGCTGATATTCTAACCAAGCCACTAGCTGAGATCAGATTCAGAGAATTATGCAATGAGCTAGGACTTCTGGATCTTGGAGAAAAGGCACCTAAAATGCTTGATGGGATGATCTCCAGAACCAGCTGGTTAAGAGACTAACCAGGTTAAAAGGAGTCAGTTGAGTTTGTTATCTCAACTGATCAAAAAATCAGTCAAGGAACTGATATGAGAAGGTACTGATCAGATTTACGATTTGTCAGATTAAAGAAACTGATCAGATTGAAGGTTTATCAGATTTAAGGTTTATCAGATTAAAGGAACTGATCGTCTTAAGGAATTATCTGATTAAACCAGTTTGGTTATTTCGCTTTGTAAGTCGATTAAGTTGACATTCAACAAGCAAGATTCACAAGATTAAAGCTTACATCGCATAAGAAAACATGTAATTTACACAACAATGGAATAATAGAAATTTTCATTGATAAAGACCCGAAGGTCAGGTTACATTACAAGTTACAAGTACAAGAAGACCAGGAGGTCAGTACATAAGTCATAACCGAAAACCCTAAACCTATAACCCTAAACCCTCATCCTAACCCTTGAAGAAGTGGAGAGAGAGAGATTTTAAATCTGATGCTCTCATTTTCCCCACTTAACAAGGGTGAGAAAGGCTTTAAAATAATCCTAAAAGCCGATCATTTGGCTAAAACCAAACCGAGCGAGAGCGGCGTTGATAGGATTTTTGCTAAGCGAGCCCTTAGACCAAGTCAATGGGCTCTCCAAATTGTTAAATGGAGCACATGTGCCAAGAAAGTGGTTCAAAGACCTTATGGGCACATGTGTTGCATGCAAAAATTGAGTTGATATCACGAAGATCACCGTTTATCGATCCGCATCGTATATCAAACTCATGTTTTATATCGATCGAGTCTGTTGATGCTAGTTCCGTATCTCGATAGACACACAAGGTGCATACGGTTAGGAGAAGTGTCTTCTCGGGGCCATGACAAAAGACCCACCGCCTTTGGTGGTAGAGAAAGCTTAGCAACAATTGTATGTGAAATCTTTGATGACGCACGAAAAAACAAAGATAAAGGGACACACAGGTTGATTTGAGAAGTTTGAAATCATTGAAAAAAGGGTAAAGGTGTTTGTTTAAGTCTCACCGGAAATAAGGGTTCACCAGGATACATGATTCTACAAAGAAGATAAGTATGGTGAATGGGTTATGTTGTGTAAAACATTAGTCCAATTTATAGAGGCCAAGCACAGGTGTGAATGCAAATTTGATTTCAAAAAGCCTCTTAGAGAAATTTCAGATCACAAGGACAAATGCGGTAGGAATCACGCCGATCGATAATTGGATAAATTTACTACGGATTGACATATTGAAATATTCAGACTATAATTACGCATGTCAAATCATGCCAACTTAGGGAATAGAGACTACTATTCTAGACTAAGTTTTGGCGGTAACACGTATCCCAAGAATTGGCTTGATCTGAGAAGAATCAGACTAGGTCAACTGAAATATGATTTTATACGAAACTGATCTGATGAGGAAAATCAGTTGAGCTTAATACAACAACAAATCAGATATATATATCAGTCTATGAGAAAACAGAAATATCAGTTGAAGGGGGTACTTCAACTAATCAAGGAGGATCAGAAAAGGGAAATCAGACGCAAAGTAAAGCGGATCAGTTGAAAAGAACAGTTGGGAAATTATAAGGATTAGGCAGAAAACTAAGATCAACAAGTGGAATCAACACCTACAAGTGGAATCAACACCTACAAGTGGTATTGACTGATTACAATATCAGTCAACCAGATACGCTTTTCTGTTTCCTTGTTTATTGCTTACTTATTTGATCTTATCTGATATTATTTGCCTTACTGTACTCATTACCTTTGTGACGTATTCCCTGCAAAACATTTAATGCGGACGTGGGGTACTTATATTAATTGCTACAAAATGTGCTTTTAAATCCAAAAGGTATTCGTACGTGCTTTTCCTTGACCATACGATCAAAACCGCTTAATCTGGATCGTTTAATCTTTTCAAACGGTTGATCTTCCAAATCTTGTCTTTTTTCCCTCCTCATCTTTAAAAGGTTCATCAAAAACCCTACCAGAGTTCTTTTCTAATTCACAAACTTGCGATTTATTCTCTGAAAACTCCAGATTACTCTTCTGCGATTCAAAGTGTTTTTCTTGAGTTTCAACATTATCTTTCCGAAAAACAGAATCTGGTAATTTCTGATTATTTGATGAATAATTTTTTTTAAATCCATTGATCTTAAATATTTTGTCAATCGATGGTATCCTGTGTTATGCTTTATTGTTTCTTGGTATCCGCATGCGTTTATCGATTATTAGGCATGAGTATAGGTCTGAGAATCAATATATGATATCTTCATGTTTATGCACAACTTTAATCAAGTCTATCTTATTGTAGATGGCCACTCACGGTATGGGAAATATAATGTGCAATTATGCGGAACTGGCAACGAAGATTGTCGATGACAAGTTCGTACAGTTTGATATCACTCGGGATCCGAAATCAATGGAAGTGGAGCAAATTCTGAAGAAAGGAGGTCTTGAGAAATATTATACCGCTTCAACGCAATCCAAAGGATGCAAAGATGAAAGCACTCAATTCCTAAGGAATTTAAGAGTGGATACTGACGCTTTCGGAGAAGAACTACTTTCGTCGACCAAGGAGAAGAGATCGACCGACGAAACGCGGACATAACACGCCTGCTCAAACTTTTGCCCAAAGGAAGAATCTCGCTCACAAGACTACATGGAGAATTAAGATGAGCCGATCGAAAAAGAACTCTTTCAGTGAAAGTCGACAAACATCGATCGCAGTTTTGTCGAACCAATGCTAAAAGGAAATACCGATTGTTATTTGACATATTGTCAAAAACAATCATGGGTATTTCATTCAAATTTTATGCTCTAACATCCGTCAAACTATACAAAGATGGTCAGAATAATTGATGAAGCCAAGAACATCAATTGGCATGGCTTCCCTGAAGGCCATTCTACCCAAGAACATGAAAATTTTGGAGTTAATGAATGGAGGCGGTCTATCGAAGAAGAGGATCTCGCAATCTCAACAAGGTTGTAGTTATCTTGAAAGACAAACCGCCAAATGCCGAATGGGACGAGAATGGATCAAGTCCTACAAGGCCTTCCTCACAACAACTTCACTATATATGGGCCACCGATGATGATATGCGGCCCACCCTCCAAAGTCAAGAAGAAAGGAAAAAAAGCAAGCGAAGCCCTCGCCTACACCGGATGCTCCCCCAAGAAGAAAAAAAAAAATCGTGAAGGCCCAGAAAGAGGCCGAAGAAGGCGGCAGCCCCATGACTCTTGCTTTCTAGAAGATGAGTCGATGAAGAAGGAGCGCCAGACGCCTCGATCGCCACAAAAATCAGTGAAAAATCGACAGTAGAAGCCAAGCCGAGAGCTCGCTGTAACATTCTCGGCGAAGAAGACGAGACGAACGCCTCTCCTCTCCTCCAACTCGAAGCCGATTCACCGCCAGACCATCGGGTCACGAAAGCATGTTTCTCCTTCTTTCCACCCGCCTCAACCTCAAACTACGCTTCCAAACCGGGAAAGCATTCACAGGTAACCAGCGCACTGCCTTTCTACAATGTAATCCCCAGTCGAGCCAATCGCACAACTTCCGCTTACTCAAGCACCACGTAACCCTCCACATCTCATCAACCGGATCCGACAGCACAATTCTCGAAGTCTAGATCATCAAAGACCATCACGTAGAAAATGGTCGAATGTAAATCGAACGAGAAATTGATGAGATGTATCCAGAAATGGGTCGCCCATCCCGGTATTAGAGAGGAAGTTATGGAGATCCTCACCGAGAGATCTCCATTAAAAAGCTTCTCGATTTTATAATGATTATAGAATGGATGGGCGGTCTTGATGAGTTTGCAGATTTTGATTTCGACATGAGGAAATCGCTAAAAAGTAGATCACCAAATGAGCCGATAATCGGCTGAATCTATCAAAGCTCGATCCACAAGAAGCCGGGGTTGATGTAACAAGGCGAATCGAGATCGCCAAGAAGCTCTCAAGCGGATATGCCTATGAAGGATGCAGGAGCCGCCGATGATAGTGGAACCGGTGTCAGCTTCATGACCAACCATCGGAGGCACAAACAATCAAAACAGATCAAGTGACACCAAACATTCCTACAACTCACGTCACCGTGATCAACTTCGTGAGATCGATCATGTCTCAAAGATCTCCGAAGAAGAAGAAGTTGAGGAGTGATAGGTCGTCGGCGATTGGCCTCAAAGAAATAATGAATCAAAAGGAATTGGCTATTTCCCGGATCGAGGCAATCAAAGATCGGCTTCCCAAAATCGGACCACCGTATTCTGCCGAACTTATAAAATCGATTGATGACAAACTAATTCAGGTGGATCAACAACAAGTCTCTTTTCTGATGCTCACTGAAAAGCTAGAATTGACAGAAGAGAAACTTGACAAACTGATTATTACACTCTCTACTGCCATGGAATCTGTCAAGACTGAGCTGATCTCGAAGGTTCAAAATCTAACTGCTCAAGCTCAAGGTTTATCTGCTGCAGATCTCAACAGAGCGATATCGGGCGACTTTGGTTCTCGACCTCCCACCTCACCACCTTTTTTTTTATATAAGCAAAAAGGGGGAAGGACAGAGTGAGAAACCAACTGACACGATCAGAACAACAGAAGACCTGATTCAAACAGTTGAATCTTATGGACAAAGACTAGACCATCTGGATCTCTTTGCTAACGAAATTTCTGAAAAGATGGAAAAGTCAAAGGCAAGAAAGGTCAAGCACGGTTTCTTCTTTGCTTGGGGTTTGAGGACATCACAACTTGTACCACCACTCGGACTAAGAAAATCACAAGAAGCACAATTAGCCAAATTCAAAGCCGATAAAAAATCACGAGAAAATTGTCCAAAGAAGTTATTGGAAGAAGCCCGAATAAGTGAAGAAGAGAGAAGGGCGTACAAATTAGAAGATGCGGAAGATCTCAAGAGGAAATTCGGATCGAAGGCGAAAGAAAGAAAAGGCCGAAAAATCATGCGGAACCTCACCGCCAAAGAAGAGTTGATGAGATCATTCCAAAAACCGCTGCACCTGCGCTAAGAGGTTTGAGGAATGGAATAAGATCGAAGAAATGGCTTCGGATGCCTTTGTTCTTGATCTTGTTCCACGAGAAGAATCTCCGGATGATGAATTCCTCAACCTGGTTGGAAAATAAATATCCGATTTTTCCAAGTATCCGGAAAATGAGGCCAAGATAATCAACGTAAAAATATCTCGCCAAGAGTATGATCTGCTGGATTACTCGAAGAAGGAGATGGATCATTTGACAGATGGCATTTCGAGATTCTATTTTGACATCCCGAGCAAAACGCATATAATCGATCCTCGGCGGACCAATGATGTCAAATGGAAACTTTATCGATTTTCAACGTGCCTCAAGATCAAAGAGAGATGCCGAAGGATACAAGCCTAAAAAGAAGAATCGAAGAATCTTCCTTCTCATCGGTACGCTTTTAAATTCAAACTTTTCTGATGTAACATGTAATCAACAATTCTAATGAGAAAAGTTTATTTTCTGATCCTAAGACAAAATCTCATTGTCTTCTGATTATGTGCTCTTTACTGTTCTATATTTATCAACTGTTTTGGTTTCTCATAGTGTTTTTTGTTTCATCAAAAAAGGAAATTGTTGGGAAATTTAGAGTTTTGATGAAAGTTCTAAAACACATGTAATAGGACCAAATGTCAGGACAAGTTAATGATCGATGTTTATATTACCATTTATAGAATACCAGTTGATAATTACTGTATAGAACAACTAATGTAATAGATAAGTCACATATTGAGGGGGAACCTCAATATGTATAGGTCAGATATGAAGATATGAAGAACAGCTGATATCCGACAGGCCAGAATGCAAGAGAAGAACAGAAGATCGATCGATCCGATCCAAGTCGATATCTCACCAAGTCATAAAGCTCAAACTCGAATACTTGAAGATCGATGACTTCCGGAAGATCGGACCCGGAAGACCTACATCACCGAAAGTCCGCTAGTTGAAGCTAAGTCAACCGCACACCGAAGACTCAATTAGGTAGATCGATTCATTTCGATCGATCGTCACCACCGTGAAAATCGATGTCTCACCAAATCATACGCCGATGATCTCGAACAAGAAGAATGTCAACCTTAATTGGAAGAACAACACCGAAAAGTCGTCTCATTAACCAATAAGGACGAGACACGATATGATCGGAGCCGGCAATTCACGGATTTGGTCTTTGCTTTCTCCAACGGCTATAAAAGACATCGTTTCACGCTTTTTCGGCCATGCCGCTCTCTCGAAAGACATCACATCAATCCTCAAGAAGCCTACCAAATATAGCCCGAAATTCAAATTGCTCTCAACGGCTCTTTGATTTCAAGGTCTATAAATATGGGATCACACTTCGTAGTGAAAGACACGGAAACTCAAAAACGATCAAGAAGCTCAAGATATAATCGATTTTTTCGCATCGAAGAACACGAATAAGAAGATTATTTTATTAAGTGTTCATCCCATAAGTTCTTAGCATAGAAATCTTTTCATCTAGGTGATAGGCTATCTTAAACACTATAAAAAGATTTCATAGTTGGAACCAAAACAATCTTATCCAAACCCAAAGTTAGGTTAAGTTGTTTAGCAAGATTTCGCATAGGGTTTCTAGTTAGATTTACGGGATCGGTTGAGGAGAACTCTTTAAATATCTGTCGATTGTCTTGTGTTGGACTAACACAAAAATCTAAGTCCAGTTGGTTTAGTTGGTGCCCTTGTGATAGGGAAGAGTGGGCGTGGGATCGGTTTGTCCGAACCACTATAAATCTTGTGTGCCTTTACCGCTTTGATTAACCGCTTTTACAATCGCACTCAACTATTAAAGCAAAGATACATATTCTAAGTTAAGATCAGCTAGCACCAAGCTTCTGATCTGATCAAGTTTGACACTTTAGTCAACTGGTTCAAAGATTGACTTTGGAATCTGATTTATCAAAACTGGTTTTTCACACGGGTAAAACTTAGCTTCCGCACATCAGTTAAACTGATAGTTACCGAACTGATCTGCCTTTAGGCGATTAGTAAGTTGGTTATCGATCCCAAACCGATTCATTTCGCTTCTCGATCAAAGTAATCGCTTTCACCGATCTGACAAAAAGTTTTTCAGAAGTCTATTCACCCCTCCCCTCTAGACTTCTGCCCTCACAAAACCCGTTCGGGACCTACAATTACAATTGCATTCTTTTTATTGTTAAATATTATAGATTTATAAATGTTCATTTCCTATTGGTGGTTATTTTGTTTGTATAGGGCCGGGCTAGGCATCCATTCGTGAGCAAAAAATAAAAGACAGTGTGCTACAAAGACTGTAAAGCTGATGATTCCGAACTGGACGAAACCTTTTTTACAAATGGTTGGGAGTTCACTGAA
The DNA here is from genome assembly GCA_037126765.1 of Stenogyne calaminthoides. Classification (NCBI taxonomy): domain Eukaryota; kingdom Viridiplantae; phylum Streptophyta; class Magnoliopsida; order Lamiales; family Lamiaceae; genus Stenogyne; species Stenogyne calaminthoides. The sequence continues at coordinate 19,720,514 of JBBCBC010000031.1, read as the reverse complement.
GAAGGAAACTTCGTGATTAAGGTGGAACTCGTTGTTAAGAAAATGACTATCGACACACCGGAGAAATTTGACATCTTGATTGATGATTTGGTTCAGTATTATTACGACCCTAGGGATAGAGAAATACAGGTCAGTGATGCGAGCATTCGAGAGAAGTTTAGATCCCTTGCATACGTTTACCAATTGTTCAAGAGGTTTCTCTTCGAAACCGTGGATGTTGAATATAATTTCTATGATTGGCGGGCTAGAGTTGATCACGCATATTGGGAGTGCAAGGGAAAGGTAATGTTCATTTGAAATTTAATAAACAATACACCTTGTTATTTATCTTGAAACTGATTGTATTTCATTATTAGGAACCACTTTACAAGGCATGGTTCCGGAAGAACGGATTTGCCTTGTACCAAATCTACTATAATGTTTTTGAGGTGAAAGGGTTGGAGCGATATGCTCAAGGAAGAAATCCAATTGATTCAGTAATTCCGAAAGGAGCCGATATGTCGGATATGGCGGATTTGGATGTCTTCAAAAGCTACTACCGAACATGACAATGTTTGGTGAATGTGTGGGTGAATGTGTGGGCCATTTTGGAATCATATTTTGTTGTTGATAATGGTTTATCCTAATCTAAACTTGGTGTTGGTGTTATATAGTTATATTATGGTGTCTGTAATATTTTGAAGACTTGGGCTGTTTTGATTTTGTTGAAACTGCTTTTGTAAAATGCATCTGGTTAATCTAAATATGACATGTTGTTGGAAATTTAGAGGCACGTAAACACGTAATACATGTGCAGCGGAAATAAACAGTTCACCAACAACGAACAATTAATTGCATAATTAAATACGAGTAAACGTAAATAGAATTCTTACAATAATTCGTATACCGAATTCTCTACTATGGTATCCACGTAATCCCCAATTACGGACTTGCACGGATTTGCCAGTTTTGAATCCCGAGATGAATTTGCTAGGAAAATTCTAACTCTAGATCTTATGGAGAATAATGAATTAACGTTGTTTGTGAATTCCCAAGAGTCTGTATATATAGGGGAGGCCCAGCTTAAATCTTAAGCTAACCTGATTGGGAAATAAAATCCCTAATCTTTATTTAAATAAATCTCTACGATTTATTTCCCCATATAAAATCTCTATGGATTTAATTCCCATGTATATCAAATCTCTACGAATTTGATTCCATATATATTAAATCTTATAATAATATTCCATATATTATTATTGGGAATCCTATTTAATTAAATCTAATTTAATTAAATATTAATAATAATTAATTCTAAATTAATCTATTATTAATTAATTCTCCATAAATTAAATATTAAATCCAATTTAACATTTAATCAACCAACTATAACCCGTAAAAGGGAACTACTTGTTGTGTGACCCATAGGCCCTCATATATCGAAATTATTAGTCAAACTAATCGGTCTTAATTGAACCTTAGACAATAAATCGACATTCTCAATATATGAGGTACGCTATGAAACGCGTGCAACTACCTGTAACTGAAACATGGGCTATTACGATTTCCTCCTTTCATTCACGAATGCTCGATTAAGTCTTGAAGATGATGAAGTGTCTATTCAAATAACTTGATCAATTTATCTCTAATCACTAATTGATCATGTAGTATGTCACACTTAGCCACAAAGTCTAAGTTGACGTGCATTGGCCGATGACTTAGATCCAATTATGATGAGAAGATGAGTATTCTCTCTAAATCCACTTTGAGGAATGAATCCTATTCTTGTTGATCCGGTATGAATACATTGAATGTGATCGATGTTGACAGTATTTACAAGCATATGGTCACTGATTTGTGTGATTGATTGTTTAAGTGTCCCTACTTATTGAAAAAAAAAAAAACTTGTGAGGGAGTGAAACACACCGTCGAGAGCACATCCATGTTTGATTTGGTGAGTTATGTTGATTGCCCATGAGTAGGAGAAAAGAGGATGAGTTTGTGTCGGGTGACCGATCATTGAAAGTTGAAAGTAATTGCATGCATGATTTAGTATCTCGATTTGTTTTGTCAATTTCACTCAATTTATAATTTCATTGCTTGGGGAAAAACAACATTGTAAGTTTGGGGGAGTTGATTAGAGGTGAAATTGAGTGAGTTACGATCGAGTTTTAGCCACATTTTGAGTGTTTTTAGTGATATTCTTGTGCTGATTGAGCATAATCTGTATAAAATCACTAATTTGCTTATTTAGTTTGTATAAGAGGAAAGAGGACTGAAAATGGAGCTCGTGAGACTTCGCGGTGCATGAATCGGACTCCCGATTGAAAAGATATGAAAGAAATACTGAAAAGTATTAGTTGGAGTGAAGAAAGGTGATAGAAGGATGAGGTCGAGCACCTAGAGCTCAACCAATGCGGTCGGAGCAGCACAAGTCTTGAGGAGCAATCGGCGCCGACCGTGTGGTCGAAGCGGTTTGTGCTCGAGCCTTGAGGAATCCAAATGATGTAGAAGTCACGACCAAACTAAGTGGTCGAGCGACATCGCCGACCCAAAAAGACCTTGCTTTCGAGTGGTATGATTAAGCAGGATATATAAGGCAGACGGGAAAAATTAGAAGAGGACGTTTTTTCAGGGGAAGAGGACGAAAATTAGATAGAGGAAAGGAGAAAAAAAAAAAACAAAAGTACAGGGTTCGGGGGAAGAAGGAGAGGAATTCATCCACGAGTAACACACTTCGATTCACAAATTTACTGGTTTAAAATTCTAGTTTTCCTGATTTTGTTTTGTTTAATTTCTCAGTTTTTACTTTTGAAGAACAATTTAGGGTTTATTTGAATTTCCTATCCAATACTCTTTGTGCTACTTGAATTCAATTGATTATCCATTGTTGATTTGGATTATGCATTCTTTCCTAATGAGTTCTATGATTTCGTTTGTTATTTGTGATTTTATGATCAAGATGTTAGGCTAAATTTTTCATTGCTTTGGATAGGATGATCGCGTAGAAATAGTGAATTGGTTAGGCGATTAGGATGATTCGAGGTGTAAATTGAATAATCTTCTTAAATTGCTAAGTGGAATAACCAATCCAATAAAAACCATTGAATTGAGTACCAAAGTTATTAAAGAGAGGACGGCCGAATCACTCTTTTCCAACGAATAGGCTTGAGGAGAGGGTTTGTGACGGGGTTGGTAATATACCGGTTCATTTAGGGAGGACGGCCGAATCGCCCAACTTGAATAAGGGCTTTAGCAGTTAAGCACAATCTTAATAACTTGGTTATTTGGTGAGTGAGGTAAAGAGGGTATTAGTTGAGTAGTCGGGAATAAAAATCGAGCTTTTGCTGTATCCTATTTAGTGCGGGATTAGGGAAGTTGATTGCCTAGTTTCAGTACACTTAGGGTTATTCTTTTGTACACCAAGATAGTATTTGTCGCCAAACCAATTTCGAAAGTATACGTAGGGATTCCTATCCAAAGCAATATTCTCCAATATTTGCACTTCATCTGAAGTTAGAGTAATCTTTGTCATTTGCTGATTTTCTGTTAATTCAATAGTAGTGAAATAGAACTATAAAATTGCATTCATATTAGTTATGAAGCAAAGATTTCCAGGGAATTACATGCATACAAAACTTCCTTTGGGTTCGATACTACTTGGTCCAAATACTTACCCTTGCTACAGTGATCTCATACTCTTGTGGGGTAACTGCTAGTTAAGAATATAACATTTTACGGCCAAGTCAAAACGCAAGGATCTTCCAGATTTCTGATGAAGTCAAAAGACTTGATAGCTTCATCAAATCGGATATTCCTACTCCTAGAAGCTTGCTTCAATTCATAAATGGATCTCTTTAGCTTGCATACTAGATCAGAATTTGACTTAGATATAAAACCTTTCGGTTGAGTCATAAACACTTCCTTATCAATGTTTCCATTGAGGAAAGTTGTTTTGACATCCATCTACCAAATCTCATAATCTAGTGTGCTGCTATCGCAAGTAAAATTCGAATGGACTTGATCTTTGCAACTGGTGAGAAGGTCTCATCATAGTCAATGCCTTCGTGTTGACTATCACCCTTCGCCACCAACCTAGCTTTGTAGGTTTGTACTTTGCCATTTGCATCAGCCTTACGCTTGAAGACCCATTTGCAAAATATGGGTCTAACCCCTTTAGGCAACTTAACCAAGTCCCAGACTTGATTGGTGTACTTCGAGTCCATCTCGGATTTCATGTGGTTGTGTAAGCTGTACATTTTGATCGTGAAAATTTTATGGTGCATCGATTTCATCAATGTCCGGAGAGTCCTCAAGAGCTACACTTTCATATACCTCTTGGGCGGGAGTTTGAACTATGTTGTTCTCATTCAGCCCACTTGGAGGTTCTTGTACTGACAAGCCTACTCCAATTACGCTCTCACTGGCTGAAAGAGACACCCACCGTGAAAGTCGTTGAATGCTCCCACTGATTCCTTGTCATGTTCCTTTGACAAGATATCAGTCTCTTTGTTAATTTGTGGTTCTTGAATTTCTTCAAGTTCTATCAGCTTACGACCTTGTTCCTTAAAGACATAGTCTTTTTTGAGGAACTTGGTCTGCCTAGAAACAATCACTAATTATTTCTCAGGTAGATAGAAGTAATATCCTTTAGTTTCTTTAGGATATCCCACAAAGTAACCCTTTTCACCTTTGGATTCCAACTTGTCAGTAAGCATCCTTTTCATAATCACGGGGCAACCCCATGTTAGATATGTGTAAAAGTTGGCTTCCAGCCACACCATGGTTCATATGGTGTATGCTCAACCGATTTAGATGGAATCCTATTCAGAATGTAAATTGAAGTTTGTAACGCGTATCCCATAAGAATGTTGGAAGACAGAAAAAGCTCATCATGGATCTCACCATGTCTAACAGGGTTTGATTTCTTCTCTCGAACACACCGTTCATCTGAGGTGTTCCGGGAGGAGTCCATTATAAATGGATTCCATGTAACTTCACGTAATCAGTGAATTCATGGCTAAGGTATTCACCTCCTCGATCCGATCGAAGAGTCTTGATACTCTTACCAAGTTGTTTCTCTACTTCAGCTTTGTACTCCTTGAATTTCTCAAAATTCGGATTTGTGCTTCATAAGATACACGTATCCGTATCTAGAGAAATCATCAGTAAAGTGATGAAGTAGCCGAAGTGACCCCTAGCTAGAGTGGGCAATGGTCCACAAATATCGTTGTAGATCAACTCTAGAACTTCTTTGGCATGCACCCCTTTCCCAGAAAATGGTCTATTGATCATCTTGCCCATGAGATAAGATTCACAATCTCCATAAGACTCATAGTCGAATGGGGTTAAGTAGTCTAACTTTCTTAACCTTGCAATTCTTTTCTCGTTTACATGATCAAGTTCTACAATGCCATAAGTAAGTCGGATTTCATGATTACTAAGTTTGAGTATTTTATTTTGTATATTAAGAACGTCATATCCATAATGCAACAATTACATGTTACGAGTAATAGAAAGAACTAGATGACTATCATTAAGTTCTAATCTAAAACCAAAGGGTAAGTCTAACACATAGGTCCCCTAAAACCAAAGGGTAAGTCTAACACATAGGTCCCCACACGTTCAGTTAGCAACTCTTGCTCTTTTTCCACGTGTAAGACGACTTCACCTGCCCTAACTGCCCTATGACACATGAACCCTTTCACATTAGTGCAAATGTGAGCTAAATCCAGTATCCAATACCAAGCAGTTAACGCTATTAGTGGACATGTTTATCTTAATAACAAACATACATGTTCTAGTGCTAGAAGCACCTAGTGCATTCCTTTTAGCAACTAGAACCTCATAGTCCTTCTTCCAGTGTCTTCTTACAGTAGAGGCACACATACTTGTTTACCCACTCCTTCTTTTGAACACCATCTTAGTGATAGTGAACTCAAAAGTCTTGAGCACGTTGTGAAGTTTAGGCATGGTCACATCCGTCTTATTCATATTGTAGTTCACAATGAAGCTAAAATATGAATCCGGGAGCGACTGGAGGATAGCATAAATGAAAATTTTGGTCTTTTAGCTCAAAGCCTAAATTACCAAGTTTTTCAATTAGGCCTATCATCTTAAGCACATGAGGTAAAATCTTCTCTCCTTTAGCTAACTGGCATTTGAACAGATCTCTCATCACTTCATAAATCTCATAACGAGATTCAGAATCAAAGAGATCCTTCAGATGCTTGAGCACTAAGAAGGGACCCATTTTTCTCATGTTGCCTATGTACATCGGGAGTCATGCCGAGCAACATCACATACTGAGTCTGGGAAGCATCCTCTTGATGCTTCTTCTGAGGTGCTACGTCAAATGTGGCTGCCTCAGAGTACCAGCTTTAAGGGTAACCGGGATATACGTGTCCAACACGTACTCAATCTTTTCTTGTCTTAGCACCAAACACATGTTTCGGTGCCAGTCCAGAAAATTTGGCCAGCCAATTTAGTTTGTTTCCAAAAACACATCTCAATAACAGTTATACATTTCAACTAACCAAGATAAATAAAATAAAACGGGAATTAAATACATAATTCCTATGATCAATATTCAGCAATCAAAATAAACATGACCTTTCTTTTGTGTTTATTTTGTCTCCATTATTTTCACATACTCAACGACCTCATTGGAAGAGTACGAATTTATATCAAATATAAATTGTAATGGACTAGGATCCACATTCCTACTATCATGATCCCTGCTTTGGCTGAATATCACAATAGCATAACTAGTAGGTCTCCAAACCAATTGCAAAATTTGCAATTCCTAGTTGATTAAACTCAGTTTAATCAGATGTCCCTTAACTTTCGTTTCCCTGCTTTGGCAGAATAAACAAAGTTAAGTTGGTTTACAACCATCAAGCGGAGACACTGCGTGTCCCTATAAAAGTCCTGTTGAATGTAGATCCGAGCAAAAGACTTTGGTCTTAAATACCCATTGGAACGAAATCCCCAGTTTACTTTTAATTTCGAGAAGACATCGTTTCAATTTAATGAAAAACCATATTTTAGTGAGAACCGTTTTTAAAGGTGGGGTATTAATTGCTTAATCGAGATCCAACATGTTAATCTACATCACATTTGAGCAATTATTGGGCGCCGCCTACCCAAACATGATTTACACGGACTAACATTTATTTGAGCGCCGTCTAAACAAGCATTTAATACGGTCCGACAAATATTGGGCGCCACCTACCCAAACAATTATAATGCGGACGTAAAAGACGTTAACAGAATATAAAACATGTTAACCAAATGGGAATTAATAACTCGTTTAATTCTTTAAACCATAAATTTTAAAATCCAATTTTAAAATAAGTTTAATAATTAAATTCATTATTAATATTAACTCTTAATTAATTCAATTAATTAAGTCCGTCATTAGTCCAACTAATACGTTTTAGTGAGATTTAATAATTCATTTAAAATTCTGAATTTCAAAATCTAATTTTAAATTCAATTTTAAAATTATTAAACATTAATAATTAATACAATTAATTATTAATTGGTCCAATCAATATTCCGATTATAAAATTAAGCGTCTTGTTAATTTCAAAATCAGATTTTAATTATTTTATTCTCGGGGGCTCAGGTGTAATTTCTAAAATTGCACGGGAGGGCCTGTCCCAAATCAAATTTGCAAGACAGTCCTCCGCCATCACCGCCCAAATTCGACAGCATCCAATCTGTAATTCGGGACAACCGGTTCCAAAACCAACAGTTCATCAGTCATAATTCATTCAGAATTTGCACAAATAATTTGTCAACATGTTCGAGTCCAACAAGAACAGTGCAAAAGATGAACAGGGAAACGCAACAAAGCAGTAGCAGGTCAAAGGGCATCGACGTAAATAATGCCGCCGTGTGCGCGTGACCGTCACTGCATCGGAGGTCATGGGGCATCTCGCTGCCTTGTGGGTTAAGCGTGTGCGAGTACACGCACGCCTCGCCGCACATGCGCGAAACACCTCCATTTCTTCCATCAACGATTTTGATTCAAGGCCACGCTCGCATGCGTCAAATGCCGCCGCATGGAGTGGCACGAAACCCTGCCAGAAGGTAGGAATCGCGCCGTCTCCACCAGAACGGGTGAAACAACAGTGCTTCGTCGGAGATCGAAAAATTCAGACACGGACCACCTCGAGACGAAATGAATCGATGGTGCGTTGCCTCGATTCACGTTGAAACAGGGGAGACAAAGTCGAATCGGGTCGATTTTGTCGGTACCGCTCACCGCCGTGAATCAAAATGATGTGGGGTTGTGCCACCGGGGATCGAATCCGCCATCGCGCGTGGTTATACGGGTCCGAGCGACCCTCGCGAGGCGCGGCGTGTTGCTGCAGCCTCAAGCGATGTCGCGGGCCAAACCCGCAAGACCGGGCGGCGTTGATTCGAAAGATGGAGAACGGCGGAGACGAGGGTCTCAAACCCTATAAGACGAAATAACATAAGTGATACGCCCCAAAACAAAACAATTAATCAAATAGCCAACTTGTGTAACTTGTTAATCAATTTGCTGACCCAGTTAACATTGGCGGTCAAAATAAAGTGACCCCAACTTTAATAAATCACATTGATTGATTTAGATTTAAAAAAATCCGAAGCAAACAAGTTTGATTTCAAAAATCAAATTCAGTTTTGTCAAAAGAAATAAATCAACCAATCGATATTTTTACACGAAAAATATGTAATTAAATCAAGAGCCTGGAGCTCTGATACCACTGTTGGAAATTTAGAGGCACGTAAATACGTAATACATGCGCAGCGGAAATAAACAGTTCACCAACAACGAACAATTAATTGCATAATTAAATACGAGTAAACGTAAACAAAATTCTTACAGTAATTCGTATACCGTTTTCTCTACTATGGTATCCAAGTAATCCCCAATTACGGACTTACAAGGATTTGCCAGTTTTGAATCCCGAGATGAATTTGCTAGGAAAATTCAAACTCTAGATCTTATTGAGAATAATGAATTAACATTGTTTGTGAATTCCCAAGAGCCTGTATATATAGGGGAGGTCCAGCTTAAATCTTAAGCTAACCTGATTGAGAAATAAAATCTCTAATCTTTATTTAAATAAATCTCTACGATTTATTTCCCCATATAAAATCTCTACGGATTTAATTCCCGTGTATATCAAATCTCTACGGATTTGATTCCATATATATTAAATTCTATAATAATATTCCATATATTATTATTGGAAATCCTATTTAATTAAATCCAATTTAATTAAATATTAATAATAATTAATTCTAAATTAATATATTATTAATTAATTCACATAAATTAAATATTAAATCCAATTTAACATTTAATCAACCAACTATAATCTGTAAAAGGGAACTACTTGTTGTGTGACTCATAGGCCCTCATATATCGAGCGATTAATCAAACCAACGGTCTTAATTGAACCCTAGACAATAAATCAGACATTCTCAATATATGAGGTACGTTGCGAGAAACGTGCAACTACCTGTAACTGAAACATAGGCTATTACGATTTCCTCCTTTCATTCACGAATACTCGATTAAGTTTTGAACATGATGAAGTGTCTATTCAAATAACTTGATCAATTTATCTCTAATCACTAATTGATCATGTATGTCACACTTAGCTACAAAGTCTAAGTTGACGTGCATCGGCCGATGACTTAGATCCAATTATGATGAGAAGATGAGTATTCTCTCTAAATCCACTTTGAGGAATGAATCCTATTCTTGGCTCAACTACCGCACATGCACTTCGTGATGAACCCAATCCAATCCATATCTACCCATAGACGGGTGCAAGCGTCGGTTATGGTCAAAGTTCATCATTCCATACATGTCGTGCGTATTGACCTCAAGTCAAAGGAGTATCGCATCGCTCCCACTAACCGAGACACCCGTGGACACATATAGTGGAACTACATCAAACGGTTTCTCGGATGGGTATACCAATACCCTCTAAGGTATTTGTGCATCCATCATGAGATACCTAGTATCTCGTAGTAAGTGAGATCTTACTACACTCTCTAAGAGTATGATGCAGATCGCACACCAATCTCCATTGCATCATCAATATCCCATTCTTGATGATCCTTGATCGGGGCTATTTGAGAATCATGCTTAAGTCATCTGAGTTCTTACAACCTCAATGACAGCAATGACTCATGGGAACACTTGTATTGATAAATGCAAACAATCAAACATAATATTCAAACAAGTGTATTGCCATACATTAATATTAAATGAAATATAATATTAAATCAAACTGAATATCATCGAGTATTATGTCCTTACAATAGATTGTCTCTGGGACACTAACACTAACACATGTATATATGGGGTACTTCTTATGATTTATGGTGTTTCATATGAACACACCATGTGTTGATAATTTTATATATCCTGCTTATAAATAGATTTTTGGTAATATATATGTGTTGATAATATATATGGAATGATTTGTGTACCTCATGGTTGAGGGATTGCATTTTTAATAAGCCTTCTTTTACAACCAAATTTCGTATTGGGAGGCTCTGAATATAACAAAGTATCATCTATTTTCATCAATTTGGAACTCAACCCACAGTAAAACATCATGAAGTGGGCCTATTACATGTACAATTGTTAAATAAATTAAATCATATATACGATATTATATAATAATTCAATTGTTATAAGAATGGTTATTATAATCAATTGTTAAATACTATATATAATAATAATTTGCTATTTTGACCAACTTATCCAATATCACAAATACACTTTGCAATTGGGCGCCGAAACCTCATTACAAAAATAATGGGCGCCCAAAATTAGCGTCCAAATGAAATTTCCAATTCGCCCAAAAAATTTCCAAAACCTACGACAAATTAATAAACAAAACAACACCTACACAAGTGAAACCAAGTGGTGAAGAACGAAGCTGTTGGGTTGTCGTCTACTGTCACTCGGGTATACCAAATGTATCTGGTTTCTCTCTTCAGACGCAACTTCGTTGAGTTCTAATATTTTGATATATTATACGCAGTTTAGTCATTCTTGAAGCTCTTCGTTTCTCTCTTCAGGTATAATTCTCAGTTTAGGTATTTTATTCGACTTGATATGATTTAGTATGATTGTAGAAGCTAGTGTTGTACTAAATTTTTTTGATTATTTTCTATACTATATTTTAGTTGAAACTCTATTTTATTGCTTCTATTTAACACACTGTAAATCTATTTTAGTAATATGAATTTCGTCCGAAAGAACAACGAGATTGTCTACTTGCTCCTCGAGGAAATAATACATCACATGATTACTGTAATTTCAATCATAATCGAGATTATGAAAATTAATAGGCATAGAACTAGGAAGAGACCAAGAAGTTACACTATGATAGACCGAATTCCAGATCAAGTAAGAGATTTACAACGCCTAGTTGGAAGATACGACTTCGATTGCTTTGATAACCTTAGAATGGATCGTAATACTTTTGGGAAGTTGTGTATACTTCTTAGGAATGTTGGTGGGTTGGTTGAGGGGAAATATGTTAGTATAGAAGAACAAGTTTCAATATTTCTTGGTGTTCTAGCACATCATAAGAAGAACAGGATTGTGAGGTTCGACTAAACAAGATCAGGTCAAACCGTATCGCATTACGTCCATGCAGTATTGTGTGTCGTTCTACAACTACATGAGATACTTCTTGTGAAACTGGTTCTCGTCCCTGATGATAGAAATCATCCACGGTGGAAGTGGTTCAAGGTAACAATGTATATAGTACATGAATCTTATATCAATAATACTGCCCTATTTGTTGCTTTAACACTTTGATGGTAATCTTAATTATTTATCCTCAATTGTCTAGGGATGTTTGGGTGCACTTGATGGTACGTACATGCATGTGCATGTTCCAGTAGGTGACAGGGGCAGATATAGAACTCGAAGGGGTACGATATCGACTAACGTGTTGGCTTGTTGTGATCACGATATGCAATTCTCATACGTGCTTCCGGGTTGGGAAGGGTCCGCATCCGACGCTAGAGTGTTAAGGAATGTTGTTAACATAATCAATGGGTTAAAACTCCCCGCGGGTATGTATTCTCCACACATTATATCATTCATAGTTCGTAAAAGTAATATATTAGAGTTGCTAAAACATAAAATCCCCTATAGGTACATACTACCTGTGTGATAATGGCTATGCTAATAGTCCTGGATTTCTATCTCCGTATCGAGGAGTTCGTTATCATTTGAAGGAGTGGGGGCCTGTTCAATCAATGCCCGTGAACTATCAAGAACACTTTAACATGCTTCGTACACATGCACATAATGTCATCGAACGTGCCTTTGGGGTAGTCAAAAAACGATGTGGCATATTTGCTAGTCCTACATTTAACCCAATTAAGACACAAGTTAGGTTGATTATGGCATGTTTCTTGTTGCATAATTACATCCGGAAAGAGATGGCTGTAGACCCCATAGAAGCCGAGTTGGATGAGGAGGATGCAGAAAATGAGAACCACGAGGTTGACGAGGAATTCATACAAGGTGTTGAAGCCACTCAAGGATGGTCAGCTCATAGGGATGCAATTGCACAAGGAATTTGGGCAGAATATAATGGAAATTAAGACTCATATATTTGGCTATGTATTTGTGTTTGAGGATTGCATTTTTATATGTATGCGGATAATATATTATGACATATTTATCATCGATTTTCAATTAACTAATCTATCAATTGTGCACCATATGTTCTTTGGGTTGTTTCTATTGTATTGTTCGGTTCTTTAGATTGTTGGGTCCGTTATCACAAGATGTTGCATAATTTCAGGATGGAAAACGACAAAGTCCCGACAAAACGTGGTAGGGGGGCATCAAAAAAGGAAAAAGGCACCCCTCGAAGGACATGGTCAAAGAAAGAAGAAGAAGTGTTAATGGTGGCACTCAAGGACTTGTTGAGTAATGGGTGGAAGAGCGATAACGGTTTTCGAACTGGATACTTGATCAAACTCGAGGAAGCTATACACAAGGTATACCCTCAGACTGACTTGAAGGTCGAACCTCACATAACATCAAAATTGACATCTTGGAAGAAGTCATACGGTGTCATCATTTCTGCACAAAGAGACACTACCGGTGTTGGATTCAACACTACTACAAACATGTTGGAAGTGACTGACGAACAGTGGGAATCCGTTGTGAAGGTATACTAATACCAATTCATGTTATTAAATATACCATTCAATATTGCTTTGTATATGTGGTGTACTTATAAAAATTGATTGAAACATATATGCATTTGGATAGATTGACTCCAACATGAGAGGGATGCATTATAAAGAATGGTCATTTTTTCCTGACTGGATTAAAGTATTTGGAAAGGATCGTGCAACAGGCGAGGTGGTTGAAGATGTAACGGATGGGGCTAGCACTATGAAGAGTCAACGGGCTGCAAACAACAATGGTGATACCAAACTAGGTGATGATTTTGAGGATGACAACTATGTCAATCTCAGTCAACCTGACTTTGCTCGTCCTTCTAGCAATCGTATGAATGATAACCAAAGTGCAAATAGACATGCACCAAAACCCAATGATCCCGAGCCGTCGATACGAACAAGTCAAAAATGGAAAGCAAAAATGGATCAAGGTGATACTACTATGGTTAATCTACTTCAAGATTTGTGTCGTTCAACTGGAGACTATCTTGAGACGATTGCGAAAAGGATTGGATATGATCATGATCTGTGTGGAAAACATGAGAAAGTTTTTGGATTGTTAGGTAATGTGTCGGGCCTAACAACGTTGCAAAAGATAGAAGTTTCGAAAATTATTGGTGCAAAAGTCGAGAAACTTGACATCTTCATGGGTTTGACGGAAGATGCTTGTGTGGTTTACGCGTTGCATCTGCTCACACAGAAGGAAGTTTAAAAACGTTCATTTGGCGGTTTGAAACTCTATATTATGTATTTTGTGTTCTATGTTATTTGGGCTGTGATATATGCAGTGTAGTATTTTTTACTAGATTTTGCATTTTGACAATGTGACTACATTTGTAATGATTCTATCAATCTCCAATATATGCAGTAGAAGATGAATTGGGAAAATTATATTAACATTCATATATTGAAAAGATAGAGTTGTTATCATTAGCAAATACCTTTATACATGCATCACATATATATATATATATAACATAATATAAACATCACAGGTGCCATTATAGATGACAACTACATGTATTTTATAAAAAAGGACATAAAACCAAATTTCAAAATGAAAATTTGACGAGTACACATGACATCGTCTTCGGACTATTTCTTACCAATTGGAGAGTCGAACAACTTGAACGGGCTAGATGATTCACATGAACTCGCCGCGGTTTTGGTAGGAGTCTTAATAGTTTCCATGTGGCTTAAAACATTTGGGAATTTTTCCGGTACGTGATTCAAGACTTACAAGAGCACGACATTCATTTTTTGAACTAAGACCGAAAAGTCTGGAACGTGGTATTTTCTCCCCGACAATGCCCGGTGAGTCGACCTCCTCCTCCTCGTGATCCAAATCAAGGATGACTATGGGGTAGTGAGCGCTATTTGGTTGAGGGAGAGATCCTCTATCCGAGCTTATGCAAATGACTTCTTGAGGCATAACCATCTCGGTTCCAAATAGTGCTTTCAAGTCGTCGTACATCAAATCCCCTTTATGATAAAAAGCCTTTGTGAACTCATTCTCCTACGTGAACGAGTTTAGTTAGTCGTAATTATATGTATATTGCGGTGAAGAATATGAAATAAAATATAGAAGAACAACAACGGAAATAAATTTACTACATCAATACCCCAAAGATAGAGTCCCAAGAGGGAACGTATATGTGATTGTAGCGTCTGTTCCACTGAACCCCTTCAGCGTCTAGAATGGACTTGAGTACACTGTAACGTTTCTTCAGCACGGTCACAAGAGATAAAACCTCATCCCATGTAAATTCCTTATCCATCATTGCATTGACAAAGTCTTGTGCGCCTTGTAGAGACCACACATTATCGCCGTTGACGTCCCAATCACCGGTCTTCATATCTTCCATTAGTACACGTATGAAGACGTTCACGGTATCCTCACTCCAATTTCCCTCATAGAAGTAATGCTCTTGTGGTTCAATGGAGAAAACACTCATTGTTCTTTAGGGTTCGAAAGCTATGTTTGTTTGTTGTTTCAATGCACACAATTGTGTGTAGTATCTATATAAATATATATATACATAGGGGAAAGAAATGTTGTTGGTTGTAATCTCATTCAAGACATAAGTGGTTAGTAAGTTGGTTGTTCAATAATAAAAACCATTAGTTAAATGCTAATAAACACATGATTGATAGATGCATAGTTCACAACCACCAAATCTCCAATATGTTAATTGCAAGATTGCTTGCTGTTCGAATCCATACATGGAGTTTAACCCATACTTTTCTGACTTTGTAATTAATGAATCCTACCAAGTATATTGTGAGTCAGATTTGTGTTGAATGTACATCACAACTTTAATTAAATGCAACAACAAAATAGGATTGAAATATACATCAAAAACCATTTCATTAATGAACATTGTTGTACATGCTAAAGTTGGTTCCAGTTTGGAGACAACAAAAGCCACATTAGCATTAGCTATTACAATTGGAATTACAAAAGTTTCGGATAACAGAGTAGCACTTATCAATTGTGCCTCCCCGCAACGAACCCAATTATAATAAGAGAAACAGTGGTGAAGATTAAAATCATGTTTAACACAACCCAAAAACACAAAGAATTTGTTAAAGGATGTATTCTCAATCCTTTTTCATTCAAGTTTCTGTGAAGACCAAGTTGTTCTGCCTGTGTATTCACATCCGTACGAAGTTTCGAGATCTCTCCGCTTGAAGCTACAGCCGTTGAGTTACTGGTAGTTTTTGACCTAAGTCGACCCACTTCATCACACCAAATGAAACTTTTGGAATGCTTTCCATCAACAGGACACTTATAAAAGAAACGTCCATGGTTTGCAGATCTTTCTCCAGTGCATAACAAAAGCATAATACCCTTACCACAAGAACAAGGAGGCGGGGAAAATTGTCCCGGTCCAGACATCCTGTATAATTCAACACATTGCAACATAGAGGGCATGAATATACATATATTGACTCACAAACATGAATATACATATTGCAACATGGAGGACAGAATTTCATACACATGTTACACACTTGTACAAGACCTAAACATTTCAACATAACTCTGGTAAAAAAACTATGACTCATATTAAAAAATATAAATGAAAATGAACCGTCTTCAAAGTGAATACCAATCTATTTTTGTTTGCATAATCACCAACTACAAGCCCTAAACATTTCAACATAACTCTGGCGAGTCTAAAAACTATACAACTCTGGTCTAAAAATAGGACTAAATAAATTGTCTCCTGAAATAGTCCAACCATGATCACTTTTTTAAATATTAGTTCTATGAATTATCAAACCCTAAACACCACCAAACTACACATCTATTCAAATTCATTTCTATTTACAATGTGTTCATCTGTACAAATAGCGCATAACAAACCATATGTAAATGTCTAATGACCAAGATAGCCATCAAAGATTTCAAGAAACAATGTAATAATGACCACGATAGTCCTCAAACATGTCGATAATTAAGCACAATCATATAGTATTAGCTCGGGCTCTATTCAAATACACATACCTGAACGACGTGCGATCGAAATAATTAGTCGCGATTGAGAAGGTGACTCAGAAATCGAGTCGACAACAAATCCCTTGAGACGATGAAGAACGTGTGCGCAATGTGCAAAACCCAATTTCCTTCGTCAAATACATAAGACAGGGGAGGTGAACGTCTTTTTTCCAATAATGCAGGGGTATATGGGTCATTTCATATGTAATATAATGATACTAATCATGGACACTTATTTTCTACCAAAGGGCCTCACTCGAAACGGACGATAAGCCAGTCTGGGTTTTTTTACTATCGGCCCAAACTTGGAGATAAAGGGGCATGCCTACCAAACGGCCCCTTAAGAGAAGAAGAAGATAAGTGTATCTTAGCACCCATAAACCAAAAACTCATAAGATAAGGAATTCAACTACTGATAGAGAATAGTTGAGATAAGAGTAATGAAACTTTAAACCACTGTAAACCTTGTGCCTATTGCTTTCCATATTTGCTTACATTAATAACTATCATTGCATATAAACCTTGAAATCATTCAACTAATTTGACTACATTAATGGACTCATAATCTTAAAGAACGATTATAAACAAAGTGATAAAACATTTTCAACGAACTAAAATTAGTGTATGTTAGGGCCTACAACATCCGCAAAATAGTAAGGTTGTGTTTGTAAACAATAGCATTTCATTGAAAGTGATTAAAATTGATTGTTGAAGTGAATTTAAAATTGAATTAATGACTCTCCACTACAAAGTTTCTAACAAAAAGACTCTAAGATACAAAGTATCTTTAAAGTGACTCTAAGATACATTTTGTACCAAAAATACCCCTTATCTCATTTTTGTATGTATTCATAATTTTATTTTTTTTGTTTTGACCAAGTACCCATTTTGGGAAAGTACATATTATTTTGAGAAAGTGCAGATTCGAAATACAAATTTTATAAAATCTGAAATTTAAATTAAAATATATAAAAAATTGCAACTAATAAAAAGTGGAATAAAAAAGACGAAAGTGCAGAAAATAAAAAATATTGCACTCCATAATTGGCCTAGAAGTGCAGAAAATTAAAAAAACTGCACTCCAAAATGTGTCAGAAGTGCAGAAAACGTGTCAGAAGTGCAGAAACGGACAGAAGGGAAACTTAAACTTTTTAACCATATTTTTGTACCTTAGAGTCAGAATAAAATTACTTTGTACCTTAGAGTCACTTGGGGAGTGACTTTGTACCTTAGAGTCACTCCCCCTTTAAAATTTGGTAGTGTTTTAAAACAAAGTGCTTTTAATCAATTTTGTTTAAGTTGGAAATATAACACTTTTTTATGACTTTACAAAAATTATCCTTATAATATATACGAATTTGATCATATGCCCGCGGGTGGGCACAAACTTATATGCCACCGCATAAGTGGCGCGCCACATTTGCAAAGTCACCAACATCATTTAATTAGTTTCTTTAATTAATTCAATATTCTCATTAATAAAATATGGATTATATATATAAACGAGAAGATTAAATTAATTAAAAAAATTAATTAAATGATGGTGGAAACCTTACATATGTGGTGCGTCACATAAGCGGTGGACAAATAAGTTTGTGCCCACCTGCGGGCAAATGATCAAATTCGATAATATATAATACTTTCTTTTAACATTGTTGAAATAAAATAAAATTTTAAATGTTCAAATTGGACCAGCTCCATTTTCCATCCCTGTTTTCATGGGAATCTCAGGCTTTCTACTGCGAAAATGGAACCAGACTTCTATGGATAAGAAATGAGTAAATTTGGAATTTTATAAAATAGGTGAGGATAAAATTGTCATAACACATAATAAAAATAAGGAGAATCAAATTTAAGCAGATAGTAGTTGGGTGAGTCCAGCTTCTCTCAAACTGCTTTTAAGTACTTATGTTAAGCATTTTGTTGAGCTTGCAAACACTCCACAAGTAATTGTACTCTAAAAATAAGTGATTTTAAGTTGCAAGTTGGGATTGTAAACACTCACTAAGTATGATAGCTATCAATTCTTAAACGTCCCAACTGATAGTAGGTTAGTTATATGTCCCAAACTCTAATACCTATGCTCGTATCAGTTGTTTATTGTACCAAACTTCGTGTCATCTCACTTTTCATCAGCGACACCTGGCTCACGAAATTTCAAAAGAATTTCCACATATACACTTGTATTCACCCCAATACACGTGCATTTGACTCGTTTGAGACAAAAATACTCATGAAAAAAAGCAAAACAAATTAACATAGTATAATCATTCGCTCGGAAGGAGCAAACAAGTGAATAAAGTTATGAGCGTTTGCTTGTAATGAGCAAACACTAACATTTCTTTTTATTTTAGAGTAAGTGTTTGATGAAACTTGTTCATAGTAGCAATTTATATCATTACACTTATAAATTAACATCACTATTATATATAATCATTCTATTATAAATGTTTGTACATATCTCGAGCAGTGCTTACATTACAAAACTACAATATTTTTTTTCTAAAAAAATGATGTTGGGAGATGAATTTAATAAAGAAGATTTTGATTAGATCCCAAAACCCCTGAGTATGACATGTTCAGGATAATCTTGATAGTTGAGTAAGGATTCAGTTTTAGAGTGTTCAGGATGTTATCTGCACAATGTATAGTCAGCAGATATAGATCAGGTTAGATTCTGAAGATTCTGAAGACTCAGTAAGTTTCTGAAGGAACTGAAGTTTCAGTATGAAACTGGGAAACTGAAGACTCAGTGTGAAACTGAGAAACTGAAGACTCAGTGAGAAACTGAAGACTCGGTGAGAAACTGAGAAACTGAAGACTCAGTGTGGAACTGAGAAACTGAAGACTCAGCATGAAGACTCAGTATATCTGTGAAGACTCAGAAGACACTAAAGACTCAGAACACACTGAAGACTCAGAAGACTCTGAAGACACAAAAGACAGAAGACTGAAGACTGAAGACAAAGGATACTGAAGGCACAGTAATTACTGAAGACTCAGTAATGTACTGAATGCTCAGTATAACCTGAATGTTCCGAGGCACTGAAAATATCTATCTGAAGGATACAATACTGAGATGAACGCGATTACTTAGAAAAATAGATATTGCCCAAGACATTCAGATGCAGACAAAATGAACTAAAACAAAGTGTTGTTAAGGTTATATCACTCAGAGATATTGACCAAAAAGAGCCGTTATGTTTGTCTACATTTAACTGAAGACAACAGCCAATCAGAAGAAGACAGCACTGTACTTTACTGACACTGAAAGCGACAGGTCACTGAAGCATGTCAGTATTACTATGTTCCAGAGTGCAAAAAGTGGTGACTGGCTGCATGAAAAGCACTTTGCCTAAAACATGTTAGGGAGTGTCAAACCCTAAATATAGTCGTTCATCACACACCATAAGAAGAAACTCACAAAGCTATCTCTTCCAACGGATAGTTTTTCAAGAGTGACCTTGGTGTATGCCTATAAATACTTGTGACAATCTACATTGAAGGTTACGGGAAATTTGTAAGCAACTCAAGAGCTCAAACTTATTATTGCAAGTTGAAGCACTCGAAAACCCAAGAATTTCCCAAGTGCTTTACATTGAAGAGAGCTCATTCACTAAGCCTAGTTTTGATAAGATATATCCAAAGCTTAGTAGAGATATTTTGCATTGTACTTAATTGTAAAGGATATCTCATCCTAGTTGGAAACCAACCAAGAAACCCCAAACCCTTTGTAAGGTAGTTTGAGTGTGATTGTTGGTGAGTTGGAGTTGTAAAGAGTTAGTAAACTATAGAGGTAGTCAGAAAACTCTAGAGAGGAAGTGATTAAACTATCTTGGATAGTCAGAAAGCTTGTGTGTGTTTTGAGTAAGTAAACTACAGAGGTAGTCAGAAAGCTTAAAATAGAAAGGTTAGTAAACTACAGAGGTAGTCAGAAAACCTTAGGAAGTGGAAAGGTTATAAACTACAGAGGTAGTCAGAAAACCTTAGGAGGTGAATAAGGAATTTCTCTGAAGAGTCAGAGAGAGTGGACGTAGGAGCTTGAGTCTCTGAACCACTATAACTTGCTGTGTTATTTGCTTTATGTACTACTTTGATTAACTGTTGCATACCTTTAAACTGAAAGCATATTTTCACTGATATTCATTTGGAATCAATCCACTGAAGTTGCATCTAACTGAATCACAACCTTAATCATTATTCCATTAAAATGAAGGTTTTCGGCAAAGCATAAAATGAGTATAAATTAGAGCCAACCATTCCGCACATCTGAGTAGCTATTCAAGAAACTCAGTATCTCTGAAAGTACTCAGGCTAAGTTGGGATTATCTGAGGTTTCTGAAAGCAGCTCAGGATCACTGTCTTAGGTAGACTTTGACTCAGGGCGATTTGTGCTTCTCTGGACCAAATCATCAGGACAACCTGACCCATCTGACCTCAGTGAAAAAAAGTTTTAAAATCACTGAACACGTGTATTCCCCCCCCATACACGTGTAAGACTCGTTTGCACCGGGACCAACAAGTGGTATCAGAGCGAGAGTTCAAAAGATCACTGATTTGAAAAGTGATCACCTGGACTGATCCATTTTTTTAAAACCCGTCTCTGCAGTGGTTCATCTTGACCACCTGCTTTGTTGACCATAGTTTTATTTGCTAAAGATTCTTGTGGTCTATCTGAACAGATATTTGCTGAAATCTTATAAGGCCCAGACATCATGCCTTCTAAGAAGCTTCCAATGTTCTTAGTTGAGAAATATGATTTGTGGAGATTAAGAATGCAGGCTCATCTGTATTCTAAGCATGAACGTATGTGGAGAGTGGTTTCTGAAGGACCATTCCAATTCACTGTTGTGAATCCCAGAGTTACTGAAGATGAGAGAAATGATTCCAGGACTGAATTTCCAAAGTCAAATGATCAACTTACTACTGATCAGAGGAAGTTAATCAATCTTGACTATATTGCCCAAGATACATTATATAGCACTATTGATGATGGTGTTATGAGGAAGATCTCTCATTGTGAGAATGCAAAAGAAATATGGGATACACTTGCTGAGATTGCTAAGAAAGAAAAGGAGTCTGAAGAAAGTTCCAAATCCCTGGGATGAGATGTGCTCGTAAAAGTGACAAAGATGACATCATCTGCCTAATGGCCGGGAGGAGATAAACTCTTCTTTCTCTGTTGTTGCTCCTACACTAGCACAAGAGTTATCAAGTTCCACTGTAAACAGTCAATTTGACCTGATGGATTCTTTTGAGAGTCTTATGAAGGACTATGCTATTTTACAAGAACTGCTGAATGGAACTCAAGAGCAGAACAAAGAACTGATTGCTGAAAATCTTAAGTGGAAAGACTCTAGTAATGCTGAGATCACTTCTCAATTAATGGGAACTCTTGATGAACTAGATGTTCTCGAAAGTACAACTCTCGAGAAAGAGAAGATGATAGAGACCCTAAATGGAAAAACTAGAGGAATCCAATCGAGGAGATTCATTGATCGTAACTAAGTTCAATGACCTCTCTGAGAAGCATGAAACTCTACAAAAAATTGAGGATAGTGCGAAGAAGAAGCTAGCTCTATTGAATATTGCATCTAAAGTAATAGATGAAATTCAGAGTTATCGAGACCGCCGCCACTATAAAATGCTGGATTGGGATACATTCCAGGGGGAACCTCACAAGGTCATCCAATCTTTGCATCAAGTAGCACTAAGACAATCTTTGTTAAACAAGTGGCACCTACTGATTCGAATCAAGAAATCCCCAAGGTTTTAGACAAGGAAAAGGACCTATGGTTCCCAAAAAACCGAATGTTCGTAAGAAAGCCCAAATCTCGTAAAGGCTAGAAAACCCCGACCACTCAAAGAGGAAATTTTCGTGCAAGTACTTCAAAGCCTCGGACTAAGAATGCAAACCCCTAAAAGATCTCAAGACCGAACCAAAGAGAGGAATTTTCGAAGAGAAACACTCAAAGAGAGACATTCTCAATCGAAAAGACCAAGTCCTCGACATCGAAAAGACCCCAATTTTAGTATGTAACCTAAAACCCCACTTGCCTAAGGGTAAAGGTTACCTGACCCCAAGTCAACAGAGACTCAGACCAGCTGCACAAAAGCCAAAGCAATGGAACAAAAGGCCTGTACCCAAGAAAAATTCTAAGGCTCATGTTCATGCCAAGGCTAGCACTCATACACAGGAAACTGCTAAGGCACCTAGAGTGGTAAATGTGTATGTAGATGTTTATGGAAGATGATCGGCCCACTCTAAAAAGTGATTAGAGTTGTCAGGCAGATTTGGATTCCAAAAGGTACAGCTAACCTGGTAGGACCCTACACCAAATGGGTACCACATAACTAATCTGTTTTTCAGGAAAACAGAAAAGGGCACTGAGCTGAATGAAGACATCATAGCCCTGATGAAAGAAAGTCTGAGATGTCATTGTTGGATGAGATGAATTTCCTTCTTGGACTTCAGGTGAAATCAAACTAAGGAAGGAATCTTCATCAGAGATCATATTGAAAAGGACATCGGGATGGAGAAGATTCATACTGATAAGCAGAGAGCTGATATCTTGACTAAACCTTTGGCTGAATCAAGATTTCAGGAACTATCAGTTGAATTAGGGATGTTGGATCCAGGTGTATAGAGTAAATCTGAAAAATTGAAGGTTTTCAGATGCATGAAGTTTTCTCAGGATTTTACTGAGAAACTCAGGATAAAATTGGAAATACTGAACTCTGAGTCTTGAGAAACTCAGATATCTCAAGGTCGATTACTTTCAAGATTATAATCGATCGCTCAAGATTTCGAAGATCATCTCAACCTGCTTCAAGATTCGATATCATCTTGACATTTTATCAAGGTCAAAACTCAGTAAGACTGATAGAGGAAAATTAGTCTGAAGAAGTAATGACTCATGCAACTCATTTATTGCTTAACTGAAGCTCAGTAATCATTTGCAATAAATACTAAACACCTGAAGAGAATGTTTTGGGCGGAATCTTTGAAATGCCGAAGAAGGTCAACAATCATTAATTGAACTGATTCAATTAATCACCAATAAGGTTAAAATGGCGGCGTATTTTTCGTGAGATCGTCCTTTCGCATACCCAATTAGTTGGTGATCAATCTCAACCATTGATTTTCATCAATCGATACGATTTCCCACGAATCGATCCTTATATTCATTTGAGAATTCATTCAAAGCCCCAATTTCATAAAACCTTCGTCTCCAAAAATTCTCTGCAAACTCAAAACCCATTTGCCCAGAGAAACCTTCGTCATTTTCAAACCCTACCTTCAAAATCCTCAAAATGACTTTCTCAATATTCGATAAACTGGCTGTTTCCAACAAGCCATGGTATGAATATGTAGTATCGCTTGAAAGCTCATCCAATGCGACCCATGAAGAAGAAGCGCTACACATGATCAGAATCGCGAAACTCACAAATCTCATCGCAAGTCAACCGGAGGCCGAATACTCTAAAGAGGTAATAGAGTTTGTCTCAAATCTGAAAATAGATGAGGAAGATCGTATCGAGTCTGAGATTACTGTTTCCCATCTAGAAAATAGCTCGAAATATGTAGATTTTGTACGGGAGCTGTATATAGTCCCTAAAAATTTAAATGATGTTTTTGAGTTGTGTGATAGAGGTGAGGATCCCACGACATATATGTTGGGTCGGGAGCAGGAATACCTTGATAGGATAACAGAGCATCCTATTAAGTTTGAGGCGATTTTACATAAACGGCATTTGAAGCCGAAGTACAGAGTCTTGCTAGATATAGTTAGCAAATGTATAATGAGCAGATCAGGGAGTTTTGAGCAGATAAGTACTCCCAAGCTCAGATTGATGGCTGCAATCGAAGATTCACCCACCAAAGATTTCAATTGGTTGAAGTATTTGATTAGAGTGGTGAGTGACCAGGCCAAGCAGATCAAGAAGGAGGATGGATCGATCTCGATCAAAGGCAAGATACTCCATGCAACCAAAATATCTTTTATTTTGGAGATGTGCCGAGAAGAGGAGGATATTTTTGTCGACACCACTCCTTTCCCAAAGTCTAAGGTCATGTTCAAACCGACAACAACCAAAAAGACCTTGAAAGGGAAGAAAGAGAAGAAAGTGGAATCACCTGCTGCTGCTGAAGAAACCCATAAAGCCAGGGGGAAGGCTTTGATGGAGGTCAAGAGGGAGAAGGGTGAAGCATTGAAGAAGAAGAAGAAGACCCTTGCTCCAAAGCGCAGAAGGATGTTGATTGCCACTGAGGAGGAGGAGAGTGAGCCTGAGGAGATACAACCTAAGGGCCAAAAAACTCAGAAATCGCCTTTACAAGTGTTGGCTCAGGTTATATCTGCTGTACAGGAGCAAACTGAGGAGCAAGTCTTCTCTGAGGTTCTTGAGACGTCACTGAGCTCAGACAAATTCTCTCAAGAAATTTTTAAAGGACCTCAGACCTCAGAGACAACTTAGATTCCTACTGAGGAAGTGCCTGCTCAATCCTCAGAGCCAGCTCAGATTCAACTTGAGGAGTTGCCTGTCCAATCCTCAGATTTTGCTGAGCCTCAGGAGCTGTTAAACCTTGATGAGCTCCTGAGTGATCCATTCCTTGATCCTTCAGCAGATTTTCCCACTGAACCTGAGAGCCCGAAGTTGAAGAAGGGCAAAGCTGAAGAGACTGAGTGGCGAAGCAAGGGGGAACGGTTCATTCTAGACCGGTACCCTGAGCTTAGCACATATCCTGACCTTCAGGATTTATTTTTCAGACTGAGGTCAACAGTATACATACTCAACCAGACCCTGCCTGAAATGCTCAACATTGCTTCATTCAGAGGTGAAGACTGGTGGAATGAGGAGACAGATGTGCTAACAGAATTCTCCGGGTTCAGAAAAACCAAGCTCAGGATGAAAATTTCTGATTTTGATGAGCTGGTGAAGAGGAAGATTGCTGAGAGGAAAGATGCTAAGGTTGGTGCCCCGAGCTCCAAAGATAAATCTCAAGATGGGGACCAACAAGGGATGATGAGAGTCAATCTCAAATGGAGAAAGACAGTACTGATGCTGGAGAGCCTGCTGTCAAACATCCTCTGACTGAAGTTAGTCTTCAGGTAACTTTTGGCACTATTAACAATTATGCCAGGGCTACTGAAGTATCTATCTTTAATTCTGTAATGTCTGATATGCAGACTGAGGCTCAGGTGGACACCCAAGCTCAGGTGGAAACCCAGACTCAGACTGAGACTGAAGCTCAGACTGAGACTGAGACTCAGGCTGAACAATCGGCTCAGGAAAAATAGCAGATCACATATGCTCCTGAGATTGATCTCACCCCAATTATGGAGAAGCTGGAGAAGGTTGGGCCAATCATGAACAAAGTTGCTCAGATTGAGGAGGTATTGGCCAACCAAAATCAGAAGATGGAAAGTCTGAGTTCTTCTTAAGAACTGGTGCAACTTCAGAACACTCTGACTGAGAAACTGACTTCCATGGAAGGAAAGATAGAAGAAAAGATGGATGGAGTCAAAGCTGAAATAAGTGCAGAGCTGAAGCAGAAGCATCAGGAAAGGACTGAATATCTTGAAGCCAAATTGGTGGAGAAGAATGAGATGTTAGTAAAGAATGTTGTTGAGGAAATGAGTTCTATGCTCATGGCCAAGATGACAGACATGTTCAAAGAAGCTCTCTCCAACCAATTTGCTCAAATGTCTGAAGAGTTCTCAATGGCGAAGAACCACCTGAGGAGATTAGAAGAAGAGCAAGATCAGTTGGCGGGAGAAGTGCGTAGTGTCAGCAAGGAACAATATCATATGGACACAACACTATCCAAACTTATGCCGAGGTATGATTCCAAGAAGGGGGAAAGACCCGGAGCTGATCTGAGAAAATTATTGGAACATACCTTGGAAAGAAAGGCAGACAAAGAAGCTGAGAAGAAAAGCATTGTTGAAGCCTTGCAAGAAGTTGAAGCCACTGAGAAGCTGAAATTCAAGGAGGTGGAGAAGCCTGTCTACACTCAAGTTTCTGAAGAAACCATACAAGAAGTAGTTGTTGAGAAGCTGAGTGTTAGAAGAAGAGTTGGAACAAGCCTAGCCGGAGCTGAACTGCCCATCAAAAGGAAGGCCGTGGCATTTGTTGAGCCTGAAGGGAAAAGAGCTAAGGCTTCTAAGACAACTCAGAGGAAGTTAATATTGGATATTGAAGAGTCTGAAGAACCTCAGAAGGAAGTCTTCAATACCAAAAGAGCTCTGAGATCACTCCAAGTTGAGCAAGCCAAGAAAACTATTGCCTCGATTTCTGGAGTACCATTGATCAAGAAAAAGAAGGAAGAAGAGCAAAGGCGAAGGAGTGGTTTCAAGAAGTTCGCGAGCAAGAGGAGAGGGACGACAAAAGCACGGATGCCAATCCAGTTCAATGATGCGTGGAAAGAGATTAAAAGAACATTCTGGTTCTACTATGATGTGCTAAGAGAATGGAGAGGGGAGAGCTCAGATCCCAATGAGGCTTTTATCGACTATCTCCTGACCTTCTATCCGAAGTACTTACAAAGCTGGATCAATCTTGCGGATGAAGGAAAGGTTCAGATAACAGCCCCTGGTCCATACTCATACCCACCTCCTAGGCTGGAGAATGGCTTGGTGAATGAAACAGTCATTTCTCAGGAGATTGCTCAGTACGCCATTCAGTTGGGCCTGACAGGTAACAATCCTGATATCATCAAGGAGAGAGATGCGATGAAGGAAAGATATTATGGAATGTTTAACCTTGAAGTGCCTGCTGATGAGGTGGAAGAAGAGAACTGAAGAGCCAGAGCTGAAGATCAAAAGAAGACTGAAGAATCAAGACTGAAGACTCTTGTAATTCTTTATGTTTTTGTCTTTATTTCTGATAAGTTCATTGTAAACTGTAACATTCTATCATACATCAATGAAACTTTATCTTTTATGCTCAAAGATAATATCTCATTATCTTACTTTACATGTCTTTACTTTTGATATGCCTGAATGTTGTTTGGTGATGAAATTGTTGGGAGATTCATTGCTGAAGAAATTGTTGGGAGATTGTTGTTGGGAGATATACCAATCTTGTAATAGGAAAAACTGAAACCTGAGTATAGGTTAAGTGTTTTGTAACAAGATGGTTTTGGCATCATCAATAAGGGGGAAATTATTGGGAGATGAATTTAATAAAGAAGATTTTGATTAGATCCCAAAACCCCTGAGTATGACATGTTCAGGATAATCTTGATAGTTGAGTCGATTCGGGCCAGAGTGTTCAGATGTTATCTCGCACAATGTATAGTCGCAGACATAGATCGGGTTAGATTAAGATTCTCAAGACTCAAGAAAGTTCTCAAGAAATCGAAGTTTCAAGTTTCAGATGAAACTTGAAATCAAGACTCAGCAGAAATCGAGAAATCAAGACTCAAAGGAGAAATCGAGAAATCAAGACTCAAAGCAGGAACCGAGAAATCAAGACTCAAAGATGAAGACTCAAGATATCGGGCAAGATATCGGTCAAGATATCTGTGAAAACCGAAGACATCAAGACTCAAAGACATCAAGACTCGTAAGACTCAAGACACGTAAGATGTAAGACCAAGATCAAGATCAAGACAAAGGATATTTAAGGCACAAGAATTATCAAGACTCAAGAATGTATCAATGCTCAAGATAACCTCGAATGTTCCGAGGCACCGAAAATATCTATCCGGCGGATACACATCGGTAAGAACGCGATTACTTAGAAAAATAGATATTGCCCAAGACATTCGGGGATGCGCATAAAAGGAACTAAAACAAAGTGTTGTTAAGGTTATATCACTCGAGATATTGACCAAAAAAGAGTCAAGTTATGTTTGTCTACATTTAATCAAGATAACAACCAATCGTAAGAAGACAAAGATCTGTGATTTTTATCGACACTAAAAAGCAACAGTCATCAAGCATGTCAAGAGTACTATGTTCCGCATCGCAAAAAAGTGGTGATTGGTCGATGAAAAGCACTTTGCCTAAAACATGCTAGGAGTGTCAAACCCTAAATATAGCCGCTCATCACACAACATAAGAGGAAACTCACGGGTTATCTCTTCCAACGGATAGTTTTTCAAGAGTGACCTTGGTGTATGCCTATAAATACTTGTGACCATCTACATTGAAGGTTACGGGAAATTTGTAAGCAACTCAAGAACTCAAACTTATTATTGCAAGTTGAAGCACTCGAAAACCCAAGAATTTCTCAAGTGCTTTACATTGAAGAGAGTTCATTCACTAAGCCTAGTTTTGATAAGATATATCCAAAGCTTAGTAGAGATATCATAGCCTTTGCATTGTACTTAATTGTAAAGGATATCTCATCCTAGTTGGAAACCAACCAAGAAACCTCAAACCCTTTGTAAGGTAGTTTGAGTGTGATTGTTGGTGAGTTGGAGTTGTAAAGAGTTAGTAAACTACGAGGTAGTCGAAAAAACTCTAGAGAAGAAGTGAGTAAACTATCTTGGATAGTCAGAAAGCTTGTGTGTGTTTTGAGTAAGTAAACTACAGAGGTAGTCAGAAAGCTCAAAATAGAAAGGTTAGTAAACTACAGAGGTAGTCAGAAAACCTTAGGAAGTGGAAAGGTTAGTAAACTATAGAGGTAGTCAGAAAACCTTAGGAGGTGATTAAGGAATTTCTCTCAAGAGTCGAGAGAGGGGACGTGGAGCTTGAGTCTCCGAACCACTATAACTTCTTTGTGTTATTTGCTTTACAGACTTCTTTGATTAATTGTTGCATACCTTTAAACTGAAAGCATATTTTCACTGATATTCAGTTGGAATCAATCCACTGAAGTTGCATCTAACGGAATCACAGCCTTAATCATTATTCCATTAAAAGGAAGGTTTTCAGCAAAGCATAAAACGAGTATAAACTTAGGGTCAACCATTCCGCACATCTGAGTAGCTATTCAAGCAACTCAGTATCTCTGAAAGTACTCAGGCTCAGTTGGGATTATCTGAGGTTTTAAAAGCGGCTTCGGATCACCGCCTCGTGTAGACTTTGACTCAGTATGCGATTTGTGCTTCTCGACCAAATCATCGTGACAACCTCGACCCATCCGACCTCGAAAAAAAAAAAGTTTTAAAATCACTGAACACGTTTATTCCCCCCCCCCCTCATACACGTGTAAGACTAGTTTGCACCGGGACCAACAAATGATCATCTTATATTCTATTGCTTCTCAATATATAGTCATCATTAATTATATACTAAAGGCAATAAACATAAGATAGAAGATGAAAATGGAATAGGAAATTGTGTAGTAATTTTAGAGGTCGAAGCTGTGGCTGTTGAAATGAAAGACGGCCTGGTTTGATCGTCGACTCAGATTCTGTGTTCTACACTCCTTAGCAACACTTGTCTGTAGGCTTGTGGGCCCACATATTATAACCCCAATATCGACGTTCCCCCATCGATCCGACATCGTTTCAAAAATTCCTGTCCCACAAGTTTACATATGTCAAATATCATCCACAATTTATAGCGAATTTACAAATTACAAGTGCTAGGATGCACCATATATTATTCAATGGGTCATATTTTAAATTTAAGGGGCGTTGTAAATTTTATTCACAATTTAAAAACACTTTCATAAGCTAAATTTGTGTACAACTTTAAAAAATAAGTGTTTTTAAAATCATCGAATAATGAGAATTTGACTAAAAACAAAAATAGCTAGAAAGCCTAAATTAGGTCCGAAATAAACATTTTAAATCACCCCATTTCATTTTAGTGTTATATCTTGTGTTTCATTATCTTTAATATATGACACGTGTCATTAATGATGATTTGCAATATCATTTATTGCACATTTCATGCATTAAAAGTAATGAAACACGAAATGAAATACCAAAATGAAATAGAAAATCGTACCCAAAAATAGGAGTTGCACTTGCACTAATGTTTCATAACTAAAATTCCAAAATTGCACAAAACATATATATACATACCTCCAAAATCAGGCCTCTGTCCATAATGAACTGTGTTGATGTACTGTTCCTTGCCAGACTTATACATCCTCATCGTTTCACCTCGTGTTTCACTCTCAACGCGCTCGTCCCAAGTTTCACGAACGGAGTCATTTTTCCCCCAGAAATGCCACAAACCAATGACACCACCCCCAAAGAGGAGAATACTTACAACCATGCATGCAAGAAAGAGAATCCCCTTGTACCACCACCAATCTATCTTGTACGGAGTTATGTACAAGATATTCAATAAAGCCACTGTAATAACCAGACCAACAGTAGAGGAAAATATGTATAAACCTGACCAAACTATGTTTCCTGTGCCAACCAACACAGACATTCCATCACATTCCTTTGAGGTTTTGGGGAAAACAGCAGATTTGACAGGCTCTATTGAGGCTTTACCTTCTTCCTGCAATTATTGAGATTGAATGAGTTTAAGTTGCGAATACAACGTATAAATTCAAGGATTAATTTTAGGGAAAATAGTGTTTTTAGTCCTATAAGTCATACCTATATTTCTATTCCAGTCCTATCAACTTTTACTAGTTAAAAATAGTAGGCAACTTTCACGTTTTTTATATTTTAGTCAGATAAATGGCCGTATTGGGTGAAACATCTGATTAACCAACCAGACTATGCCACGTGGATGGATCAAACCCTCTATGTCAGAGTTAACTAACTTGGTGTTTCACCTCCTATGGTCAGTAATCGGACTAAAATTTCGAAAAGTTTGAAAGTTACCAGACTATTTTTCAATTCGTTGAAAATCGGTAGGACTGAAATTAAAATAGGAGTAACTTACAGGACTAAAAAAACTATTTTCCTTCAATTTTATTTTCAAATTTGAATCCTACCTATGTTTCAAATTATCCGCACGTATTAGTCATTTCTTTCGAAATGACAGTTAAAAAGTGACGGAGACAACCGATTAGGTCGTCAGTTCGAGTTTCTCAGATCACGACCTAGTTCGTTTTCTCCTCTCACTTAACGAAAACGGCTAAACGTGCGAAAAATACAAAACGCGGGCACCAGAACTACTACTCGCGAAAAAAATGGGCATCAAAATTGAAAATTATCCTTTAACTTCAACATAAATAAAGAGATTGTTACCAAAGAAGACTCTGTTTCCCGAGTGACATAAGTTCGTATCTCAAGATTCAAACTATCCGAAAAATTAGGACAGATAGAGTCCATATCAACTGTCTGAAGAAGCAGAAGCTCATCCGACTTCTTAACCGCCCATATTATCACTACATTTCTCGAAAGACAAGGCTTGCCATTGTTGATACGGCGCAGAACATCGCTCAAGATTGCTAAAAAGGGCGAAATCCCTATCCCCCCTGCTACTAGTATCAGGTTCTCGTACCTGCAAAACAGTTAATCAGAGACCATCTTTACATAAAGTTTTCGACTCTTTTCCGTTTATAGAAAAAGCAGCGTATATACGTACGCCAAATGGTACGGTGATTCATGGCCATACGGCCCCTCCACGGAAGCCGTTATTTTAGACCCCTGCCCTGCGGATATGTACTTCTCGAGTTTCTCTGTCCAGTCACCGAGCACTTTTATGAGGATGGCGAGGTGATGCTTACCGTCTAGAGGACTAGACGAGACGCTAAACGGATGCCACTGAAGCCACGATAGCTCGCGAAATTGAAGAAACACCCATCCAAGTGCATTGTAGTGCAAATCTGTGATAATAAATGAAGCACACATTTATGCATGAGGTGAAAGTTGAGTGTGTTTTTTAATAGTGTTAGTTGTTGTACTAAAAGGTATTAGTTGTTTCAACAAAAAGTATTACTTATTTTACTCAGAAGTATTAGTTCTGTACAAAAATCAAGATAGTAGAACTCAGGGAGTTAAACCAAATTCGTCCTATAATTTTTCACTTTTATTGAAATGGTTCCGTAATTATCTATTTTTTCAATTTATTCACACATGTATTCAATTTGTTCCAATTTAGTTTCAGACCGTCGGAGATCGATCAAAAACACCCAAAACTACGTCGTTTTGTAGCGTGTCTATCACGCGCCCCTAATTTTCGCGACTAAAACGACATTGTTCTGGGCATTTCTGATCGATCTCCGACGTTTTGGAATTAAATTAGAACAAATTGAATACTTGTGGAACTAAATTGAAAATATTGATAGTTACGGGACCATTTCAATAAAGATGGAAAATTATGATGAAACATGGAAAATAGTGAGAATTTACTTGCTGGTTTGGCAAGGACTAGTTCAAGAGTTCCACAGGGGAAGCATCGGGCGGAAACAACATCAACCGTTTTTCGGGATTGACAGAATCGAAGAAAACGGTCGAGCATGAAGAGGAAGATTGCACCAGCGGCGTAACAGAAGATGAAATCGCCAACGTCCAAGGCCAGGAATACGACGAACACGACGTACAATTGGTGAGTGTAGAAGAATAACTCAGAAATTGATTCTCCTAACACCGGGAAGAGATGTCACCCACATCAGTAAACCTGCTGCAAGGCTGATAACTCCTGGAAGGTTAGAAATACCTATTTTTTTCCAATGCAGTAGCTGCATCAAAGTTATAAGGACCAAAGGTTAGTTAGCCATCATTTTCATCGCAAATACTATACACCATTGTATCGTTTAAATTGTGCAATTTTGACCCATTCTAAAAAAGTACTCCCTCCGTCACAAGCTCAAATGAACATTTTTACATTATGATGTCAATTAATTTATGATAATGCAAGACATGTGATGTAAGAAGACTAACTTTGGTGATGAGTTGGCCGATCGTCCAAACAATCGCGTAGAAAAGGCCGTGGAGAGTAAAGAGAAGCATCGTAAGATGTCCCAACCAGACATGATATCTTGTAGCATGTTCGAACGGGATGTCAATAAGGCGGAGAAGAATCGATCCTCTTGCAACCGGTAGAAACAAAATTGTCATGCAAAATAGCCCGATTAACCCCAACCGCAGTCCTGTGAGTTTCAGCAAATAAAGAGTGTAGTAGTTTGAGTTAGAATACGGAATTGATCGGTTGCAAAAACATATCAAAACACTCATGTTGAATTTAAAAAGGAAACTCTGTATATAGAGTTTTCTTACATAGTAAATTAATTCATAGTCTATTTTGAATGCATGAAATATGTAATAAATAATATTATTTACGATAATTGAAGATGAATTCTATATTTTTTCTTCATAATTATAGATGACATTTTTATCATTAAATACAAGGAGCCGGAAATTCAAGAAAGAAACATTCAGAAAAAGGACCAAACAAGAAATGTTACGTTTGCAAGAGAAGTATATTTTCTTAGTACATGAGAATTATAAACATACAAGATAGTGACAAATGGAATAAAACATTTGTAGGGACAACACCATACACATGGTTTTAATTATCATTCTTAATCACATCACTATAATTATTGCAATATAAATCTAAAGGCGTGTTGTGTTAAACAGGTTGTGGGACCGATTTAAATTAAAGATGTATTACCAACTCTCAAAAGCTTCAATACATCGTGCAACTAGCGCAATTTTGATTAAAGTTTAAACTCATTCGAAAAAAAATAAAAACAAATTGACATATGAAGAAAAATATTAGTTTGAACACTGAATAATATTAGTATTTTTTTAATAAACAATTGTTCATCAAATGAATTAATACTTTTTGACTGCTTTTCCTATAATTTACGGAAAATAAATTAGCGTGATTGATTTTGTTTAATCAAAGTTGGTCAAACTACACTCAACTAAACATACATCACTATTTTGCATAGGTGTGGGTGCTGGGTGCGGGTGCGATAAGATAAAGAATGATTTAGGATACTTAATTTTCAAAAAAAATTAAAATGCGATCTGACAAGATATCGTTTGTTTATTTATATTTTATTATATATAACACTTATAAGATATGTGAAAATTTTAAAATTAGCATATCAAATGTATGTAATTCACATAAAACTTAAGCATTTTCAATAATTTAATGTAATTAAGTAACAAACATTAATTCAAATAATATCAGTTCAATACATAAGTTATATTAAAGAATTCAATAAAAAAAAAACAAGCGATATATTTCGAATTTAAATTATATTGCATAATAATGTTCCATTCAAATAATATATTTAGTACTTAATAAAATGACCATATAGATTTTAGTCTTAAAAAATTATAAAAATAAACAAAAAAAAAAATTTAAAAATTATTTTTTTCTAAAAAAATAACCACTCACGCACTCTTCTTGCACCGGATACGCGTATCCAGCGTATCGGATACGCGTATCCTATTTTTTTTTAAAAAAATTACTCACGGATTCGCCACGTGGCGTATCCGGTGCGAATCCCACGCGAATCGCACCCGCACCCGCACCCACGAAGTATCCGATATTACACCATAGTTTTTTAGAAGAATCCGTGTATCATAGATACATCATCATACAAACAAACACTTAGATTAGCAATAATTGAGTAAAATATTGCTGTTCTGTTGAAGGAATATTAAACGAGGCTATAACTTCAAGATTCCTCAAAGTGAGACCCCAAATTGCCCAGATTACAAAACTTGCAAACACAACAATTCCTATCACTTCTGCAGCAGAAACCACCCCAAATGGCCCATCCACCAGAATTGGAAACGTCCATAACCGAAACCTACCATATCTTGAAATCTTCTTCCTGTTTACACAAATTTCATTGAATAACACTCCTGTGAACCAGTCTATACATGAACTCTATCACTGTTATATGTAAAAACTATCACTGTTATGCATAAAAAATTTACTGTTTAAAAATATAAAATACTTTTTAAACAGTGAGAGTTTTGTGCATACCAGTAATAGTTTTTACACGTAAAAGTGATACTAAAAAAACTGTCAATTTCATTCATACTTTTACACATTATTATGTGAGAAAAAATTTAAAACAGAGGAAATTTTCTTGCATACCCCTGCGTATCCTCTTTCCCACATAGATACATATAGCCACTTGCAAGAACTGCAATTAGGAGAATTGGTGCACTGTAAACTGTAAATATGCTTCCTGCAAAAAAAAACAACATTCATCATTTTGCGACACAAGATTTTCCAAAAAATACGAAGAAGATGGGATTGAATGTGAACCTGTGATTCCAAATACAGAGCCTTCTGAAGCTCGAAACCATTTTCGATTCAAATCGTTAACAGAATTGGATGGATAAAGAAATATGGAAGCAGACCATGCTATGAAAAGCAGCCACATGAGAGATTTCAGAATCCATTTTGCTGATGATATTATAAAGGGTGTCTTG
The DNA here is from genome assembly GCA_037126765.1 of Stenogyne calaminthoides. Classification (NCBI taxonomy): domain Eukaryota; kingdom Viridiplantae; phylum Streptophyta; class Magnoliopsida; order Lamiales; family Lamiaceae; genus Stenogyne; species Stenogyne calaminthoides. The sequence goes on along the minus strand of JBBCBC010000031.1, from coordinate 19,684,521 downwards.
TTTGAATATTCATTTTCATATATTGGTGAGAGAAGAGGTTGTTGGGTTGATTTTTCATCCATTGTAAGAAGCGATTATGAGTTTGTGGGATGTAGGTAGAGTGGCACTTCGCATCAATTTATAGAGACAAACGGTTATGTGCATCGGGTGTCATACAATTTAAGTGCGTTATTAATAACTGTATTTTTTTGTTTTACTGAATAGTAATAGTTGATCAAAGTATCAATTATTTTCACTGAACTAAATTAATTGATTTTATTGAAAATATTAGTTATGTACAGTTGCACTGTGTAGTTGTTGTGCATGAGACTTGTTCATATATGCATCACCTGCACTAAGCAACTCATTTACATTTTTAGATGATATTAGTTATTTTAACTATATTGTATTAGTTGGTCAGCGTATCAGTTATTTCCACTTAATAACATTAGTTGAGTACAGTTGCATCGTGCAATTAGTGTACAAGAGACCGATTCAAACAAATTTTTGTATGTATCAGGTGCACCGTGCAACTTAAATGCAATTTTAAATTGTATTGATTTTCACAAAATATATTTATTTGGTCATAGTATTAGTTATTTTCACTTATTAGTACTCCCTCCGTCCCGGTGTAAGTTTTATGTTTCTTTTTATTATTTTGTTTAAGAAATAATAATAATAAATTAATAAAAATGAAGAGTAGTTATAGGTATTGGGAGAGAGAAAAAAATATGCGAAGTAATGAGTGGAGTAATGAGTGACATTGTTTATTTGTAATATTGTGTGAAAGTAAGGATAAAAATTATGGATAGTAGAAATATTTTTTTCCATTTATAGAAATAGAAGACTTATTGTAGAACGGATGAAAAAGAAAATAGAGAAATTTATAGTAGAACAGAGAAAGTATATTATTTATTTTTATTTTAAAATATTAATTATGTATAATTGTACCGTATAATTAGTGTACATGAGACTTACTCCTATGAAAAAAAGTTCTCAAATAGATAATGAACCAAATTAATCAAGTGAAGAAGGGCAAAAAAAATTAATATTTTTAAATGGTATCAACATCGAATATATATGTTGAGGAAAGTGCAGAAAGTTGAACCACACAAAATTGGGACCACTCATTCTCGGATTTATGTTTCCTTCTCCACTGATTTTTATCTGGAGTGTTTTCGTTCTTTAAAAAGATGTCCTTAAATTAAAGATGTGGGAACAAATTAACTTCAACCAGGGGTGTTTCCTCATATATATACACATTTTCATTAATTTATTCCTAATATTCTTATATTTATTATATCTTTATTTAACCTAACAAAATTGGTCTAGTGCTCCTTGAAAGCCATGACATGAGCCTACTTGCATCATTTATTTTGGTGTACATATATTTGATATTTTAGCTAATTTAATAATTGGGTAGTTGTGATATAGTGTGTATATATATATGAATGGACAAATCAACCTATATTCTTTAGTAGGAATGTAATCAAATGAAACTGTTCACGAATTATTTGAAATTCGCTTCGAAAAATATTTATTTTGAGCTTGTTTGTTTAATAAAGTTCATCAACATATATAAATAAATAAATTTAAATATAAAGTATTCGATTCATTGTATAGCTTGTGATCAACATGCTCGATAGTAAACTCTTTTATAGATTATAAAGAATATAGTTTGATTTAATTTTTTTATTTATATATATCACACTTAATTAGGCACCAAGACAGGAGAGGATCTATGAGGAAAGTCGAGCTAAATCCTAAAGCTAATTTTTTGAAAAAAAAAAAGAGTAACACTCATGTGAATCAGGTTCATACATGAACTCTATCACTATTATATGTAAAAATTATCACTGTTATGCATAAAAAATTTCACTGTTTAAAAATATAAAATATTTTCTAAACAGTGATTATTTTTGTTCATAACAGTGATACTAGTTTTTATATATAACAGTGAGAGTTTTTGTATGTAACAGTGATTTTTAAATAATCGAGTTCTTAACATGAACCAGGTCTATACAAGTTTTTGTAAAAAAGAAATAGGAGTGTTAACTTTTTTTTACCTTTCAAAATTTGTGTTGGAGTCCTCGACTTTGCTGTAATTAGGTGTGTTTTGATTTGAGAGTTGTTGGATTGATTTTATTTCTTTCAGCTCTCTCTTTGTAATTTTTTTTTTTTTTTGAGTATTCCTGGTACTCCCGCAATGAAGTTTACTTTCTCTGTTTAAGAGAAAATTATTTATGAAATGTGAGAGAATTTTTTCTCATCTAAAAGTCTGAACTTATAGAGGGGGTCGAAAATAATTCATTTATTTAATTTTCTTCGACACTCTCCCTCACTCGTGGGCCGAATCATTGTCTCCGCTCTTTGGGGAGGAGGCCCAACGAATGGACAATTTAAATGGGTGGAGTGCGTCCACAGGAATCGAACTCAGGATCTGGGCGAGCCTAAACTCTGATACCATGAAAGAATTTCGTTTCATCTAAAAGTCCAAACTTTTAGAGAGGATCGGGAATAATCTATTTAAATAATTTCCTCAACAAAATAGTTAATTACAAATTGCAATCTGTATTATTGTGTTTTTTTACAAATTGCAACATATACTATTTTCCTAACAAAATACAACTTGTATTATTAAAAAGTGATCGATTCCAACCCCCGACTCATTTTTTGTGAAATTTTCTGACTAAATATAGTTACAAATGATATGTTGAATATACCACAATGCCAAAAAATATTTTAGCAAATATCAAATTGAAGAAATTCAATAGAAAGATTTAAAAAAACATGAGTTGGAGTTGGAATTTATCAATTTTTATTAGTACATGTTGCATTTTGTTAAGAAAAATAATTCAAGTTGCAATTTGTAAAAAATACAATAATACAGGTTGTAATTTTTTATTAACCCTTTATGAAAATATTTACAAATATGTAATTTAACATTAGGTTTGACATTTTTTTTTTGGTTTGTCTTTTATTTTTAAAGGCAATCAATTATAATAGTTTTCTAACATAATCAATTATAATAATTCCTTATACCACCGGGTACATGACAACATCATTTCATCTCGTTATAGACCGGAACCGCAATCACCACAAGAGGAGGACCACCCAAAACTGCAACTCGAAATCGCAACCGCACCGCAATCGGAACCGCAACCCAACAACAGGGGGACCACCACCCCACAATAGGAGGACCACCATAAGAGGTAATAAATATTCCCCCTCCGTGTCTTGAATCCGGGACCTCAAGATCTCAGGTGGTGGAGCTCTAACCACTTGAGCTATCCACACTTGACTTTTTTATGTTTGTCTTAGTTTTCACACCAAAAAAGATATTTTAAACTGATCTTATCATCACAACATACATTTAATATTGTCTAAGTCACATGTTCTAATACAATTAATCACTCTCACACAATTTAATATTGTCTAAGTCACATTTTCTAATACAATTAATCACTCTCACACTGATTAAAATTGATTTGACCAAAATACTTTTATTTTATCACTTTAATAAGGTAAAAGTAATATTTTCTTGATTTTTGTGCCGATCATAAGCGTGAAAATTGATCTTGGATCGAAGGAATGCTTTACTTTTGTAATTAATTGATGAATAGTGTATTTAAGATTGATATTATATACTCCCTCCGTCCACCAATCTTATGCATAGTTAACTTTTACAGATATTTTTACGAGCGGGTTTTGTATTAATAACTGAAATAATAAAATGACATTTAAAGAGGGGTATGATAGAGCACCCCTCCTTAAAAGTCACTTTATCATTTCAATTACTAATACAAAACTCGCTCGCAAAAACGCTTGTAAAAGTCAATTGTGCATAAAATTAGTGGACGGAGGGAGTATCAAGTTCGTTTAGACTTTATACAACTCGATTAAGCTAAGAAAAAAAAAACTCTTATTTGTATTTGATAAATAAGCTCGAGCCCAATTCGCCGATAAACAAACCACTTTAAAGTTCAAATCAACCCGATGCGATTACATCATATTCATTGTATAGTTGAGTTATGAACTGTCAATTAATTTGCTCCAAGACTGACAGATTATGTGTGTTTATCAATTTCTTGGATTTGGATCTTACGTTCATACGGAAAATTGCAATAATTGTGTGGCTCTTAGCTAGAGAAACGTTTATGCTTTATTGAAGATGATAACGTAATTAATTCCAAGTAAATAAGAAAATTAGTCAGTTCGAGATTCTTAATCCACATTAAATGGTGTGTTTCACACCACAACAATCTATGATTGCTATTATTTGAGGGGTGTATTTCGAAAATGGTTCAAAAAACGTTGGGAAATTAACTCCTGATTCACAATAAGAGAAAAATAAAAAAATAAAAGAGAAATTAAATAAATAAAAAAAACGACAATCACCAACTCAAGAATTTTATGTGAAAAACTTCAAAATTGAAGAAAAATCACTAACCCACAAAAGAAATATCACTATATGATAAATTTCTAAAATTAAATAGAATTTTTATCTCTCACTCGACACTCCTACACATAGTCACACCTTCTGACAAGACTACTACAACAGAATATGTGAAATGAATTGAACTGAGATTAAACACAAGACTAAAGTGTATTGAATTGTGCAATTGTAATTTATAACAAAGACTAATGGGCTCTTTATATAGAATTAGGAAGTCCCACTCTTTGTTCACCATAGATATGGATAAGTATTCTTTTATTTTAACACAAAATAAATTCTAACAAAAAATTGGGATGAAATATCCGTAAGATGATGATTATTTAAGGGCCCGCTTGGTATGACTAGGGAATGGTAATGGTAATGAGTATCATTGAGGGATCAATCACTAAGGGTTATTGATTGCATTGTTATTGCTTGGTTAGAACATAAACAATGGGTATCATGTGAGGTGGGTTGAGTGAATGAGGGTAATCAATTGCTTACTTTTATTTCCATTATTTGTGTTAAACTAATGACCATGTATGAGCATCACTTGCAGAACTAAACAGTATTAGTTGAACTATGAATGAATACTGAAACGAAAACTCAAAGAACAGAGAATTTACGTGGTTCGATTCAAATGATCTACATCCACGGAGGGTCAGGACACATTCACTACTCAATCACGAACAGATTACAAGTTACACCCACAATTATCACAAATCAATCTGAGTTTTCCCCAATCTATTGAAGAACCCTAACTCGCTAACTGCTAATAACCCCCAAAACCAATTTAGAGAAGAAGAAAACTGAAATTACACATTCTAGATGAATCAACAAAACGAAACCCCAACTAATTGGACTCGATTCCTTCCAGAAGATTCGCCAATCGCGTGTTGAATGCGTGATGAATTAGGGCGCGCAAGTCTGAGGTTCAAAATCTGATTTGAATGCACAACTGAATTAGTTAGGCCTCGAACCCAGTTTTGACTAAGTCGCAAGGTTCACGCGGTTCACCCCGCTTCACGTACTTAAGCATAGAAACAAGCGAAATGCTTCAAGTATCATTTCCAAAGAGTTAAGGTATTACTTCCAGACTGTAAAGGTATTACTTCACGAACCTTTGCAGAAAACATCCCAAATGCATTTGAATATCACAATTTGTGTATCAAAACTAATAAGCAACATCCATAGAAGTTATTTCCATTACCCACTTCCATTACTCCCAATCAAATGGGCCCTAAATAGTGTTTCTGTACGTAAATATAATCCTTCTCACGGGGCAAGTAATCGTGTTTCGGAGACAATATGTTTTTGCTCCGATACATCATTTTTTTCAAATCAAAATTGAGTAAGAATCATGTTTTGTCAAATAGGTAGAAAAATATTTTTCTTAGGGCATGTCTCCTATATATACACTAGGTGCAGCATACACTTTATAATATATTTTTAAAATATAAAGTTTATGTACAGTAAAACGTATAATTTGTATTCGTCAAACAATTTGAATGTTTCAATGTAAATAAATAATTTTATGTTTTAACTAGTACAAGCAAATATGGAGGCGCTTGATTAAAAGAATTCAATAAAAAATCTCATTAAACAATGAATTATAATGAAAATAGTAGTAATATTATTAGTGTTTTACTCTAATTTTAAAATAAAATGCGTTAAAAAATGATTGTTGATTGAGAAATAGTGAAATGATTGCGGATAAATAATTATATAAGAGAAGATACATAATTAACCATAATGAAGTGATGATTAACTTATTTTGAGTCTCATTATTTCGTTTGTAGTATGAAAGATTAATTTTATTATTTTGTATTCTCATAATTACTTAATCATCACAATTATCTTATTCTCATCTTATTTAGTTCCCATTGGGAAATTTTGAACGAAGCTCCACTAAAAAATCAGTTATTTCGTATTGATATCATCAGTTCATCACTGAATTCGATGGAATGATCCCCTATTTTCACTTGGATATTTCACATTGTATTTTGTTGTTTCTAATAAATGACGTCATAAGGTAGAATTGATTATTTTGACTGAGAATCCGGTCAATTTCTAATCCATGTTAAATGGTGCTATTATTTACACCACAACAATTGATGATATGTTTTTAATCTTTGTGGGGATAAAGAATCAAATCAATCAATATCGATCATGTATGTTCAGGAAATTGCAGAAACCTTGGAACCACATAATTTGGACCACTCTCTTTCAAATTTACGTTATGATTTGTACTGATTTTTTCTACTCCTAGTACGTAAGACTGATAAAAAGTACGATTATTGTGAGTTGTGACTATGATTTTTAACTGTATATATATATTATCTTCGGGGACGGTGGGAGGGTGTGGGGGTAACCCCTCGAAATTTATTTTTTATATTTTAAAAAAATAGATAATATTTATCAAAAATATATTGATATATTATTTATGTAATTTTAATACTAATTATTTAGTAATTTATTTAGCTTATGATGCAGTACAGCATAAAAAAGATGCAAATATATAAACGAGATTAAATCATTAAAGGGCAAATTCTTATATGCATCTAATGCGAAAAGATCTATTCACATTAAAGCCATTAATTATAACTAATCCTAACAAGCATAGTAAATTAAAGAAAATTACAACTAAAGAATAAAAAAATATTTAATATACTTACACACTTTTAACTAGATGGAATTTCTAGAAATAATAAAGAATACAAAAAACTTCTTCCTTGTGTATTGAACAACCGTTTTGAGCCCATTTGTTACGGGTTATAAGGGAGTGATGAGAAAGGAATTCATCATTTTTTTCCCACTTTTTCCATATTTATTTTGATGAATGAATAAATCTTTAGGCCCTTTATTAATACATGGACCGGTATCAGTTTTTCCTCAAGTGAAATATTCTACATCTAACCTCGGGAGTGGTATATCATATATGTAATACAAATTGTAATTTTAATCCCACATAACAAATCAAATTATGTAAATTGCATCATGTCAAATATATCTGATGATTCTTTATTTTCATATTTCACATCCTTTCAAGTTTCAAATAAACGGCCTCTTTGAGAATATCTGCGGGTAGGAATAAATCACATGTACAAGACTCGTGCATTGAACTAATTATTGTAAAATCTCATATATGTTCTTAACATCGATCATAAGAAAATCAAAACGACTTGCGAGGAATGAGATTCATAGCGAATTTAGAATATCTCATTGGCAAAGTATAGGGTGAACAAGTTTCACAGTGAAACTGGTTAAGAAATGTGACTTATATTACTAAAAAGTATGATTTTTTACTATAAAGGATATTACTCATAAAAGTGAATGGTGTGACTTATATTATAGTAGAGGGCATCGTAGTGATAACTGAATGGTGTGACTTATATTATAGTAGAGGGTATCGTAGTGATAACTGAATGGTGTGATTTATATTATTAAAAAATATGTCTGTACAAAAATAAAACCAATTTCACGGTGAACAAGTTTTACAGCATACCAACTCTATCTCATTTCAATAAGGGAGATAATTCTTTCATTACATTATGTTGAAATGGTATTTCTTTTTCCTAGGGAGATAGTTAATTATCAAGTATTGCATACGATTTTATTTTATTTTTCTTAAAAAAAAATTGGATAAGCACTTTCATTAGTTTTGACACGAGAAATGTACGTAAAACTCAATAATGAAGTATTAGACGTGGGCGACATGCATGCAAGACGGAAGCTTGCAAATTTCAAATCGACAATTGACAGATCATGCATTTGAAGTTAATATATAATTAGTCCAACATCGTCCCAAGTTATTAATTAATACACTTTAACAAAATACAAATAATTTACGTTGAAATAGAACAAATTAATAAATTAAGAAACTCGAACATTGGACGAAATGGGATACTTGGCATCCAATCATAATATCAATTCATGTCCTAACAGTATGCATTTTGAAGTTGTATACAATTTTTCTTTTACCAAAGTAGTAATCATTCAAATAACAAAATATTGAATTTTTTAATGTACTATACTATTATCGTGCCTAGGGATGGAAAATTTACCGAAAATACCGGTATACTAGCTTACCGTACCGGAAATATACCGAATTTACCGGAATTTTTGGTATACCGGAATTTTCGGTATGATATGGTACCGTACCGGAATTTTCGGTATGGTATACCGAATATATACCGGTATATCGAAATATTTTTCGGTATATCGGTAAACCAATACATTGGATATATACCGTACCATATTTAGAAAAATATATAATATATTTTATTTTTTTAATTTAATTAATATTTGAGATAGTAAAACAAATTTAGGGGTTATGAAAGGGTATTTACTATTAGTGTTTATGTACAGATGGGGTTATGAAAGATTCACACTTTAGTGTGTGAATGTGTTCTCCATAATTTGAGGGGCATTACATGTAAATTGTTCCTGGATCTTGAATGTTCTTGAATTCTGAAGTGAGATACCGTTTTTGTATGGAAATTTATCCTTTTATTTTGAATTGTCTCTGTGGGTTTCCTGATTCAATCTGGAAGTTGAAATTCGTAGAATTTTTTTGAGTGTTCCTATAGTTAAAAAACCAGGTCTTTAAAGGAGATATATGTTGTTAAGAGGTTATTATTCATAAAATATAAATTTTTTAAATAAATAATCAAAGTATAAACGGTATACCGTTAATTCGGTATGAAATGGTATACGGAAATTCAATATGTACCAAAAATTTTGGTACGGTACGGTATATGATATGTGATTTTAGCTTACCGAAAATTACGGTTCGGTATACCGTAATTTTCGATACGGTACGGTATGAATTTTCACATACCATAAATTACGGTACGGTATACGGTATGACCGATACGATACGGTACAGTACGGTATGTCACCCCTAATCGTGCCAGAAGTTTTTGGTACTATATATATACGACAGTATATCTAAATTTTGAAAAAGTCGGTATATAATTTTAAGTGTTTTAATTCAATTCGATAAATACGATATATCAATTTTTCCATTTATTTTCCACATTTAATAATGAGCAACTGATTTTATTTGTCTTTTTGGCAAAACCAAGGTGCGAATTTCAAAATTAAAGATTTTGATTTGAAATTTAAAATCAATTATAATTTGTAAATTTTGAAAATTGATTTTAATAACAATCACTACCACACCTACAACCAACTAATACACTACTAAGAAACTCAAAATTCTAGATGCGAGTATTGAGAACCAGAGGAAAAAGATACAGATATTAGACAATTTTGATGACTCCAATGGTCTCGACGAAACAGGCATCATACAAAGGAAAGCTGCATCGGCGACCCTTTTCAGAGATTTGAAGTTGAGGGATACCTTACTTGTTCAAAAATCAAGATGTAGATGGTTGAAGGAAGGTGATTTCAACACGAACTATTTCCACAATGTCATCAACAAGAGGAGGAAACGGAACGAGATTACGGGTATGGAAATTGATGCCAGTTGGTTGGAGGAGGTCAAGAAGGGGACCTTTAGCAATTTCCAACAACACTTTCGGAAGGACGCTTTTGTAAGGCCGAACCTGAATTCAGATTTTGCGTCCAAAAAGATTTCGGCAGAGGACAACATTATGCTCTCGTCACCATTCTCGGAGGAGGAGATTAAAGAAGTTGTTTGGTCCTGTGCTAGTTTCAAAAGCCCGGGACCCGATGGGTTCAATTTCTATTTTTTGAAGGAATTTTGGAACCTGTTCAAAGCTGATTTCCTGAGCTTATTTCTCGACTTTCATCAGCACAGGAGGCTCATCAGGGGAATTAATCAATCGTTATTATCTTGATTCCCAAAAAGGAAGTGGCTGAAGGAATAAATGATTATAGGCCCATCCCCAATCGGAGGCATCTACAAAGTCCTGTCCAAAACTCTTGCAAATCGCCTCTCCCGAGTCCTGGATGGCATTATTTCGGAAAATCAGAGCGCGTTTGTCAAAAATAGACAAATTCTGGACAGTATTGTGGTCTTGAACGAGGCTATTGATGAAGCAAAGAAGAAAAGAATAGAGAGAATGTTCTTCAAAATCGACTTCTCAAAGGCATATGATTCGGTGGATTGGGGATTTCTCGAGGTGATGATGGAGAGTCTTGGTTTTGATCATGTAAGGATAAGATGGGTTATGGAGTGTGTGTCAACCGCATCAGCCTCGATTCTTGTTAATGGCAGCTCGTCTGGAGAACTTGCTCTTGAAAAAGGACTTCGACAAGGAGATCCTCTATCTTCTTTTTTATTTGTGATTGTGGCCGAAGGATTAAGCATCATGATGAGCAAAGCAGCAGAGAGGGGTTTGTTCGAGGCGGCTAAAATTGGGAGGAATAAGGTCGTGGTATCTCATCTCCAATTTGCAGATGACACCATCTTTATGGGGGCTGCTGGCGAATGCAATGCTTGGACCATGAGACGAGTTCTTAAGAATTTGGAACTTGTGTCGGGCATTAAGATCAATTTTAACAAATGTTGCATCTTCGGGGTGAATGTTGATGCCGCAAAGTGTTGGGGTTATACTGAAAAGTATGCTTTTACTTTCTATAACCAAACTGAATTTTCTTATTTATTTACTGAAATAAATTATTAATCACTGTTGCATTTAAATATGAATGAATGTTATATATATTTATTGCAAACCCGTTCAATAAGTTAGTACGTATTACATTGTAGTTAATTTGGTGATACCAGATCACAGAAGATCAAATTAACAGCTCCTCGCAATTAAGTACAAATTCACAACCTAGATGGAAATGAACAAACCATCATGAAAGGTTGATGTATAAGACTCAGATCGGCTTGTCTTGACCAATAGATTATACTAGTGCATTTGGATGCACTGAATAGGACCTACAAGAGGATAAATTCTTCGGTACTGAATATACAAGAATTGGACCTCAGTGGTGTGTATTTCTTAATCTCCGTCCCTTAAATAGGATCGTGTGAAATTAATAACTATTGCTTTGACTTATGATAGGAAGAGAGTCATTGTGATTCAATACCTTATATCTTGGGCAATATTATTAATTACATGACGATTGCTGACATTTAATATGGAGAATCGTATGCAAGTACGTCTTGCTTGATTTGTCCCCTTGGTGGGCTCAGAATCTTTATCATACCAAATCTTGCAAGTGGAAATTTATTTTCGGTATGGATAATAATGTTGAGCTGTCTTTACTCCAAGGATAAAGATATTAATTAATATGAAGCTTGTTCAGTGGCTTAATTAATTAATGGACTAAGATAATCTTAAACACGGGAAATAATGACCGGGAGCCATATTATAGTAAAGTCGTAATATAGGTTAAGATGGATAGTCCAATATTAATTTTATAGTGGAGTAAATTAATATTAATGGACTTTGAATAATATTTGCAATATTATAGCTTCATAGTCCATTGGAGGTCCAATCTTAATTCTCCTAAAGGCCATTCAAATATCCCAAAATAAATTTCAATTAATGAAAGGGATAAGAAAATATTCTTGCCTAATATTTCTTGTAATTTTCGAAAATTGTAGGAAAAGGAAGAAGAAAGATTTTCTTGATTTTCTTGAAAAGATTTTATGGTAAGAGATAAGTATTCTTCGAATACATAATTATCCCATAAATTCAAGAAGTCAAATCTTGACTCCTTCTTCTTTGTATTTTTCGAAAATATGGGATGAAAGGGGAATAAGATTTTTATGGAAAAATTTAATTAAGGAGAAAAGAATATAGGAGATATATTCAAGATTTCTTGGAAATCAACAAAAAGATTTTCTTCCTTATTTTTTTTCTTAAAAATATTGGTCAACCCCTCCCTATATATAGGGGATGAATTTTTCATTCCCAACTACAATTCCATGTGTTGGAAATATTAGAAATCCACAAAGGTGGTGGCAAAATATTTTTGGTTTTCTTCCTTATTAAAATCGCTCGTGAGAATCCTCCCACCGGATTGCGTTCGTGGACTTGGGACATATTTGGGAAGGCTCTTTGGGTTGATTCATCGTCTCAACGGTTGTATCTACAAGAGGTTAGTAATCTCGTAACTCCTAGATTCCGCATTCTTAGGATTTACGTGGATTACGTGTACGCATGTTGTTTATTCCCTTAGTAATTATTATGTTGAATTGATTTAAGATTAATTCATGTTAGTGATTAATTGATTAATTTAAATATGTATTTAAAATCATCTCGAATAGATCCGGGCACCCTTAATTTCCCAACACAAAGCTTCAAAGAATGGCAGAAATTTTGGGGTGTGAAAAAGGCTCTCTTCCGTTTACCTACCTCGGAATTAAAGTGGGGATAGGTTTCGTTGGGCGGAAGAATCACTTTGTTGAATGCGGTAATATCGGCTCTACCTACCTATTATTTATCCTTCTACCATATTCCCAAAAAAACCTTGAGTGAAATTGTTAAACTTCAAAGAAACTTTATTTGGGGGGGGGGATTCTTCGAAAATTGCTTGGGTTGAGTGGAGTGCTTTATGTAATTCTAAAAATAATGGGGGTCTTGGGGTAAAGGATTTGGGGTGTTTTAATAAGTCTCTTATTGTGAAGTGGATGTGGAGGTTGTTGAAGGAAAAAAACAGCTTGTGGGTGAAGGTGGTGGAGTCAAAATATGGGGATGGGTGGGGGGATCGATTTTATCAAGAGGGGGACGAGGGAGTTGGTTAGGTTAGTGGAGGGATGTCGTGAGGTATTCCTTGGGGGATAGGGGTGAGTGGTTTAGAGGGAGACTAGAGAGAGTTGTTGGCTAAGGGAGGGAGACGTGCTTTTGGGAAGATGTTTGGGGTGGGGGGGAACCTTTGAAACATAAATTTCCGAGGCTCTTCCACGTTAGTTTAGATAAGGAGAGTAAAATTAGTGAGATGGGGGAGTGGGAGGAGGGAGTGTGGAGGTGGAAGTGGAGGTGGAGAAGAAACTTTTTTGATTGGGAGAATGATACTTTTAATACACTTTTGTCATTGATCAACAGGCCACCTTTAAAAGCTGGTTTTCATGACTCTTGGAGGTGGACGGGATCCTCTAAAGGCTGCTACAACACCAAAGATGCTTATGCTATTCTTCTAGAGGACCGAGACTATGCCCAAGTGGACGAGGAGATGAAAGAAGGCTTCAAACTCATATGGACAAAGTCACTCCACTGAAGATTATTGCTCATTCTTGGAGGGTGCTATAGGATCGATTGCCGATAAAAACTAATCTTTGCAGGAGGAACGTATTGGACCCGAACCAAGACTTGAAATGTGCTCTTTGTGGGGGGATCGACGAATCCAGAAAGCATATCTTTTTCGAGTGCACTTTATCCCACGAGGTATGAATGAAATGTTTTAGTTGGCTTGGAGTTTATACTGTCTTACATTTTATACCCTCAAGGAATATTATTGCTCAAAGTTACCTGTTGAGGGGAAACAGTGGGGGACGACTGGCGATTGCTCTCTGGCAATGTGTCGTTTGGCTTGTTTGGAAAACTAGAAATGCTGTGATTTTCGAGGGAAATGAGTTTTTAGTTGATAAAATTGTAGATGAAGTAAAGCCTAGGCTGTGGAGCTGGTTCTGTGTTAAAAACTTAGTTCGTAACCGTTTTTCTTTCCATGATTGGCTTGTTAATCCTAGGTTAGTGTTAGGATGTTGAGTTTCGATACTCTGTATTTTTTTCTCGGATACCCCTTATACCTGGTTGTTGGTTAATAATACTTGTCTTTACCTATAAAAAAAAATGTGACTTAGTATAGAGGATGATTTTACTCAAATACAAGGTTAGCTCAAAGGGGGCTAATCAATTATATTTGTGCATCAATGACACTGGTACTATTGCATATTAAGTCTGAGATTCATATATGATTGTTAAATTTTAATGAATTTTAATCTAATCTCCTTATCAGCTAATCGAATCTTTTCTAAAGGTTTTAAATTTGACATGGATATTGCAGGTATAAAAATAATAAAAATTTAAATTTATATATATTAATGTTTTTTAGTTGACTTTGAATATATGAGTTAATATTAAAAAAATAAGTTTTATCGAATCATTGAATAAATTTTAGTATCTATCTATATTATGCTAAGTGTATTTATTATATGACTTTTTTTAAATTATAAAATACTCATGTATATACTACTTCCTAAAATTTATATATTAGTAAAATAATTAATAAAATATTAAATGAACAAAATAAATTTAATTTGAATTCCTATCATAATCCACCTAGGATTAAATTTATCTATATTCAGACAATATATCATAAGGAATTAAATTTAAGATTTTTATTGAATCTTTATTCCATATGTGGTTGAAAAATGTGGCCCTCCGGATTACCATACCACTTGTTGCATTAATGGTATGTTGATTTGTGATGCGATACAATGCAACTGATAAGGAAATATATTTAATCTAAATATTGATCCTTATTATTCTTATTATTATATCAATGTTATTTTTCCTATCAAAACATTTTAGAAATAGTATAAGGAAATGAACAAAATAAGCTCAAAAGACTCGTAGCCTAGCTAGTACTTCTTGGCTCCTGCGCCCCATTGTAGATTGCTCAAAATTTTAAAATATAGTATTTTTATTTTTGTTAGTCTTTTCATTTTCCAAATAGCAAAAAAATAATAATTTCATTCCTTCAAATAATTTCTTACAAATATCTCTAAATTATATCTTATGTCACTAACAATTGCGCATAAGAATATTTAATTTTTGTCACATTATTTAAAAATGATTAAATCATCCTTGATTAAAAAAAAAAACACCTCTTAATAATAATAATAATAATAAATAGGTTTTCCATTAAAATTCGTATCAAATTAGCTTGACCAATTCAAAATAGGATCGTGGGAGTATAATTATTCTCGAGTAATTATGTAAATAAATATACATAATACAAGCAAGTAAATTACCCAAAAAGAAAATTATGTAAATAAATATACATAATAAATTACACAAATTTTCATATGAAATTCATTCATGGTATGAAACTGATATCATTAAATTTATCACTATTCTTTTATATGAATATTATGCTCTTAATCTATATGTGTAATGATATCAGTTGATAAATATAGTGGTATTAATTATAAATGTAATAGTATGAAATGACAAGTTTTGCAGAAAAGTTACTCAAAAAATTAATAAAATAACTATAAAAAAAAAACCAAATTAGAGGCGTATCCGAAAACACAGTGAAGCTTATCAAGATATGTCAAAGCAGGTCGTATCAATTAATTTCCTTTACCGTTGGGAACATGACTTTGCATTAGTGTTTAGATCCTCAATCCACTTTAAATATTCATGTTGCTATCATATATGATAAAAAAAAATTATACGAGAAGGTCTTATACATAATACGGGGTACATATTGATATAAATTAATATTTATTTTTTTTAAAGTGTTAAAATGTTAATATCGAAATTATGTCTCTCTTATTGTGAGACCGTTACATTCAAGTTTTTCTCTACCATTAATATTCTTAGAAGTTATGTAGACATTATTCTATTAAAATTTGCAAGGGAATAAAAGAGTTAGACCAATCAGAAAGCTACACGTATAGATTTGGATTAGAATAAATGCTTTCGATTTTAAGGTATAATGTGATCAGATAATGTAGGGACCTATTAGTTTTAATTAGGGCTGTTGTATGGATTCATAGAGAAAGTTTTATGTGAAACTGGTTTACCATACACCACTCATATTATTACTTGTAGAAATTAATACTTAGTTATTGTAGTATTAATTTCTATAAATAATAGTATGAATGGTGTATGGTAAACCAGTTTCATACAAAACTTTGTGTTGAATGAGACCCAACAACACCTTAAGACTAGTTACAATGCACAATTAACAATATATAGTATAATTTTAAAAAGACTTTGAATGAATCATCATAATGTTTAAAATGAGCCTTCTTGGACTTGATTAGGCCTTGATAAGTTGAATCCACCTTTTTATAGTTAATATTGATTAGTTATTTGGTGCATCAGGTGCACCGTGTGATACAGGCTAACTTCAGCATTTTGAATCTTTATCTTCTTTACTCGATTCATGGGGCCTACAAAAAAATTACATCAGGGGAGATCTCAACGTGGGGGCTACGACGCTCAAGTAAATTTCAATCTTATTTTATAGCTAGCGTAAATTATCAGTAGTAGAGGAAAAATATTAATTGAAAGGTAGAGAAAATGAGTAAAAGTATTTTTATTCCTACATTGTGTCTGAAGGTAATATTATCATTTAAATACAATTAGGACATAATTGCTTATTGGGGCTTGTCCATGAACTTTTGCATGGTAGCTTGAACCTTTAGTAATGCATTCATGAGGGGCTTCAACTGAGTTGAGTAAGACCTATTTTCTGGTGTGATCTAGGTTTGGGCCAATAGCGATTAAAATTTCCAATACCGGTCGGGGCCCTCATTTTCGAGGATGAAGGATCATTCCTCATCATCATGTAATTAATAAATGTATTTTTGAAATGTGCAACTTGTTTTCTTGAAACATCCAATTTATTTATCCTTTTTTTTTATTAGAATTCAACTTATTTATACTAAAACATTCAATTTGTCCAATGTAAAAATAGTTGAACGTTTCAATGTAAATAAATTATACGTTTCAGAAAAATAAATTACACATTTAAAGAAAATAAGTTGCACGTTTTAAAAATGCATTTGAATTGCACGACCCGACTTGTGCAATATACTACTGTGTCATTAATATTATTTTATCCCTTAGTCTCGCAATATTTTAACATGTTAATATTATTTTATAAACATACTTAAATTATCATATTGGGTTGTTAAATTTACAGCACTCTAATTAAAAGATTTCACGGTTTTAAATTCGTGCAATTCATTTCATTTCACTTTTTTTTTCCTTTCCTCCTTTTCTTCACCACTATTTTTCAAAATAAAATTAAATCACAAATTAAAAGATTTTACCGATTTTAAATTCGTGCAATTCATTTCATTTCACTTTTTTTTTATTCTTTTTCCCTTTCCTCCTTTTCTTCACCACTATACTTCAAAATAAAATAAAATCACATGATGTAAATGATGCAGAGAAACTTAACTTGTCATTTATAGATATGCTTCAATATGCATGAAGTCACAATTTTATACTAGTAGATAAATAAAGTACACACGAAAGTCATATATTGAAATTAAATTAAAATAAAATAAGCTATGTATAATAAATAAAGTACACACGAAAGACATATATTGAAATTAAATTAAAATAAAATAAGCTATGTATCTGAAGCATTACCCTGTCAAATTCGAGACAGGATCATATAATTTTTTTGACAGATGTTGGAGGTGGTATTGGATTTTGATTGAATTTATTATGAAGAAAATAACAAACAAAGACGCATGACGTACACTTCCAGATTATGGAATATCACTCATCCCTTACCCAAACCTAGAGCAAATGTATATATTCCATTTAATATTTATTATCCCATCTTATTTAAATAAAAAAAATTATTGTGTTTTTTTAATATTAAATGTACAGCGGGTAAATTTAACTCAATAATTAGGATTGTCTCTTTTTGAACTTTTCTTTCTATAAAATTGATTATGAGCTTGATAAATTTCTTTTCTAGAAAAATTAAACGACCCTTAAGGAAAATAATAATAAACTGGAGTAAGTATTTTTATTTAAGAATCAAGAATCAGTGAGAACTTAATTGGTTGATGACTTTGAAATTAAACAATGGAAGAAATTACACAATTTTCTTTACATGTATTTGCAATGCATTTAAGTTATCATGGCATTTTCACAAAATGTCATCTAATTCAATGTAACAATAGGCATGATCTATTAAGATATTCTTAAGTGTCATAATTAAGTACTTTTCATTACACTTAATTAGTCATTGATTTCTCAACTACTACTTAATGTCATGATACAAAAGTATCATAAAATAGATTTTTATTATTTATCATTTTCATATATTCGTGACACTAAATAATGTCTTCAGAGTTAATACTAAGTATATTAGTAAAGTGTGGATAGCTCAAGTGGTTAGAGCTCCACTATCTGAAACCCCGAAGTCCCGGGTTCGAGATACGGAGAGGGAATATTTATTCCCTCTTCTGGTTGTTCCCTTCATGTGGGTGGTGGTCTCCATCTTGTGGGGTAGCAGTTTCGGTTGCTGCGGTTGTGGTTGTGGTTGTGGTTTCGAATTGCAGTTTCGGGTGGTCCCCCTCTTGTGGTGGTTGCGGTTCCGGTTTACAGGGAGATGAAATGATGTTGTCATACTCGGTGGTAGACGAATTGCCAAGCTGCGAGGTCACATGTTGAAGTTTTGAAACTGATAAAAAAATTGTGTATTCAACATAATTAACTCAAGTGTCTACATGGGTATTTATACACGAGGTCGAGCTTGCGGAGCTCGCCGAATCTGAGCGCAACTGACTAACTAATTCTGTTAGCAGCTTCTAACTAACTACCTAGCTATCAAACAACGCTATGGTATTTACAGAGTTACTCAAGTAATACTCTTGAGCAGAGGAGCAGATACTGTTGAGTAAAGAAAGTGATACTCTAACATGCTCCCGAAGGCTGTAAACCACCCTAAGAGAGACCATGTTTCGAGCACAAGGACTGGAAGCGAGCTGGAGATAGCGGCTTCGTCAACATGTTAGCAACTTGATCTTCAGCGGGCACATATCAAATGTCAAGAACCTGTGATTGGACTCTTGTGGTGGTCCCTCTCATGTGGGGTTGCGGTGTAGTTGTGGTTCCGAGTTGCAGTTTCGGGTGGTCCCTCTCTTGTGGTGTTTGCGGTTCCGGAGGTGACATGATGTTGTCATACTCGATGGTAAAAGGAATTATTGTAATTGATTATTTTATAGAACTATTTTAATTGATTATCTTTATTAAAAAAAAACTAATATATCAACCGTGAGTTTAAAATAGTTGTGTTTTAAGTTTTACAATAATTATTTCTATAGTAAAAAATGTGTTCGTTTTTGCGTATTAAACGAAGTAGAGTGAACTATTTTATTTTTTTAGGCTACATTTGGATGGATGGATTTGAAATCAATGGATTTCACACACAAATCATCACTCTCCAATGGATTTATAAATACTTAGATTTAAGAAGCTAGTTCAAAATGGAGGGATTTCAAATCATCATCAAAACCTAGTCATTTGTGAAATCTCTTCATCTCCACCCCTTCCCCCTCTCCCCCTTCATCCTCTTCCCTAAACTCACACGTCTAAATATTTATAAATCCATTGAAGATTATGATTTATGTGTAAAATCTATGAATTTCCAAATTCATTCATCCAAATGGAGCCTAATATCTTTGTCTTTTCATTTTGTTTGTTTGTTGATTCTTTTTTATAAAATCTTCTATTACAGTCGTTTTTTTTTATGTGATACAGGTGTGTAAGTATTTTTTCGCTACGTAGAAATTGTTTTAGGCTCACAATGTGAAAAGGCGTCTATATTACTCCCTCCGTCCCACATTAGTTTTCACACTTTCCTTTTTGATTTGTCCCATATCAGTTTTCACACCCTAAAATGGACACCTTTTACATAACTTTTACTCACAAAAAAACACACTTATTTACCTATATGTCATTACTTTATGCAAAAAATACATTCTCCTTGGTTTGCGGTCCCAGATCAGTGTGAAAACTGATCTGGGACGGAGGGAGTATTAAGTAAGTCAAGTTTGAAAATTATTTTTCAAATTCTGAAATACTTAATTTCTTACATACCATATTGATTTTTGTTTGTCTATTATCATTATCTACGTCGCATACCAAAATTTCCAATAGTTACTCTGAACATCGCAACAATTGTACTCCAAGTCCGTCAATTTTAACTTCGAAAAAATCGCGATTATAAATATGCATGTATCTTCTTGGTGGTCTCATCTATAAATACTCTTTTTTTTTTTGAAAAACAAATAAGGATCCCTTAACGAGAAGGGAGGTCATGTGCCAGAGACAAGATATGTCTAGGAATATCATCGCTCATCCAATCATGGGGGTGGGGAGATTTAATAGCCAGGTGGGCAAGCTTGTGTGCCGTGGTGTTGTCAGAGCGAGGGCAGTACCAAGCACCCCTCACTTGGGGGCTTGTCAGGAGGGAGCGGGCCTTTTTGATTGTCGTTTCACCAAAACCCAGATAGGAACCATCGGTATTAATAACTTGGAGGGCGTCCTTGGAGTATGAAAAGATGGAGACGTGGCCTTCGTTATTACTCAAGAAGAAAGAGAGGTCGTCTACAATCGCTTGTGCTTCAGCTGCCATGATGGAACCTGGGTGGTTGATTCTATGGAACCCTGCTGCCCACGGGTGGCCTTGGTGGTCCCAAATGAAGAAACCAATGGCAAAGAGCATGGTTATTTCGTTGTAGGCCGCATCAACCTTCAGGGTATAACTGTTATTGACCACATCTTGAGCGGGTATAACAGGGTTGGCTAACTTCCGGGGTAGGAGGGTGATTTTACTTCTTTCCAATTGGTATTGATGAAGAAACGCGTCTGTCCATGAAGCTTCAATTCGTCTCTCTGCATTTTTGTAGCAGGTGTGTTGTCGATGAGTGAGGTCACATATTTCCTTCAATATACCCCACATCTTAATACCTATGCTCTCCATCTCGGTGGCTTCTGTAGAATGGAGGAGGAAGATAGTGAGGTTGTCATGAGGATTGCACCTTGCTTTCTGGATAATATTTTCCCATTTAGAGTTCTTCCATGCTTTTTTGGAAACCTGACAGAAAAAGATAGCATGGTTAGTATCAGCATGATGAAAACCACACAGAACACACCTGGGGGGCTTGGCACATGATGAAGTGTGAGGTTGGCCTCCGTGGCGATGGCATCGTGTGCCGCTTTCCAAATGAAGATTCTGACTTTTGGTGGGATATTCAGCTTCCAGATCTTATTCCAAAACAACGGAACTTGGCTGCTTGAGCTTTTATCAGGGGGGATCGGTAAGGTAGGCTTTCCCAGATTATTCCAGTACGCCGTCCTAACCGAGAATAAACCCTTTTTATCATACTTCCAGAAGCGTGTGTCGTGCGGTGCCCTGTGATCAATAGGGATGCGTCTGATAGCGTTGACTTCGTGACAGAGAAAACGATCCTTAATCTTAGCCTCATCCCATTTGTAGTTCGTTGTGATAAGTTCGTTGGTTGTGACGTTGCTGTCGTATGTGACACATGACGTAATTTTGCCGGCCCGAAGATCAGGAATCCACTTATCTTTCCTTACTTGAATACTTCTTCCATTAGCCACCTTCCAACAGAGTCCATCCGCTAGGACATCTTTGCTCCATAAGATAGAGCGCCAAATATAGGACGGACCCCGGGGTGGCTTCCATAATATGGGAATGTTTGAAATATCTAGCTTTTAGGACCAGAGCAACCAGCAAATCTGGGTTAGTAACAATTCTCCAAAGCTTCTTTGCCAGTAGGGCTTTGTTGAATGTCACCAGATCTCTGAATCCCATCCCTCCTTCAGACTTTGGTTTAGTAAGAGTTTTCCAATCTTTCCAATGAATTTTCTTATTTGAAGAATTCCTTTCCCACCAGAACCTGGCGCACATGGATTCTATTTCTCCACATAAAGTAGTGGGGATACGGAAACAGGACATGGCATAGGTCGGAATGGCTTGAATAACCGCTTTCAGGAGAACTTCCCTACCCCCGTCTGAGAAGAACTTGTTTTTTCAACCATCCAGCCTTTTGGAAATTCTGTCCCTAAGGTAACCAAACTGCATTTTCTTGCTCTTAGCAGAGAACGTTGGGAGGCCCAAATAAATGTCATGGCCCTGGCAGATCTGGATTTGGAGGCAATCTTTAGTGAAAGCAATATTATCGGGGGAAGTATTTTTACTGAAAGTAATAGCCGATTTATCGAAGTTGATCAGTTAGCCCGAGGCTTTCTCGTACTTTGTAAGACAATCTTTAACACGTTGCGCTTCCCCTTGGTGATCTTGATTCCCTTGATGCTGCCTTCAAAGGCTGCGGCATTAATGATAGAGGAGAGACCTTGTGCCACAAGAACAAAGAGGAAAGGGGAGAGTGGGTCCCCTTGATGGAGGCCCCTGGAAGGAATAACCCGACCTAGAATCTCGTTATTAATCTTGAAAGAGTACGTGGGCGACGAGACTCAGTTCATGATCAGCCTGACCCAATTGCTATTGAAACCCATTTTTAACATGATCTTCTCAAGGTAGGTCCACTCTACTCGATCATAAGCTTTGCTCATATCCAATTTAAGAGACGCATATCCCTGTCTGCTTTTGTTGTTTCTGAGCCAGTGCATGCATTCATACCCAAGAAGAATATTGTCTGTTGTCAACCTGCCCGGGATGAAAGCACTTTGGTTTGGGTCAATAATTTTTCCGAGGACCGATCTGAATCTGTTGGTAATAGCACGAGCCATAATCTTGTACGACACATTGCAGAGGTTGATTGGGCGGAAATCTTTTAGGGTTTTTGGTTCTTTGACTTTTGGTAAGAGAGTGATAATAGTTGGGTTCTGGTTCTCAAGGCTGACAGCCTTATTGAGGGTTTTGAGGAGATTGTCTGTGACATCGCTGCCAACGCAGTCCCAAGCTTGTTGGAAGAAGAGAGCTGTAAAACCGTCAGGGCCAGGGGCCTTGGAGGGATTAAGATCAAAGAGAACTTTTTTTATTTCTTCACTAGAGAAAGGTTTAGAAAGGGAGTTATTCATCTCAACCGTCACCACTGGCTGGATATGACAGGTGATATCTTCCATTTCCTCCACGGAAGGATTTTGGGATTTGAACAAGTCTGCATAATAATTAGAAATTGTGACTGCTATATCGTTTTGGGTATTGGAAATCCGCCCCTCATCGTCAGTAATGGAGTTGATCATATTCTGCTTTTCTTGACCCGAGGCCGTCATATGAAAGAAGGTCGTATTTCTATCCCCCGAATTCAACCAGTTGACTCGAGACCGTTGTTTCCAGTGAGTTTCTTCTTCGTTGAGCAATTTTTCCAGATTATTCTCAAGCGAGCGAACATTTTGAATGTTAAAAGTATGATCTTCCTTATTGAGTTGTTTGTTGAGAGCAGCTCGAGTGCATTTAATTTTCCTGCTTAAGTTGCCAACTTTGGAGTAGGACCATTTTTTTAGGTTTTCTGCGACAACATGAAGTCTATCCTGGATATTGTAGGTACACCTTGCTTCCATGTTTCGGTAAGCACCTCTCCATAATCATCTTCCAATAGCCACTTATGCTCGAAACGGAACAGGGAAGGAGTTTTGCTGGCCGCCGGGTTCATGTCCAGGTTTAGATTGAGAGTGATTGGACGATGGTCCGAGCCATAGTAATCGAGATTCCTGGTTGTAGCATTTGGGAAGTTGGGCATCCAAAGGGTATTAGCAACAAAGCGGTCGAGATGGATCAGCACGTTCTGGTCGCTGCCCCTCATATTGTTCCACGTAAAAGCCGGCCCCGTGGCCCCAAGATCATGCAGGTCATTGTCGTTTAAAGAGGTTTTCAGCAACTGCATCTGTTTAAAGGGTCTTGGGGGTCCTCCTTGTTTTTCACATTCGTAAAGAATCTCGTTAAAATCGCCCCCTACAATCCAACCATCGAGATCGTTAGGGTGAGATTTAGCAATTCTATTCAAGAGATCCCACGAGATATGTCTTAAGTTATTGTTAGGATTGCCGTAAAAGCCAGTGAAATACCTGTTGGGAATTAGGGTGCCCAGATCTATTCGAGATGATTATTTAAATACATATTTAAATTAAGCAAATAATTACTAACATGAATTAATCCTAAATCAATTCAACATAATAATTAAACAACATGTCAATCACATAATTCACGTAAATCCTACACATGCGGAACTAGGAGTTACGGAATTACAAACCTCTTGTAGAAATAATCCTTTCAGACGATGTATCAACCCAAGAGCCTTCCCAAATATATCCCCAAAGTCCACGAACGCTATCCGGTGGGAAGATTTCAACGAACGATTTTAATGGGAGAGAAAATAAAATATTTTGCTACCACCTTTGTGGATTTCTAATATTTTCAACACATGGAATTTCACTTGGGAATGAAGAGTTCATCCCCTATATATAGGGAGGAGGGGGGGCGAAAATTTAGGGTTGGAAAACAAGGAAGAAATTTTTTTTCTTGGTCTCCAAGAAATCTTGAATATATCTCATATATTCTTTTCTCCTTAATTAAATTTTCCATAAAAAAATTATTTCCCCTCTTCTACCCATAAATTTCGAAAATTACACTATTATAGGAGTTGAGATTTGACTTCTTCAATTTATGGGATAATTATGTATTCCTACAATAATTATCTCTTTCCATAAAATATCTACAAGAAAATCAAGACAATCTTTTCTTCCTTTAATAGACAAGATTTTCGAAAATTACTAAGTGGAAATATAGCAAGAATATTTTCTTCTCTCTCTCATTAATTGGACTTTATTTTGGGCTATTTGGGGGGCCTTTAGGAGAGTTAAAATTGTACCTCCAATGGACTATGAAGCTTTAATATTTTTGGCCAAATATTATTCAAGTCCATTAGTATTAATTTACTCCACTATAAAATTAATATTGAACTATCCATCTTAACCCATATTACGATTTCACATATAATATGGCTCCCGGTCATTATTTCTCGCGTTTAAGATTATATTAGTCCATTAATTAATTAAGCCACTGAACAAGCTTTATATTAATTAATATCTTTATCCTTGGAGTAAAGACAGCTCAACATTATTATCCATACCGGAAATAAATTTCCACTTGCAAGATTTGGTATGATAAAGGTCATGAGCCCACTAAGGGGACAAAACAAGCAAGACGTACTTGCACGTGATTCTCCGTATTAAATGTCAGCAATCGTCATGTAATTAATAATATTGCCCAATATATAAGGTATCGAATCGCATTGACTCTCTTCCCATCATAAATCAAAGTAATAGTTATTAATTTCACACGATCCTATTTAAGGGACTGAGATTAAGAAATAACGCACCACTGAGGTCTAATTCTTGTATATTCAGTACCGAAGAATTTGTCCTCCTGTAGGTCCTCATTCAACGCACCTGAATGCGCTAGTGTGATCCCTTGGTCAAGACAAGCCAATCTGGGTGTCACACTTTAACCGTTCATGATGGTTCGTTCATTTCCATCTGGGTTGTGAATTTGTACTTAATTACGAGGGCTGTTAATTTGATCTCTAGTGATCGTGTATCACCAAATTAACTACAACGTAATACGTACTGTTTTATTGAACGGGTTTGCAATAAACATATATAACATTCATTCATATTTAATGCAACAGTGATTAAATGATTTATTGCAGTAAATAGATAAGAAATATTCAGTGTGGTTATACAAAGTAAAAGCATACTTTTCAGTATAACCCCAACAATCTCCCACTTATACTCAAAGTCTGCTTTTAAGTATACTACAGCATGTCTCGTGTTCTATGTGACATCTAATGTCACCCTACACGAACCTAATAATATTTCTCCCACTTATACTCAAAGCAGATTGGCAACGTACTTGACACCCATTCCTTTCACATGTCTCTTGAATGTACTCTGAGGTAGACACTTTGTGAATGGATCTGCTAGGTTATCTTCCGATGCAATCTTAGCCACCTCAATGTCTCCTCTCTTAACGATTTCTCGTATGAGATGGTATTTTCTTTCAATGTGTTTGCTGGCTTTGTGGGCTCTCGGTTCCCTTGAATTTGCAACTGCTCCGGTGTTATCACAGTAAACCATGATTTTGCCGGGCAAATCCGGAACAACGTCCAAGTCCACTAGGAAGTTTTTGAGCCAAACCGCTTCCTTCGCTGCTTCACAAGTAGCGATGTACTCGGCTTCCATGGTAGAATCGGCGATGCATTTCTGCTTTACGCTTCTCCATGTCATGGCTCCTCCCCCCATGCAAAACACACTACCCGAGGTAGACTTTCTGGAGTTAATGTCTGATTGGAAATCCGAGTCCGTGTAACCGATGGGGTTAGACTTTCTGATTGGTAAACCAACATTCTGTCCCGTGTCCTTTTCAGGTACTTCAAAATGTTCTTTACTGCAGTCCAATGCTCTTTCCCAGGGTTACTTTGATATCTTGCTACCATGCCTAAGGCAAAGCAGATATCCGATCTCGTACACAGCATTGCATACATGAGGCTTCCCACTGCCGAAGCATAAGGGATACTCTTCATGTCATCTATCTCTTTCTGTGTCTTGGGACACATCTCTTTGGATAGATGGATTTCGTGTCTGTAGGACACAAAGCCTTTCTTGGAATCCTGCATGCTGAAGCGCTTCAAAATAGTATCTATATATGAGGCTTGCGAAAGCCCGATCATTCTTTTCCTGCGATCTCGAGTGATCTTGATCCCTAGGATATAACCGGCTTCCCCTAAGTCCTTCATATCGAACTGTTTTGACAGCCATGCCCTTACGTCAGATAACATCTTCACATCATTTCTGATGAGTAGAATGTCATCCACGTATAGTACCAAAATACCAATGCAGTTCCGTCACGCTTTTTATAAACACAACTTTCGAATTCGTTTTGATCGAAACCGTAGGTTTTTATAACTTGATCAAAATATTGATTCCAAGCGCGGGATGCTTGATTCAGCCCATAAATGGACTTCCTTAGCTTGAAAACCAGATGCTCTTGTCTTTTTTCAATGAAGCATTCGGGTTGTTGCATATAGATTTCTTCGTCAAGATTTCCATTAAGGAAAGTTGTCTTGACGTCCATTTGCCAGATCTCAAAATCTAGATGCGCAACAATCGACAAGAGAATGCGGATGGACTTGAGCATGGCTACTGGCGAAAAGGTTTTCTCATAATCGATCCCTTCTTTCTGAGTGTACCCTTTCGCCACTAGTCTTGTTTTGAAGGTTTCAATCCTTCCGTCCGGTCCCCTTTTTCTCTTGTATACCCACTTGCATCCGATGGGTTTTACCCCATCGAGTGGTTCGACTAGCTCCCACACCTTGTTGTGATCCATTGAACCCATCTCGGCTTCCATTGCTGTTTGCCAGGATTGAGCATCTTTATCTCGGATCGCCTCGTTGTAGGACCATGGATCTGACTCTTCTACGGAGATCAAGTCCGAAGACTCTCCTATCCCCAAGAATCTCTCGGGTTGTCTGACAACCCTCCCACTACGACGAGGTTTTGATTGTGTGGGCGTGACGTTTGGTATATCATTTTGTACAGTTGGCAATGGAGTTGGCCCCCTAAGTTCTTCTAAGGTAATTTCACTTCTAGGCTTTCGACTGTTCATGTAGTCTTCTTCCAAAAATCTAAAGTGGGTACTGATCACCACCTTTTGATCTTCGGGACCATAGAACATGCATCCTTTAGTTCCTTCGGGGTACCCTATGAACATCCTTAATTCCGAACGTGCATCCAACTTATCGGCTTCCTTGTCTAGCACGTATGTCGGACACCCCCAGATCCTGATGTGTCCGAAACTGGGCTTGAGCCCCGTCCACAATTCTCTCGGGGTTTTAGGTACCAATTTGGATGGCACTAGTTTCAGAATATAAGCTGTTGTTTCTAATGCGTAACCCCATAACGATTTTGGTAAATCCGCATAACTCATCATTGACCTCACCATTTCTAAAAGCGTTCTATTCCTTCATTTTGCAACCCCGTTTTGTTGACGGGTACCGGGTGCAGTCAACTGGGATGCGATCCCCACTTCCGATAGGTAGTTTAGAAATTCATCGCTGAGGTATTCGCCTCCACGATCAGATCGTAGAAACTTGATACTTTTTCCCTTATGATTCTCTACTTGAGCCTTAAATTCTTTGAATTTGTCAAAGGTCTCAGATTTATGCTTCATTAGAAAAATGTATCTGTAGCGTGAGTAATCATCGATAAAAGTAACAAAATACTCGTAGCCACCTCTAGCTTTGATTTGCATTGGACCACACACATCGGTGTGAACGATTTCTAACACTTCTTTGGCTCTAAGCCCCTTGGCTCCAAATGCCCTATTGGTCATTTTACCTTCCAAGCACGATTCGCAGGTATGGCTCAATTTGGAGAGACCCCAAAGAACCATCTTGCACCGACCTTTGAATCCTTTTCGGGTTAATATGACCTAATCTTAGGTGTCAAAGAAGTGTCTCGTTCACGTCAGCCGAGCGCTTTCGTTTACAAGAAACAGTAGATGTGTTATAGGATGCATTTTGTAAGTGATGTGCGCAGTTAATAATATATGGATTGGTCCTCAAAGTTCCATGACAGATAATCACATCGTTACATAAAACAATAACATCTTTATTAAAACGAACAGAATATTTATCGATAAACAGTTTAAAAATAGAAATAAGGTTTTTCCGAAAAACAGGAACATAAAGAACATCTCTTAAAATTAACTTCTTCTCTCCAAAGGACAGGTGCACTTCTCCCACTGCTTCAGTTGTCACTCTCGTAGCTTCGCCTAGCGTGATGAGGATCTCACTCTCACTTAGTCGCGGGTCTGCTTGAAACCCTGCAATGTAAACATACATGATCAGTGGATCTCGTATCCAATACCCACGAGTGGGTAGCATACTCTGCTAAACAAGTTTCAACTACTAGTGAGTGTGAATTACCTTTCTTTCCATTCCTTTTGGGTTTGGAACAGGCCGACCTCCAATGTCCTTTTTCACCGCAGTTGAAGCACTTCCCCTTAGCCGGATTCTTTTCTCCACCATCCCTCTTCACCTTTCCTTTGTCCTTGGCAACACTCGAGTTAGCTTGGCATTCACTTTTGGGCTTCCTCTTCCTCTTGCCTCCCTTTGGCCTAGAAGAAGAAGAAGGCCCAACTGCCGCTAATGCTTGATTGCTCTCTCCTAAAATTCCTTCAGCCGAGACAAGAGCTTGCAACAGATCAGGTAAAGTGAACTTTTGATTATTCATCTGATAATTCAGCCTGAACTGCTCAAAGCTCTTGGGCAGGGAATGGAGTATGAAATCGATCTAGGTCTCGATGTCATATTCAGCTCCAAGCACCTCGAGTTTGTTGAGGTGAGCCATCATCTGGAGAACATGTTCCCTTACGGGTGTTCCCTCCACCATTTTCATAGAGAGCATGTCCCTCATGGTGATCTGACGAGCCACACGGTTCTGATGTTGGAACATCGCTTTAAGATTGAGCATGATGTCCGCAGCGGTCTCAACGTTTTGGTGTTGGTGTTGCAACACATCTGACATTGAAGCCAAGATGGTACACTTCACCATTTCGTTAGAACGCTCCTAGTCAGCATATTCTTTCTTAACCGTTTTGGTTGACTCGTCGGATGGTTTTTCTAGTTTGGGAGTAGTAAGAACCCAGTTATGGCTTTGTGCAGTGAGGACAATAGTGAGTTTTCGATACCAATCAACAAAGTTTTCTCCAGTGAGGAGGTTATCTTTCAGTATATTGAACAGTGGATTAAAAGGTTGCGACATGATGAACTGAAATAAACATATATTTTGTATCAATATCTAGATCAACACAAAATTAAATCACATAATTCGATCACATGATTTATATTAAAATCTCAAAAAAAATATAAACATGCATCAACCAACATCTCAAAACAGATTTAAATGAGCCTCGTGGGAGGGTCATCATTTAAATCACATTCAAGCAGGTTACAAACAAAACAGTTACAAACCTTTAATTAAAAAAATGAATAGTCGGCTCCCACTTGACCAATATAAAATTAAAGGGACTTCGGAGAAGTATATGAATATCAATTTTATACCTAAGTAATAATCATGATTAAATACAGAATTATTACTTCGCTTTGATCGAGCCTCGTGGGAGGGTCATCGTCGCCACTAATAATAATTCACAATCATCCTTTTGGGAATTGATTCATGTGAAAGCTAGTCTTTTGACCGTCCCGTAGGGGAATTTCTCCAAAAGATTTCACAAATAAATAAATCATGGAGGTCAAAAATTTATTTGTGTCAAAACCAAATTAATTATAAAACATACTTAGTAATTTTTTGAATTTGAGATTTTTCGTTGAGCAATTCTCATGCAAACACATTTAAACAAATTAAATAAAGCACAAGAAAATACAACAGTAATAAATCAAGCAAAGCAGAAAATAAACACATTGGGCACAGATTATCCAACTGTCATGGTTTGATTTTCTTAGGCTTGATCTTGAAGAAACGTCGTCTTGAATTTCTCCCACTCGTTCGTCTCGAAAAGAACTCCGTCTTGAAATGCCATGCCAAGCAGCTCGCAGCCGGGATGCCCGCCCGCATTCGGCGAAAATGCGCGGGCGCCCGTCTTATCGCGCAAGACAACAAGACGTCGCCAGCCCACGATGCTCTCGGCATGCCTCGGTAGCCTCGGACGCGCCTTAGCGACCTTAGCTCCGCTTCCCTCGACGCCCTACAGCGCACCGGTACAAGATCCGTCCGTCCGCCTGCAGGGGGCGATCCGCTAGCGCTTAGCTCCTAGTTCCGTCGCGTCTTGGCGGCGTCCTCGCCACGTTTCCTCCTTAGCGCGTTTAAGCGCAAGACGCCAGCGTGACGGTTAGGATCCGTCTTTAACTCGTCTCCGTCTTCGATCAGGTTACAATTTATTTAACGAAAAATAAATACGTTAAATCTAGACTAGTCTATTACATTGAATAAATCAAAAACCCTAATCCACTCGTGGATTTTCTCACGAGAAAAACAAATTCGAACGAGTCGAATTAAAAAAACATTCATTCATACGCATGAAAAAAACACATTAAATACCATGACAATTGGATACCTGTAAAAAAGATCTAGCAATTCTACTATCCAATTTCAATTTAATGTACAACAATTTAAATAACAATTTAAAAAAATCAGAGTTCGAAACCAGAGCTCTGATACCAGTTGTTGGGAATTAGGGTGCCCGGATCTATTCGAGATTATTATTTAAATACATATTTAAATTAAGCAAATAATTACTAACATGAATTAATCCTAAATCAATTCAACATAATAAGTAAACAACATGTCAATCACATAATTCACGTAAATCCTACACATGCGGAACTAGGAGTTACGGAATTACTAACCTCTTGTAGAAACAATCCTTTCAGACGATGTATCAACCCAAGAGTCTTCCCAAATATATCCACAAAGTCCACGAACGCTATCCGGTGGGAAAATTTCAACGAACGATTTTAATGGGAGAGAAAATAAAATATTTTGCTACCACCTTTGTGGATTTCTAATATTTTCAACACATGGAATTGCACTTGGGAATGAAGAGCTCATCCCTATATATAGGGAGGAGGGGGGGCAAAAATTTAGGGTTGGAAAACAAGGAAGAAAATCTTTTTCTTGGTCTCCAAGAAATCTTGAATATATCTCATATATTCTTTTCTCCTTAATTAAATTTTCCATAAAAAATTCTTTCCCCTCTTCTACCCATAAATTTTGAAAATTACACTATTATAGGAGTCAAGGTTTGACTTCTTGAATTTATGGGATAATTATGTATTCCTACAATAATTATCTCTTTCCATAAAATATCTACAAGAAAATCAAGACAATCTTTTCTTCCTTTAATAGACAAGATTTTCGAAAATTACTAAGTGGAAATATAGCAAGAATATTTTCTTCTCTCTCTCATTAATTGGACTTTATTTTGGGCTATTTGAGGGGCCTTTAGGAGAGTTAAGATTGGACCTCCAATGGACTATGATTGGGCCAAATATTATTCAAGTCCATTAATATTAATTTACTCCACTATAAAATTAATATTGAACTATCCATCTTAACCCATATTACGATTTCACATATAATATGGCTCCCGGTCATTATTTCCCGCGTTTAAGATTATATTAGTCCATTAATTAATTAAGCCATTGAACAAGCTTTATATTAATTAATATATTTATTCTTGGAGTAAAGACAGCTCAACATTATTATCCATACCGGAAATAAATTTCCCCTTGCAAGATTTGGTATGATAAAGGTTATGAGCCCACCAAGGGGACAAATCAAGCAAGACGTACTTGCACGTAATTCTCCGTATTAAATGTCAGCAATCGTCATGTAATTAATAATATTGCCCAATATATAAGGTATCGAATCGCATTGACTCTCTTCTCATCATAAATCAAAGCAATAGTTATTAATTTCACACGATCCTATTTAAGGGACGGAGAATAAGAAATAACGCACCACTGAGGTCTAATTCTTGTATATTCAGTACCGAAGAATTTGTCCTCCTGTAGGTCCTCATTCAACGCACCTGAATGCGTTAGTGTGATCCCTTGGTCAAGACAAGCCAATCTGGGTCTCACACTTCAACCGTTCATGATGGTTCGTTCATTTCCATCTGGGTTGTGAATTTGTACTTAATTACGAGGGTTGTTAATTTGATCTCCAGTGATCGGGTATCACCAAATTAACTACAACGTAATACGTACTGTCTTATTGAACGGGTTTGCAATAAACATATATAACATTCATTCATATTTAATGCAAAGTGATTAAATGATTTATTTCAGTAAATAAATAAGAAATATTCAGTGTGGTTATACAAAGTAAAAGCATACTTTTCAGTATAACCCCAACAATAGCTATTTTTAAGATTATACGAAACAATACAGTCAATATGTCCTTTAGAAAACGACAAAACCGAAATCTTAAACTTATCATTCCAAAATAAAATGAGGCCACCACTTTTTCCAATAGGATCAACACAAAAACAGCCAACGAAATTACATAACACACGCCACTTATCAACTACAGACTTAGAAATTTTAGCTTCGGAAATGAAAACAATATCGGGGGATTGATCTTGAAGAAGGAGTTGAAATTTTTTTAACGCCCGCTGTCCCCCGAGGTCGCGGGCGTTCCAGCATAGAAAACTCATGGCTGTCGGCGGGGTTGACCCTCGTCAACCTTCGCCGTTTCCTGTGTCTTGTTCGGGTTGGTGGTGGAGAGGTTCACATCGTCCTTTTTCTGTCTCTTAGACGAAGTCGGGGAGAAGTAGTCCTGTTTTATTATTCTGTTGGTGCCCGGTTTGAGGTTGCCATCCTTCTTCAGAGAAACCCCATTCATTTTCTTTGGTTTTGAGATAGTTCTTCTTTGGTGATCACCTTCGGGTCCTTGGAGGTCGACCCAAAGACAAAAGACTCATTGTTATTTCCTGCAAAAAAAGATAGTAGCTCATCAGTAGAAATGAGATCTGCTTCAGCAAGGGCTAGTGGATCCATAAGCATGGGATTCGCTGAACCGAACAGAGGATTGGAAGGAGAGTTAAGGAAGAGGGGCGGGGAAATGTTGAGGTTGAAGTTGTTGCTGGTGGCCTCGGGTTTTGTAGGGGTAGCAAGGTCTGGAGCATTTTCCTCCTTAAGGCGGGGAGCTAGGGTTTCCCAGGGGTCATTAGGGTTAGGGTTTGAGTTGTTGGATTTTTCACTAGCTGGGTTGGTAACGGATTTGGCTTTGATTTTTGGTATTAGAACATCCCAGTTAGGTGTATTAGAGGCTGTGGGAGAGGCTTGGGATTTTTTCGATTCCGAGTCGGTCATGGGTGAGTTGTTATAGGGGACGGGGGAGACAAAGCTGCTCTTGGATTTTGACCGGGTCCATCCGGGGATGAAAACTGGGGTGTTGGCCTGCTTTTGGGTTAGAGGAGTTTTTGTGGAGTGGCTAAGTAGGAGATCTGGCTTTCTTGCATTGAGCCTGTCAAGCTCGTTGCTGATGGTTTCCAGTGAGACCGAGTTATGTCCATTTGCACGCAAACAAGAGCCAAAGTATTTCTTGCCATCCGGCCTTATGAAGCTGCAGTCCTTGTCGAGATGGTAAGCCTTCCACAGAAGTAGCAGAAGTCCGAAAGCTTCTCGTAACGGAAGATGACTCGACAGGTTGAGTCCTCGATGTTGATGGTGGCCTAGCGCAGAAGTGGTTTCCTGGTGTCGATCATGGTCCGGATCCGCACACATTCTCCAAGGGCAACTCCGTCATAGTCACTTTTGACGTTGGGAATATCCCCGAACAGGTCACTAAGATCCTCCGCTGCTCCCCATGTCATGGCCCGTATCTGGAGTCCGTGAACTTGGATCCAAAATGGGGCCTCCGTCAGGACGAAATCTGAAGGACGTTCATCGCCTTTCATGTGGGAGAGGAGGAGCACGGAGCCTCTGAAGTTCCACGGTTGCCGGTTGAAGATCCGGTCACATTCGGCACGGTCGATGAAGTCAAAAATATACAGGCCTCCCCCTAGCGGTTTTATCTCCAGTGAGAGCTTGAGGTCCCATATTTTGGGGAGCCCCATCTGGAGTTCATGCATTCCCACGTGCTTCTTCATCGTCAGCTTTCCAACAAGGGCATTCACAGGGGTGGCTAGGTTCTCTGGTTTGATGGTGATTGGGGTAGTCTCCTCCTCAAAAATGGTCAACTTGTCCCACAAAGCCATGATTTCGTTCTCCATAAGAATGGACACCTGCAGGCAAAACGAAGAGAAAAACACAGAGCAGAAAAATAGCAAGCAATCTGTTGATAGATGTGCCAAAACGTACGGTTAGTGGGGAATATTTGTGGGGCGACAACTCGGTTGGAAGCAGAGAATAACACCTGGAGACACAGATATTTAATATGAATGTTCTTGTGCAGTAAAACACAACAAGATATGGAGAGATATGCCTTGAGCACACTATAATTAATAGCCCACATAGGGAAACGGCAAAAACACACGCTAGGCGGTGCGGCGATCTCAATCCCCGAGGCCGAAACTTTCAAAAATTAGGGCGTAGGGGGATGAGCGGGAAGAAGGCGAACGTTTAGTTTTTTAGAGAGAGAAAAATCTCCTGTGGGGGTCTCACACTTGGGTCTTTTTACCAACAAATCCTAAACCCAAATAAATACCCTCTTTACATTTTATATTGATGATTCTCTCTCCTCTCTGTCACCTCGATTTTTGAAGTTTCATCTATAAATACTCAATCGTGGAGAATTGAGATAGGAAAGTAAAATTAAGAATGTGGAAATCGAGTTTTCCGGCACATGAGAAATTTGAATTTCTTTATGCATAGGGTTGTGTGCACATCGCGCGAGGTGGGCCCAGGCCCATCTATTCGTAATCCGTGAGACTTGAGGAAGCCTGTGAATTTCTTAAGTCTTATACCTCATGTCTCGCAAGTCAAGTTGCTTTTTAGCGACCTCATTTGTTGCGAGGTCGGTGATCTCGGGTGGTATCAAGAACGGAGCATTAACTACGACAAGACAGGCTCAGAGAGTTGATGCAGAAGATCTTCCCTAAACCATACTTAAATCAGAGATGAATCGACAAAGGAAGACGCCGATTGACCTTTCAATGTACTTAAACGGCTAATTCCCTGCAAATCCGGGAATTACCTGGGTCAATATGTAAGCGAGGTCCGTTAGGTCGACAAATCTCGAGCGATCTCCTGCTACCTCCTAGGACAAATCAAATCAATCATTTAGCATTTAATGTTTTGCAGGCCAACTTTTGGCCCTTTGTACTTGTAAAACGGGAGAGTGACTTCCACTCTCCCTCACACTATAAATAGTGTTCATTTATGACCCAAAAAACTAGAGAATTCAAGACCATATGAAACCTCTTGCAATTTATTTCTTTGCATTTAATAAGAACATTTATCCCCTTAAAACATCGATAAGCAATCAATACGGCCCTCATCACTTCATTATTGTTTGTGTTACTAAGATCATTAGCCACGTCCAAATTCATAAGCCCGGTATTTTAGTACACAACACAATGAAGTCGAGTATTTTATTTTCGAGTTTTATTTACACACTTGTAATTTCTATTTTTGAAATTCATTAGAGTGCATGCAACTACCGAATTTTCGTGATATAAGTTTCATATCGTAGAAAGTTAATTACTTGTGAATTATTGAAAGCTGTATTCAAGAAATTAATACCTTTAAAACTCTCGTAGTAATAGGATTTTGAACAAAATAAAGTAAAGACAGGAGCCCTAATAAATTAGGCCATAAAGGGTACGAAACTTGGAGCTTTCTCCTTTTGTTAATCAAATGGGCCACACTTATATTAATCTGACCATTTAGTTGGTCTCTTGGGCTAACAGGCCGTAATAATATTTTGGGCCAATTGTATTGTGATTCAGATAATTTTATGGATTAGTAATGGTGTCCGTTGTTTTTTTGTTTTTTTAAGATGAAGGTAAAATTGAATGGTTGAATACGAGGGATATTATACAATATGTACAAAGGGTT
The DNA here is from genome assembly GCA_037126765.1 of Stenogyne calaminthoides. Taxonomy (NCBI): domain Eukaryota; kingdom Viridiplantae; phylum Streptophyta; class Magnoliopsida; order Lamiales; family Lamiaceae; genus Stenogyne; species Stenogyne calaminthoides. Next base: position 19,647,889 of record JBBCBC010000031.1, on the reverse strand, counting down.
CGATTACATACATCCCGTACTTTTCCATTCACCTCAAAATTGATATAAAACCAATATCGGTCACATCCCTTATAGCAAATGGGCCCTAGTTGTTTTCTTAGAGATTAAAACATTGAATGATTCGGAGAATAGAAAAGGCTCTATCATTGATATTCTTAATTTAACATGTAGTTATGTACCATAATACCCAGGATATGTGACATAAATTAGAGGGATATTATGTTTTTATATATATTTTAGGTAGGTAAATCATGTATATGTTGTACAAGAAAGTTGAATCGTCGTTTTTCCTGAGTTAACCATTGGTTGTTGTGTAACGCAAATTGGGTTGGATGTTTCAATTGTGTAAGTAACTTTTTATAGATTATTTTAAAAATTGGTAGGCAAATCCTAGGCAATAGTCACATTTTAGGGACCAAATTATTTTTGTAGGAAAATTTCGTAGGCATTTGAAAATTTTGGTAGGCAATTCTTCATTTTCTTGAAGTGAAAATTAACAAAAATGTCTTTTATTAATAGTTCAAACTCTTTTTTTCTTTACACTTATAAAAATAATCTTTTGCTCTTTTATGATATTTTTTCCTTACTACATTAATGTTTATCTCTTCCGTTAGGTCGCACATGAGTCGTGTGACTCATGCGCTACCCATGTGCGACCTACGCACGATCCCTATAATTTTTTTTGGTAAAGATAAATATGTCATAAAAGAGCAAAAAATAATTTTTTTATCAATGATAGGGGATAAGGGAGTTTTTTCAAAAAAAAAAATGAAATGTTGGAATTAGAAGAGATGTATATATACCCGATAACAAGTGTTGGAATGACAAAAGTGAAGCCCTCCATGATGCAAGAGGTGAAGCCATATGTTGTCTGAATAATAAATAGATAATGGTTTATATATTAAGTAAATTTAATTGGTTAATGTGAGATAAATATGTATATTAGTAATTACCCATAGCCAAAGGAAGAAAGCGATCTCGAAGGAGTTTTGAAAAAGAATGAAGTGAATGACCAAAACAAGGCCTCACTCTAACTGCTGTTGTTGCTTCAGCATCCCCATTCCCCTCTCTCTGCAGCTTCTTTCGCTACTTCTGTTATTATATGCTCCAATTTTCCTCCAACTATTACAAGCATCTTCATATATAATATAATATACAAATTCACAAAAGTTAACAAACCATTTTGTTCAAAATTTATGCATCAAAATTGCATCATCTATTCTAAAACAAACATATATATGTTGCAATTTTTTCCCTATAATCAAACTCATTAAACTCACTGCTGGAGGTAAAAACGACATCCAGAAGTATGCATGCCATCCTGCATATGTATATTTTACGTGCAATTAATTAAATGTGGTACATATATTAATATAAGCAATATTAATATTATACTATAGCTAGCATACCTGCCATGTTGATAAGCAAGAAGATAACACCAAAGAGCCACAAATACCAGCTGCATGTAAAATTATCAGAGTAATTAGGTATATATATATTCCTTATAAAAATGGTATAATTAATATTCAATTCTAATATTTATTTATTTCACCTTATACCAATGATTCTCTTGAAATCATGTTCCAATGTCCTCAGCATATACTTGTAAAAATCATATTCTGGGTTACTCGGACAATGCTCCTGTTAGTACCAAATTAATTACAAAACAAATTAAAAATACATCCACAACTTTATATTTTTAAGTATATATTTTATTTATCACGACTTTTATAAATTTCAACAATGCCTTGTCTTTTTTTTTTAATGTCACATCAACAATTCCAATTGTCACACTAGTAATGAATTTCCATATATATTATAATCATGCATATTGGATAAATTAGTATTGTAAAATAAATAAATAGTGATTAAATTGTAAAAAAAAACATTTGATTAAGGAGTTATATATTACACGAATAAATCCGGATCGCAGTGCCGTGTAATCGGACTTGGTGACAGAGCCATAGAATTGCTTGAAGAATGCCGCCTACATGCATGTAATTGATTAATGCATAAAAATGAGAATATGTGAATTTAGATTTCAAGAATTAATTAAAGAAATTATGTGTAGCCAATTAACTTACCAACCAACTGACTACATGAAATTTCCTCCAATAATTGCCGGACCTTTCCATGAACTCTTGTAAGTGAATTCGAGTAACATGAACTGTATATATAAATATAATTACATCATTAAACATAATCATGAAGAGAGGTAAACATTAATAAGTATAATGCATCAAAAGGCCCCTAAACTATCACATTTTATTGCGAAAGTCCCCTAAATCTTTGTCTAAAAAAGCCCTTAAACTATCCATTTTTTGTTTCGAAAGACCCCTTAACTATCAATTTTTTATTTTATAAGGCCATTTTTTAGAGTTTGTTAGAGACTTTTTTTATTTATTTATTTATTTTGGGATTGATCTAAAAATAATAGTATTGAAATTGAGTTAATTGTTCTGTCAAAAAAAAATTGAGTTAATTGTCATATTAAGAAAAATATAGTTTGGGGGTCTTTCGAAATAAAAATTAATAATTTAAAAAAAATTAAAATAAAAAATAATTTAAGGGTCTTTCGAAGTAAAAGGTGATAGTTCAGGGGTCTTTTGATACATTATGTCGCAATAATAATATTGTTTCTTGTTCTTTCTTTTTTTCACCTCTATGATGATGACGTCTTGTTGTTTCCTTTCTAATTGAGTGCTCCCAGTGTCTCCTTTCTCTTATCTATAAACAAGGATCACATAAGAATTACCAGCTCCGGCATAAGAAAAATTATCATTTTATAAAATAAAATATCACTTATTAATGAAGATAAAGGTTATTTAGGGGAAAAAACATTACTCCTCATTTTTTAAATTGTTAACATGTTGTTAGGGCAAATTAATTACATTTTCAGTCCTACTAATTTTTATCTCACGCGTTGTTTAGGGAAATTAAGTAAATAGATTATTCCCGACCCTCTCTAAAAGCTCGAGCTTTTAGATGAGACGGAATTCCCTTATGGTATTAGAGCCCAGGTTGTGGGTTCGATTCCCGTGGAAGCACTCCACCCATTTAAATTAAGTAAATAGATTATTCCCGACCCTCTCTAAAAGCTCGAGCTTTTAGATGAGACGGAATTCTCTTATGGTATCAGAGCCCAGGTTGTGGGTTCGATTCCCATGGAAGCACTCCACCCATTTAAATTGTCCACTCTGTTGGGCCTCCTCTCCAAAGAGTAGAGGCTATGATTCGGCCCACGAGTGAGGGGGAGTGTTGAGGGAAATTAAGTAAATAGATTATTCCCGACCCTCTCTAAAAGCTCGAACTTTTAGATGAGACATAATTCTCTCACACGCGAAAATAATTTTTTTTTAATAATTTTGATCCCATATAAATTTTGTATTTAAAATTAACCGATGTTGATGTGTGAGATATACAGGCGAGCAATTTTACGAAATTGATCTCAGAGAAAATTTGGAATTCTGATCAACTCACCGATTAGGTAAATTGTTAAGGTTGGGACCAAAATTGTGAAAATAGGATCATTTTCAAACATAGAATTAGCTATTTCCTATTTTCAAACATAGAATTAGTTATTTTATATTAAAACGCGTTAGTTGATCGCATTAATTGTTTTCACTATATATACAAAATTAATATTTACAATTACATTGAATATTATATTAATTATGCAACAATTGCATGTTGCATTGAATAATTAATTAAGGAGTAAGATATATAAATGAATATATACCTTGATGCTTCCAAGAACCATGGTTGCGGCACAAGAGACCACATAAACGACTGCTAATACAAATATAAATATATGCAGCTGATGCAATGCTTCCAATGATAGAAATGGCACCCATCAACAATTCTAAATTCACCCGCTACTTAATTAATTAACTTCATTTCTTTTTCCTATTATACGCTACAAGAATTTTCTACGAAAATTTTCAAATGGATATGCAGTATTCCAACAAAAATAATTCAGTCCTTAAATATTGAAAATTGTCTACGACTTGCCTATGAATTTTTAGAATTTTAGTATAAAAACAAATTTTCTATCAATAAGTTGTCTACACATTAATAATTTCCCTAGGCTACACAAATAATCTCACCAGACAATTTATATATATTTTCATAGACAATTATATTTGTAGTTTAAAAATGATCTACAAATAAATTTACCGATGAATTACATTTTCGTAAGAAAACTTATCTAAAAATTTACCTAATAAAAGTGTCTATATGATTAGAAAATTTTGTAGAAAAATCGTAAATAATCCTTATTATTTAAGAAAAAAAATTATTTTTATTAAAGATTTTATAGGCATATTAAAAAAATTCATAGCCAATTCTCTATTTTAATAAAGTGATATATGTCTACTTTTGGCTGCGTGGTGGTACAAGTAAAACATTGCTTCTAAATATTAATATTACAGGATTAATACCATGATCATTTTATCAATTTATAATCTATACCATCTGATTGCAACCTAAGTTGTATTAATTTTAGGTTTCAATCGGACAAAAAAAAAACATAATATATATAGGTTGTAATTGGATAAAAAAATTATACATGCAAATTAATAAATAAATACAATAATTACATGTTGCAAATTGATATTAAGTTATTATTAACTCACTAATATATTGTTATTACCCATTAATATATTTCACAAGTCAACTAATTAATTAAAAGATTACCGCAGAACAGTGTCCAGAAGCTGTTTCTTGAGCCAAAAGTCTTCTTCTTCCATTAATGTGAGAAGTAACTTTTTGGGTTGGAAATTTGCAAGGAAGCATGATGTCTGAGAGATGACGTGGCATGCATATACTGCTTATTAGACCTTGAAACACCGTTAACAGAAGGGATATAAATCCCAACAGCATCAATTCTGAAACGCCAAAAATATTGTAACCCTTTGTCATCTTACAATTATTAAACAAGAGAAAAAAAAATAAAAAAAAAAAAATTGTTCCCATAATTTTTTTAGTAATTTATTTTTCATCTCAAAAATTTAACTATTCAATTTTAATTTTATAACTATTTCGATTAGTCTCATTTTCGCCGGAACATATAACATTTTGTCGTTTTCGGTCATGCACAAGCTACAAGTCGGTTAAAATTGGAGATTTTTGTGCTCGTAGCTGATGTGGACGCTAACTGTTATAGTAAAAATTCATTTTAAAAAAAATATTAAAAGAGCAAGAAAATTCTTCATATAGAAAAATGATTTATTTTGCAACAGTCAGCATCTGCGTCTGCTACGAGCTCGAAAACCTTCAATTTTAATAGGCACGTGACTTATGTGTGACCGAAACTACGTAATTTTATATATGTTTTCAAAAAAAAATAAATTAAAATTGGACAATCGAGAAAGTTATAGAACCAAAATTGAATAGTTAATTTTTTTTTTTGAATAAAAAATGGATTACATGAAAATCATGAAAACAACAAACTTTTTTTCTCTATTAAACAACATATAATATTCATGCACATTATTTATATATATATATATGGAGCCTGACCTTCCTTAAGTTTTTGCAAAGCCTCAAACAGCGGTTCCTGGTGTTTACGCTTGAAACACTGATTCATTCGATTCAACAACCACCACAAAGTTATATTAGGAATTAATCCTCAATTCATATTGAGAAATATAAAAGAAAGTGCACTACAAAGAAAATAACTTATTGGCTAAAAGAATATTTATAGGCAATTTATATCCGTCTAGCGATATCAAGACACATGCTATAACTTGTAATTTGTTTGTAGATAATTTTTTTGTCTAAAAAATATAATTTATATGTAATTATCTACCGATATTCCGTCGAAGATTCATACAATTATTGTGAGTAAAGTAGGTACCACATTAAATAAATCACGTACGCAAATAATTTTGAAAAAAAATGTTAAAAAATTTATAGTCATGCATGTTGAAAAATTATGTAGTCAATTCCTTATTTTCTTGTTGTGATATAAGGAACACAGATTTGTTGACTCAATCCGTCAAAAGCAACTAGAGAGATGTACTATTTTGTATGATACAAATGCAATGAATCAAAGGTTCTTTATGCCAAGAACTGGGGCGTATCCCTTAAAGCCCATCGAACTCGAATACTGCTTAACCAGACTAACATATATAGAGTGAAAACAAGAGAGATGAATATGGGACATTAATTTGTATTACCCTTCCAAGTGTATGAAGAGCACGCTCAGCAACAACAGAGATGAAGACGATGACGAAACACACGAGAGCTACCTCGGTTCGATTCTCCCCCACCTGACATGATTAAAATTGTTGCCCAATAATTTTAATGAAATTTTGAAAGGTAAATTTTAATGAAGTTGATATATAGAAGAAGAATCTCTGAATAATAGTTCAAACAAGGTAGGAATATTGATGATTGAAGGAAAAGCATATGCATAAGAGAAAGGGAAATATTACTACAAGGTTTCCCCAAGTAAACAACTACAAATTAAAGTTCCAACTTTTTACTCCACTTCTTTCTTTCAGACTTGCTCTTTCTTTTTCTTCCTTTTGCATGTAAATGTTTATGGCAAACACTATTACAACGAAAAGTGTAAAATTAAACACCAAGTTCTTTTTTTCTTTTTTTATTACATCAAGTGCACCGTGTATTTTTAAATTATGCATCATATATTCACTGAAACACGCATGTTGTTTCACTGAAAACAAGAAACATATTTCACTGAATATAAATTGCATGTTTAAAAAATACACTTGAATTGCACGATGCATCTGGTGTACAAAATATCAATAATTAGCAAAATTAATTACTTATAACTCCTGTGAACATTTAAATTTGTCATCATAAAGTTGCAATTTCAATCACATTTAATAATTGTCTATTTTAATGGTATGCAAACTAGTCAATTAAAAGATTTATTAACTATACATGAAACCCCTTTGTATTTATTGATAATTTACATTCAAAATTTATACTTATTAGTAATTTTTCCAGTATTTTCACCCTTTGCCATATTTTACCTTGTTTATGATGCGACTGAATATTTGTTGTATTCTTTTAAGTGTCAAATTTTAGATTCATGCTAGATAATTAATAGTAGAAGTTAACTTAAAAATCATGCATATTTAAATGTCTCCAGATATCATTGAGTTTTGTATTTCGTGAGATACGGCATTTGTTCTCACCACCACCCCAACAATTTGTATTTTTGTGCGCATACACTACTAATTGGATTTGTTTGCTGACAGTACAATAATTCAACAAAATTATCAACTCATAAAGTTCTATATCTATTGGGAGAATAAATATAATTATAACCCAATCGCAAAAATATTAGTCTATACGCATTGATCCAAAGATGGCCTTTGCGGCATCTGAAAATGGGATATATAATTTGGGCACCGACTTTAACACTTTAAAAAGAGTGGGTGTCGATTTGTGCTAAATTGTACCCCGTTTCATGTATGAGACCGTCTCATACGAGTTTTTGTCAAAAAATGGTACCTCCAACCTACAATTAAGCACCACCAAAGAGTACCCTTCTGTGCAATTCAGGTGCATGTAAAGAGCAAAAGTCATACACCAGTTCACCCAAAAATATCCTTAAGTTCCTGCCGTCTATCACAAGCAACTCTCTTATATACCAATGCATTGCATCGTATAACTAATGCACAACTAATATTGTTCAATAAAAACAACTAATATTATTTATTAAAAACAACTAACATTGTTCAACAAGAACTACAATAACTTTTTAAAATGCACTTGAATTTCACGGTACACACGGTGCATACAAAATTTTATCCACGATAAATATTTCAAATCACAACAATAGCATATTATATAATTGTGACTGATAGACCTTAGGGAAGGTGGGCCTATATATCAAGTTCATATCCTTCCTCTTATGGGCAGTCCAAGGCTATTTCTGTGTGTAATACAAATCTATATATACCTCCTACTCATCTTCAAGCACATACATGCATATTCATACATTATAGGTCATGCATAGTTTCTGTGATTACCTGGCTTTCCTGTATTTTTGTTGCTTACGAGGAATATTTTATTTTAGGCCAATAACTTAGGGGCAGCAACAGTAGGACAATATATTTGGGGCTGACCAATTTAGGCCATTATTTTTAATTTTTGCACAATTAGACAAAATTGGACCGCAACACCCCAATGAGGGCTAAAGCGCCACGTGCTGCACACGTGTTTGGCCTCAATGTGCGAAAATTGAAATATAATGGCCAAAGCCAGCCTAAAAAAACACCCCAATTTAGCCTAAATGTCCGAAATTTAAAATTTACAGGACTAAATGTGTCAGTACGTACACATGTTGTCCTTACAATTGCTACCCTATAGTTACGGTCCTAAAAAATTATTCCCAAGAAACAGGAAACACTTCGAATGAATCTAGAGGAACTGATAGAATCAATGATGTGCTGCATGCCGAGGTCTTGGTGGCAGATATAAAGAGTCACCACAATCAATGGGAGCATGCATTAGAGGATTCCATCTATCAAAGACGATTCTGCCCCCTCGACCAAACCTTCCACGGAAGTTACACGAACGAGCAGATGCACCATTTACATTTGGAAGATCTGAAGGAGGAATTATACCCACAGCTGCTAATTTATGTGGATTAATGGGCTTTGTAAACATCAAAACTGGCTCATCAGGATCCTGCGGATACAAAAACATTTTTAAGCTAGATTATAATGTGGCCACAAAATATACTAGATAATTGATTCTATAATTTTCTCTAATTCTTTACAGTTCTTGCTCTCAAATCATTTTCTTTGTAAGGTTGAAATGAGGATGGAAAGAAAAACAGGCTTTTCGGATGCGTTTAGAGCCAATAAATTGGTTAGATATCAAATCATTTTCTTTGTAAGGTTGCAATGAGGATGGATAGACAGGCTTTTTGGATGGGTTTAGAGCCAATAAATGGGTTAAAACCTTGTCAAAACAGGCTTTAGATGTGTTGTGATTGTTATCCTGATTGAATCCACCTCATAGTCACCATTAATAAATATTTGCAAAAAATGTCTGCATAAAATATTAACTTAAAAGGGTTTTTTAAATAAAGGGTAATTCTTGGTGGGCAGAAAAGACTATTTTAGGCTTGGTGGGCTCGATTGAGGGCAGATTCTTGGGTGGGCTTGATTGAGGGCAAAGGTTTTTTAATGATTCTGCCCTGCCCATTTAGCACCTCTCTTAAATAAAAAGCCCTTTGTCTAGGTGGTAAACAATGGTTAAAGGCCGTTTACACAAGAAAATGTATCTTCATAAGGCCACTAGGCCTAAATTCTCTACTTAAAATTAACCCATTTCAGCACTAGTATCAGAAGCGTTCATTGTTAGTAGTCAAATCATTATTGAACGGACATGCATTTTAATATTTTTTTTGGGAATGAATTTTAAAAGGAATATTTTATCTTAAAGATTTAACAAAATATAACCCTTAAGGGAACTGGTGGGTCCTACAAGCGAGTAGGACCCACTATGTTTTCTTGAGCAGTACAGGTCTGGAACACAATACTTGGGGAAAAAAATGGCGTTTGCACTTGTGATATTATGGGTTAAGGGGTACTAGGTACTGGAACTTAACATAATATAAAATTAAGACATCATTTTAACAGTTTAACTACATAGATAAATATTACAAATATACCTATTCCAAACAGATATTGTCATGAATTCCTGAGCCAGAATAGTCATTTAATGAACACTTAATTTGATTAGTTATCAACTTTCTGAATAATATGTAAAGCCAGACTCATGAGTTCAATGTGAGACTTCATGGAACATAATCAGAAAATGAAGGTTTTTGTTTTCTTTTAAGGGGAGAAGTTGGCTATTTAGCTATTCCGGAGGGATTTATTTGTAACTAACCAGCAGATGAATAATGCCATGAGTTTGAGCAACTCCATCATCAAACATGTCCAACTCAGAAACTGGGATCCATGAAAACATTATACTAAGGCACTGTTTGTTTACAGTTCCCACCCACACTTTTTATTTCATATCCAAATCCTCGTTTGTTTAGCTGGATTTTGGTATAGGATTTCAAATCCTCTAAAATTTTACCCTATAATACCCCTACAATAAACCTATTTTACATTTTTCAAACATAATATCCAATACGTTATCAATCATCTATCACTCACTCTTTACTTATCACTATCTACCACTCAACACTCTTTCTCCTCCTTTTTTACTTTACACACTCTCTTTCCTACTTTAAAAACAATTTTCAATACACAATCAATCCTCTATTGCATACTTTTTAAAATCTTATCCTATCAAATCCTACAAGATCCACACTCCCAAACATATACGAAATCCATATACACCTTTAACTATTCATCAAATCTACCCGTGAAATCCACTTTAATCCATAAACAAACACCCCCTAATAAATATCTATCGAATCTCATAGGTTGGTTGTCTCTCACTGTTATAAATAAAGATGAACATACTAAAGAGATTATTGGGACAAGAGAAAGAGATTTTTACCAGCTTATGAAGTTGAAAAGGAACACGCCTTCTAGCCCCTCGCCTCACAGTCACCAGCTTTGGTTCAGTGAAAGGCGGGTTCTGGAAAACAGGAGAATGATCGTGTGGACGGCTATTTTCCATGTCATCAGAATCAAATAACTCATCTTCGCTTGACATAAGCTTGATGGGGAAGGACGGTAATCCAGGTATGGCCAAAGAATCCTCAAGGATCTCAGCTTCATGCTGAAATATATGAATAATTATGAAAATTCAGCCAAAGCATCTCAAATCATAATAGAGGCCTGAAGGATGAGAACCAACTATGAAGCATCTATTTAGAATTCAAGCATTTATGTAAGTCAATAGTCCAATCCTCTGTAGCAACCACTCATAATAATGGATCTGTTTTGTCATAAAAGGATCCATCATTTCGAGTAGGTCTCCTATCTGTGAACCAGGTTCACCTGAACTCTTTTCTTCAAAGTGTCACCTTTTAGAATATGAAGTATCACCATTTAAAAAATGCTTGATTTTTTATGTGTTATTACTTCGTATACTAAAGAGTGATATCGAGTTCACCATAAAACTTCCGTGAATCAAGTTCATAGAAGTTTATGTTCATCGTTCCCGACTTTACTTCGACTATTTCTTATTTGAACAAGATCTTAATATGAGTGGGATAGCATTAAAGTTGTCAACAAGATTAGGACATTTCGAAGTACAAACCACAAGCACAACAGTTACCAGAAATTTATAGTAGGAAACATGAGTAGCTCTCCTTACAAATTTGAAGATTGGTAAGATGTCTTATAAAGGAACACTACTGGACAAGGAACATCAGTCGTCTTTGATGCATATAAAATAAAAAGGTTACAGTGGTTAATCTCTGGATATTGCAATTCAGAGATGTAATTTATATTTCTACAAGTAAAAATAAATTTGTTAATAAAATATTTATAATAATAACCAACACTATTAATATACAGCACATCAATACTGAATTTGGTTCAAGCTGGAAATTGCGTATAGATCTTTCAGAAATGCCAAAACAACCTATTACGAAGCAAGAACAATAAATGGTAAAGTTTCTAATACCTCATATAGTAATCCGTTTTTATATAAAGGAGAAAAAAATTGAACTGAACAGGCAGGTAAGATTTTCTTATAGAGATAATTTCATTTATCCAGTAACTTAGGGCGATTCCAAAATAAATCCTTTATCTTTCCACTTTATCAATTTTAGTCCTAGGGTGTCCAATTTCAGTCTTTTTTTTCCAATTTTAGACCTTTTTGGCCAGAAATACACGTGTGTGTCACATGCTCAAATAAAATTGGAGTGTTTCTATTTTCCGACCAAATTGCTGAGTTGGAGCACCGAATGGGCAAAAAAAAACACACCATCACCTCACAACGTCATATTTTTTGGCAAAAAAGAAAAACTGAATCTGAAATTAAAAAAAGTACGATAAAAAATATGAGCACGGTTGATGGTGCAAACCTTGTACTTCATCTGAATTCTTTGAAGGGTGATCTCACTGTCCACAAGTTCACGTTTTTTCTCTTCTCTCTGCATAAAACGAATGATGAAGAAATGAGCAATAACCATCATTACAAAAGCTTCCACGACCATATGATTTATTGGCAATGAAATCGAGATATTAGAATGATGAGCAAAAATACCTTAATCAGAGCCTCTAGAATGGTCTTCGCCTGGTCAAGGTTGTGTCTCACCTGAGGAAAGTGAATTAAAAAAAATGAAGTTAACAACTTTATAATTAAGAAAGTCAAGAACAAAAACTCCATAAACATCCTTAAATTCATCCGTAAAATGTGAAGGGAAAATGAAATTGATCATTCAAGTATTAAGAAATGGAGAGGAAAAGTGGCAACCGATACCATATCTAAAGTATATGTGCAAACTAATTACTTAATAACTGCGCCCAGGGTCTAGACATCAAAATGAGTATGTTGAGAGATCAAAAAATTTAATAAAACAACCAAATCCTCTCCTCACCTTCTTAATATTTTAATACTTGATAAATCATTTAGTTTCTCTATCTGATTAACTAATTTTCTTAAGATGTCCACACATTGGAATGTCAAAATATACAGTAGTAATGTGACTACACTTAAACAGCATATGTACACATAGAATATTCCTCATTTTAAGAAAATGAACAATGAATGTTATTTCCAACTCGAGTTTTGAGTAATTTAAAGTAAATTTTGATGCACTATGAAGCACATAATTTTGAAAGAAAGCTGACTCAAAAGGTGGGATATATTCAAGTATTACCTGGCGAAGCTTTTCAAAAGATTTCACATTGTTTTCCCTCCTTTGCATCTGTTAAGAGAGGACATAAGTAAAAAAAAGAAAAGGGCACATCATTCACTTTATTCACAACGTGATTAAATCATTAAAGAAAACTTATCCATTTGAAAAGTATCGGAAAACAAGTATCGCATACCCTTCTTGTGTGAAGCTTGTGAGCTTTCTCCCTTGGTCTAAACACATTATATGGATTGGTGTCATTAGATGGCGGAGGTGGCTGTAAAGTAAACATAGAAAAGTTATAAGCACCTGAAATAAATGGTAGTAATAGAAAATTGTAAAAAAGGGGATAGCGATTAGGCAGTAACCTGTAAACGGCGAAGTACGGGCTTCTGTGATCGTTCACGCTGACAAAGACAATTAAATCAAGAAATTATGTGAGAACGCACTCGATGAAATAACGTACTAATGAAAAGCAAAAATTCCATGACCAGCAAGCTTGATATAAAGCAGAAAATAATACCTCAATTCTCAATTAAATGTTAAAAATTGAAAACCAATTCCCATTCTAGAATTATTACAGGACAGACCATGGAAGTAAAACCTACATTTCCAATTCTTCACCTCATCCAGTGATGTGCCATATGTTATGTCCTCTGAATTTTATGAGTTTAATCATCAATTTAATAGACTTTATTTATGTTGTTGGTCCATTTTATTAAATCATCGTCAGATATTCACAGAGTAGTCAATAAACTGAATATAGACAGCAACACATATTATGAATATATCCCAACCATGAAGCTGATACCCCCAAAGTCATAACAAGTCACGCGTTCTATTTATTTTAGATTCATCCAATCCATATTAACTATTGGAAGATTTCAAAAACAGAAGCTGAAATATTCCATAAAAGCACTCTAGATGCATATTCGTGTCCATAGAAAACGCAAGTTGTTCAACCTAGATTTTTAAACTAGAATTTTATCATGATATTGCCATAGTTGTTACGGGAGCGCCCTAAGGCCCAAGGCGCACCAGGTGCCAGCTGCAGCGCCTAGACACTGCTGAAGCGGGCGCACATTTAAAAAAAAAAAAAAAAAAATTATAAAAACGTTTTTTTTGGGGTTTTAAGGGTGGGAAACTAGAGTTTCAAACAAAAAACCAGCGGGCAGTGGCCGCTTTTTCATTTTTTTTTTTCTCTTCTCTTCCCTTCTCCAAAGTCAAAACCATCGGCTATCCCATTCCCTCCATATCCCGGTGCCGGCCCCCCGCCACACTGCCCGCTTATGATAATAGAGCAAAGGGGAAAAAAGTAGCAACTAATGTACCTAAAGGTTCTAAACAAGTGGAGACGGGAAGGGGGTCGAAGGGAAAGGGCAACGGAAAGAGTGGTGGAGGATCCTCTTATAGACTTAGAGATGAAGAAATTGAATTTGACTATTTAGAACCTCTAGAAGAGGAGGAGGAGGAGGAGGAGGAGGGTGATTTTGATGATGAATTTGACAATGAAGATGATTAGTTTGCTATTTATTTGCCTTTGATTTGGTCCATTTGGATACTTATTGGTTTTTACTTCGTACTTTTTGAAGTTTGCAATGTGTTATTGAAGATTATGCCCTTAATTTGTGTCATTTATGTGTCTTTGAACTTTAAACTAATGTTTATTTACATGCTAATATGTGTATTTCAATGTTTTATGTTGTTCTTCCAATTTTTCGGCCCAGAGACGCAAGGCGCGCACCTAAGGCACTAGGCGCAGCTTTGCGCCTTGTTGCACCTTGCGCCCGTAACAACTATGGATATTGCTCATTAAATGTTAATTGTATATTAATCAATATAGTTGAATAAATCATTTCAATTCATTTAAAATTCAAGCATAGGCATTCCACAGGTCTTAGCTTCGGAACAAATATATTTTGAAACTGTAGTAAAATTGCTGATGTCCAAAAAGAATCACTCTGGACATTTGATAAAACTAGGGGGCATATATCGCTGAGATCCAACACATTTTTCAGCAATAAATCACCATTTGTAAAGCACAAATGATGCAGGCCTAAAATTAATTGTTAAAGTTTCCAAAATCTCTACAGAACACAGCATCATAAGCATGTATTTATTTGGTAATGGTACTTTTATCGATGAGAACTTCAGACTAAAGAACGTTAGACAGGAGATGCTCACCTTTTCTTTCCAGTAACTATAGATAGATTGGAAAACTTCATAATTGACGGAAAGTGCTTGCAAGGCCTAGCATGTGAATTTGAAAAGGATTAGGGAACTCAGAATACCGGTTTAACAAAACCCCACTCAAGGAAATAACAAAAAGCAACAAAATCTTATTTAAGCACAATACAGCTGCCTGTATAGATAAAATCAAAGTTTACACTCCATCTCTCAAATTCATATATGTATATCATCAAAGCAGGGGACATAAAAAACATCATGATTTCATACCAAATGAGCAGCAGATCAACATTGATTAATAGCTTGAAATGGGAATGTGTTGTGAGGGCGAGCCTTTAGCACAAACATTAACCGCCTAAACCTTAAACGAACAGATCTCCAAATTTACTGAAAGTTCAAATAACAAATGCTCTAAACCAGAACAAATATCAGTTTAGATTTTTTAAAGCTCAAAATTTGTAGTTGATACTTGGAACAAGTCACGAGGGCGAAAAATAAATAAATTTTCAAAGTCTCTTCTAATAGCAGAGATTTATTATATAATCCAAGAGAATATGAAAATAACAAACTACACATGATAGACTGAAAGCATCAGAAAGACAATACAATTTTTTATAAACACTAAAGGTAATTGCAACATTCACCTCAAAAGCAGCATCTGAAGTTAAAAGCACAGGAATAGGTGAACTAAATGTAGGAGTAACAACTCCTGCTCTTTCACGAGCCCTGTGATCTAAAACCTCCAACTTAAAAATTATTGCCTCCAATCTGCATCAAAAAAACACAAATGCATTAATCACAAATGAGTTAATAGAAGAACTACGAGTAAAATTGAAAAGTCATCAAGTGCCTCTTCCAACACCCTTGATCCTTTCAGACCTCGCTCTTTTCCTCTTAAAATGATAATATGATATCAAGCAGCTCACAACCTTTTGGGTGCTTATCAATTGCAACATGTCTTTATTAAACTTTGCAATTACAAATATTTTGTTCGTATATCGAATTGCAAATTTTAAAGAAACATGTTGTAATTGATAAACACCCAAACGGTCGTGAACTTTTATGCAATTAACTCAACATAGAAGATAATTACTTTTCAGCTGCCAGAGATTCCCTTTTATGGTTGAACTCTTGAAGCCAATCATCATCCTCATTATCGAGATCGTACTCAACAAACTCCCCAATTTCAGCTCGAGCTGCAAGTTATAAACGACGTTGTAATGAATGTAAAGCAAAAAGTCAAATCACCAGCAGCCCGAAATTTACTTACCTCCCCTTGCTCGAAGGTATGATGTCGGTTGACCGAATGTAGGAGAGTAGTCCCTTTCATATGTATCCACAACCACAAACTCTGGAGTGGGTATTTCTGAGCCAACTTTCTTGGCAGACAATTGTGGCACCTATTAGATTTAAAGCAGTAACATTGTTAATCTATTTATAAGACTTATTTCGGACAAACCCAGTTTAATTGTTTGACAAATTTTAATCTGCAGTTGGATGACTCAACTTGGCAGAAAAACACCTTACTTTTTGTAACTCTTTAACCTCCTTTGGGCATTCATTGGGTTGTTAATGTTATATAGATGTATTGATACCAGAAGAGGATATTTCTCCACTCAAGTCCTACAGTTGCTTTATGCTATATATGTTTTTTTTAATAGAAAGAGTGTCCATAATAGGTTTTTAAGTTACAGTTGAAAAGAACTATATGAAAATTGCAACACTCCAAATTAGAATATACTTAATGATTTAAGGATAGATAGTCATATTTGTTAAAGCGATGAAACAGAGCAAGCTGATGTCTTATCTTCTAAATTGATTTCCTTCCTAAAATTCTATCTCAAGATGTCACATAAAATGAGAACAAATACTAAGAGCTCTATAAGAACAAACATTTGTTCGAAAACCATGCGATGTGTATCACCAATAATAATTTTTATGTGTAACAAAACAAAAAATGGAACACGGCCCCAAAAAAAAATTGAATTTTAGCTAAAGAAAAAAAAAATTGAATGATACTTATCCAATTAATCAAACTATTAGATGTTTCAACTTTCTAGTAGATATCACACCTTATTATCAGCTTCAGCTGCAAGACGGATAATCTGGGAATTACGAGTAGAAGTTGGGCCGTCATCATCCTCAAAGTCCTTAACAGATTTTACAATGGGAAGCTTCTTGTTGATGTCGAGGGGACGAGGCCTAAATGAGAGTCTAGTCATAGCATCAACTCACCCCGCCCCCAGTTACTCTCCAGTACATGCCACCAAGTTCCAATACTTAATCACCACATTCAGAATTATTAAAACAAGAAATAAAAATTGATATTAGCATATCTCCGCAATAACTCATAGTAAATTAGCAATTTGCAGAAATCAACTAGGAAGAAATTGACAAGCAGGTAAAAGTTTATCAAGTCGCAAACCCTAATTTCAGTTGCATATAAAATTAGAACTCCCGCCCTAAAATTCCAGAAAACACTAGACTACAAACACGTGGACAGCATGTATGAACGCCTAAAATGAAGCATTTTGCATAATAAATACGTAGTACAGTACAGTACGGAATAATCTGTACACATATCAGAGGCGAGAGTTATACCAGAAATATTAACAAAATCCAATTCCGGGGCAATCCTCTGGTAAAATTTGAAGCTATAAGAAAAATTGGGATAGAAATTGGGAATTAGGGTTCGTTTTGCCACATGGGGGGACTCTTTGTGCGAATTTTAGGTAAACACAGGGCTCAAAGACCTGAATCAATTGAATGAACAAAAATGGCGCGATAGTTTTCCCATTATCGAGGGTATAAATGAGTTAAAAGTCATTTTATGTGATTTTTATTTTCTATTCTAAGTGATTTTTTAAAAATTTTAATTTTAAAAAATTATGGACTTTTGAAATTCTAATAAATAATAAGGAGAGTGTTTTTTAAAAATAATTAATTAGATGTTCTTCAAGAAAATTCATTTGGATTTGTTTGTCAAATTTTACAATCTCGAGCTGATTAATCTTATGGAGTCGACCTCAAATCTAATGATATTTTAAATTTGGAACAGACACATATGTTTGTTTACGAGCTCGCAACTATATACATATGACAAAGACTTGTATGTAATATTGTACGGACTCAAGATCCGTGTAATTTGCAACTCGCTAACCCGCTTCAATTTATATAAATGTGCAGAAGTGTAATTTGTGATTTTTTTATTTGAATAACTGTGATTTTGACAACAATTTTGGTGATTCATCGTTTGACATATGGGGATTGGGTTTTATGATGGATCTCATGAATGTTTTGATCATCGTATTTGTTGATAGCTAAATTAACAAAGGATTTGATAATGACAGTGGCTTTAATACTTAGCTAATCAAATAATAAATACTCAATAATGAACAATAAATGTGTTCTTGAGCATAATTGAGAGTTTTTTCTGTTGATGTGTTGCATTATTAGAAAGTCTCATCTAAATGTCATTATATATTGTATTATGTGGCATGATGGTATTGGTTAAGATACATGAAATAATGTGTAAATAATATAATGAGGATTGACTAAAAAAATTAAAAAATCAAACAAAAGAAAAATTTTATAATAGGAAGATTCACTAAATTTATTGTCATTTGCGCTCAAAAAAAATTATTGTCATTTATTTTTTTTATTCAATATACTTTTTGATTTTTTAGAGGATTTACATTTATAACTATTTTAATCAAATGTGGCTGAATTTTATAATTATCATAATAACCAATGAAAAAATAATTTTATTAAATTTTAATGAAATGACTATTTATAAAATATAATGATTTGCTTATGCTATAACAATTTTCATATGAAAAAAATTTAAAATTTTTCAAATTCAAATATATTAATTTCAACATCAAATATAATAAGTTTTATGATCAATATATATGAATATATCCCCTATCCCCTATATATTACTAATAGAGAGATTATTTTGATGATGTGTCATCTTATGGTTCATTTGGATGGTGTGTCATTTTTCTATTGGTTTATAGTTAATTGTGGCATCCATGTGACATTTTAATGTGTAATTTGATTTTTAAAAATAATGCAACAATTAAGGTTTGAACATATATTGCACCTCTTACATTATAATTATGTTTAATTGCACTAAACCTACTAAACTATCACTGAAATTGTATCTAAACCACCAAACTATTTTTTGTTGCACTAAACTATACAAATAATTATTTTATTACATTTAAACCACCAAACTAATTTATCAAGTCAAATTTTCTCTCCATTTTATACATGTGCACAGTGCACTACATGTGATTTTTAAAAAGATGTTTTCATTAATTTTCATATATTAAGCACAATCATGTTCTCCTCACCACTGTTTTCAAAACCGGGTTGAACCGGCCGGTTCAACCGGGAACCGGCCGGTAACCCGATTAAAAAACACATACATAACCGGATTTCAGGTTGAACCGGTCAAAACCCGGTTCAACCGGAAAAAACCGATTTTTTTCTTTTTTTTAAAAAAAATAAATTATTAATTTATATTAAATATTTAAAATTTTAAATCTATATTCCTCTCACATTTTTCTCCAACACTTTCGATGTGGGATAAATGTATGAGGTGAGACAAAATTTATAAAATATGATATGAAAAGTTATAAAATATATATTTAAATTTTTGTAGGTGTATATTTATTTTATTTTTTTAACTAAACATAGAAAACGGTTGAACCAACGGTTGAACCGGTCCGACCGGTTGAACCGCTGACCGGTGGTCTGTCCGGTTCGGTTATGAAAACATTGTTCCTCACCCATTCAACAACCGATTTGCAAAATACATAATTATATATATATTCCTCAATTTTTTATTTTTAAGTCTGAAGAAAGATTTTGAAAAAATTACTCAAATTTAAATTAAGGATTTGTGAATCAATTGCACAATGGGTAAAAATTGATACAATAATTTTATTTCAAAATTGTTTAAGTACATATATTAATATACACCGTAAACAATTATTATTTCATGTTTAGTGCCTTTATGCACATAATTATATTTTTATTGAACATATTATATGTTATGAATATTATATTTTTAATTAAAGAACCGTGTAATACGCGGACACTAAACTAGTTTAATTTAATATAAGAGAATACATGCAAGAATAAAGGACAATAAATATATCTTTTATAAAATTCGGATTTTTTTTCTATGTCTTACATGCCCTATTTCTTACAAGATTGGAACCATGGTTGCTTTATTATTGTACCCCAGTTAAAAGTCAACTATAACATTTAATGCTTGTCAAGAATTTTGTGTAAGTTTTATGTCGATCTCGCCTTGGGGTTTGGGAGCGGGCTTGATAATGTCCTATCTTCTAATCTAGTCATTGTCCTTAGCTGGAGGCGGTAACTTGTTCACCCCATCTTTTTCATTATTTGATCACCTACACTCTTGTCTCAAGTCCCGTCAAATGATTTTTTTTTTTAATATTGCTATCTTCATTTAATGCCTCTAAGATCTCCTCGATAGCACGATTTCTTACTTTGTTTGTTCCTTAAAATATTTCCCGATATCATTTCAGTCGATTTTCTTTCCTTTTATAGTAGATTTCTTGATAAGACTGTTGATGGATTTCTATCGAGATCGCTTGTTATGTTATCTCGCCTTGCTTTGTCGCTTGGAGATCGAGTTCGTCTTTCTTAAACTACTTGCTAAGCCAACTCAGAAAGTGTTGGGGTTATACGTGAAAATATGCTTTTACTTTGTATAAGCTATGTATTAAACACTTATTTACTGAAATAAATTATTTATCATTGTTGCTTTAAATATGATTGAATGTTATATATATTTATTGCAAATCGTTCATATAAAAGTACATGTTACATTGTAGTTAACGTGGTGATACCAAATCACAGAAGATCACGTTAACAGTCCCTTGTAAACTAGTGCGTGTTTCACAACCTAGATAGACCCGAACAGTCTATTGGTATAAGTTGATGTGTAAGACTCAGATTGACTTGTCTTGACCAAGAGATTACACTAGTGCATACGATGCGCTGAAGCGGACCTGCAGAGAGGATAAACTCATTCGCACTGACTTAAGGGATGAATAGTTAGACCTCAGTGGTTGTTGATTTATTAATCTCTTTCACTTAATAAGGACCGTGTGCGATTAGTAGTTATTGCTTTGACTTATAAATGGGAAGAGAATCATTGCGACTTCGATACCCTATATCTTGGTCAATAATATTAATTGTACGACAATTGCTAAATTAATATAGAGAATCGTGTACTTGCAAAGTCTTGCGTGATTGGTCCACTTGGTGGGCTCGGAACCTTTATCATACCAAATCTTGCAAGTGGAATTAATTTTTCGGTATGGATAATAAAGCTGAGCTGTCCTTACTCCAAGGATAAAGATATTAATTAATATAAAGCTTTTCAGTGGCTTAATTAATTAATGGACTAAATAATCTTAAACACGGGAAATAATAACCGGGAGCCATATTACCATAATATGGGTTAAACTGGATTGTGCAATATTAATTATATAGTGGCATTAATTAATATTAATGGGCTGAATTATATTGTGGCTCAATATTGGAATTCAGAAGTCCATTGGAAGGTCCATATTAATTCTCCTAAAGGCCTCTCAAGTAGCTCAATTATAGTCCAATAAATAAAAGATGTTTAAAATAAAATAAATTATTGTTGCATTATATTTCCTTGTTTTTTTTTTGAAATTTTAAAGGAAAGGAAGGAGAATAATTTTCTTGAAAAGATTTTATGGAAAGGAGATAAGTATTCTTGGAATACAAGATTATCCCATAAATTCAAGAAATCTCCCACTTGGTTTCTTTAATGAAATTTTCGAAAAATATGTATAAAGAAAGGGAAGAAAGATTTTCTTGATTTTATTGGAAAGATTTTATGGAGAAAGATATGTATTCTTGGAATATAAAAATATCTCATAAATTCAAGAAAGATCCAATCTTACAAATCTTGTTGAAATTTTTTAAAATTTAAGGCTAAATAAGGGTGTGAGATTTTTGTGGAAAAATACACATGGAAAGAAGAATATATTGGATATATTCAAGATTTCTTGGAGATCAAGAAAAGATCTTTCCTAAACCCTAATTGCCCCAAATTTTCGTCCCCCCCAACTTATAAATAGGGGATGAATTTTTCATCCCCAACTGCAATTTCATGTGTTGGAAATATTAAAAATCCACAAAGGTGGTGCAACAAATTTTATTTTCCTTTGTTTTATAAATCGTTCATTGGAGAACCTTCCATCGGGGTTGTTGAGTAAGGACTTGGGAATACTTGAGAATGACTTTTGGTTGGTAGCCCGGTTACTTGATCCTGTCTGTCTCAGATTGTCTCTCCAATGGGTACGTTTACGTAAACTCCTAGGAATTCCGCATGCTAGGATCTTTTACGTGAATATTATTTGCATGTTGTTGTTGGATTAATTATTATTTGAATTCACTTTGGTAAATTCATGCTAGTAATAATTGTTAATTTAAATTTATGTTTATGAGGTTATCCCGATAGATCCTGACATATGTTATCCCAACAGAAAGGTCCAACCTCCAAAGGCTATACGAACTCTCTGAAAATGTCTGGATAATTCTCGTCTCGTTAGAGAATTGGGCTTTAACCCAATTCATGACTGCGCTTCGAGCATGTTTTATAACGGACAGAACAATCCCTGTTTTATAACGGACACAACAGTAACTTCGGTGCGTTTGAAATTGCTCTGGATGTTGAAAAAGGTCTATCTATATCCATATTAGAAATTTTTTTTTGATGGATCTTCATATTGATATATATTCTATTTTCATATTTTTCTTGACGTTTATTTTTAAAAAACGGATGGAAGATTTGCAATTTGACAGATAAAAAATAGTTAGCATAACTCTTTTGTGGTGTGGCATTTGATATTTTGTGGATTTTTTTATTAGGCAAACAGATGTATATATATATTGATTTGAACTACAAGGGTACTTCAACCCATATACGATATTTTGTGGATTAATCTTGATTCAATTGATTTCTAATCTCGCACACATTTTGTGTCTATTCAGTAATACATTTTATGTCTATTAGTATCACTACTCCACATCAAGGGTGTTGAAGCCGAAAATCGCTAGGCTGGACGGATTTTGGCCGCCTAGCACCTAGACCGTCTAGGTGGTTTTTTTATTATTGAGTGTTGTCTTAAATTTTTTTTTTGAAATCCGCTTAGACGGCGCCTAACAACAGAAACAACTTTTTCCACCGATTTTGGCAAAATCGGGTCGGCCGGCGGCCACATACATTTTTCCTCTCTCCCAATACTTAAAACTACTCGAGAAAAACTTGTATAGACCTGGTTCTTGTTATGAACCTTGTTTTTAATTCATGTCATTTGATCCTACCCAGGGTATAATACGAGATAAATTTAGTGATTTAAAAAAATATGTTGAAAATGAATGAAATGTGTCAAATAATCCAAGTTGATAGCATAAACCTGTTCATGAGAGACCAACTCAAACTAGCCTTCACTTTTATTATTTTATTATTATTTATTAATTAAAGCACTCAAAAGAAAGGAGAAAATTACCGAGAGACAAATGTAATATTTTTTTAATATATTATTTATTGTATTGAAACATATAATTTATTTAGAATGAAACATGTAACTTATTTCCATGTAAATAAGTCATGTTTTAATGACCTTGCCTAATTCTTATTTTATTATTTTTATTCCTATGATCTAAAACAACGTAATTTTGGCTACACCACGTCGCAACTCAGATCCTTGGAGTTGTACTCCGCTTAACTAACATTATACTTGAGGAAGGCAAAGCTCATTCTTCATTCTCACCGAAATGCACCGAAGACGCGCCGATTCAAACCCCCCTTCTTCGGCAGCCAAACCGCTTATCAATGGCGGAACCTTTCGGAATTCTCCACATTTTTCCACATTAGACACATACCTCACTCCCTAGAATCACCGCACCAAAAATGCTGAAACTAAGGGCATTTCGCCCTACCAATGACAAGATTGTGAAGATCCAATTGCACCCAACCCACCCATGGCTCGTCACCGCCGATGCCTCCGATCACGTCTCCGTCTGGAATTGGGAGCACCGCCAGGTCTAATTTGTTCCTTTATTGTAATATGAGTTTCTCTGAATCGAAATTCTTCCGTTTGATTTTCTTTTTTCTTCACATTTTTGGTGATTTCATTTTCACGTGGTTTTTTCCCCCATTTCTTTCCTTTGAAGGTGATTTATGAGCTGAAAGCTGGGGGAGTAGACCAGAGGCGTTTAGTTGGCGCGAAATTGGAAAAACTAGCTGAGGGGGAATTAGGTTTGGTTGCCTTCTTCTTAATTTAATTGACGTTTGCATGTAGCTTGTCTGTGCCCTGCGATAAGAGAATAGATTATTATCGAAATATTTCTAATGAATGAATCCTGTTTGCTATGGTACTCTTTCTGTTTGATTATAGTTAACAGACCGATTTAAGTTTGTGCATGCTGCTAAATATGTAGAGGTAGACATGATTTGTGGATATGCCATGACATTGACTGTTGATTTGAGGATGAATTCGTTCGAATGTGGTTGTACAAAGACTTACTCACATATGACAAAGTCTTGCATGCACGAGGTGCACCGTAAAACTCAAGTGCATTTTTAAATGGTGTTAGTTGTTTTATTGAAAGGTTTTAGTTGGTCGGTGTACAAGAGACTTGCTCTATACATATATAGTAAAATTACTTCTGTTGGTTACACACTAACGGTGATTGGGTCCATTCCTTTTTTACATATCAGAGCCTAGAGGCAAGCGTGCAGAAGCCTTACGAGGTGGGAGGTATAAAATGATCCCTATTATTTAACGCCTTTGTCATCGCATCTTTTGCCTGCTCATTCAAACTGAACCTGTTAGTTGCCTATAATTCCAGTGTCAAACAGGTTAGCTTTTATGATGATGATGTACACTACTGGAAACTATGGCATAATCGCACTGCTGCTGCTGAAGCTCCGACAGCTGTCAGCAATGTCACTTCAGCTTTTAGTTCCCCTACCCCATCGACCAAAGCGCGACATTTTCTTGTAATATGTTGTGAGAACAAAGCTATCTTTCTAGATTTGGTGACAATGCGTGGCCGTGATGTACCAAAGCAGGATTTGGACAATAGATCTCTTATATGGCAAGTCTTGAACCTATCTTTACCTTTTGCTTGAAAGTTATAAAGCTTTATGTCTATACGGTGCTTTGTCTTGAGCCAATATGAATAAAATTATTCAGAGGATTTAAAATTGTTCGGAGGATTCCGTTATGGAGAGGGCTTGCCTCCATATGTGATGGACATGAAGATATATATTGATTTGTTATACGTAATCTATAGGATATTATTTGATTTATTTTCTTCAATATATGTTTATCTTTAAGTATCTTTTGATTTGTTTCCTTTTATTTATGAAATTAATCTTTAGATTGTGGTATATTGTTATTAGGACTTCTATTTTTGGTTTTAGTATTATAAAAATGTGTTGTTATGATTGTAAAAGGGTGTTGAATTGGATTGATGGGAAAAAATGTGAGTTTTATTTCAATATCTCTTTTACGGGATTCTTCATCAATCAACATAGTTGAGTTTATCAATTTTCCGGGTATTCTTAGAATCAACTAAATTAGGGTGTGTTAGTGTGTGCTATATATTTATCTTCAATATCATATGCTTCCTCTGCATTATTTCTGGTAGTTCATGTGTTAGAGGCTGGAATCTTATAAATTATCAAAAAACTCCTTTAATCTGAAGATGCGATCGAATACTCACATGTGAAAGCTTTTCTTGTTATCTGATGTTGGTAGTGAGGGTAAAACAGGAACTCAACTATTTGTGCATTGTCCGATCTGCAGCATAGTTTTAATTATAGGAACCGTATTAGATAGATCTTATCCAAGTAATTGACGACATCAGTATCTCAACTAGACCTAGTTTCACGAGTGCCCAATTGGTGCTCACTTTTTTTCTTTCGGATATTGAAAGCTTTAAAATCACATTTTGACAATTGGCACATAGTTGAAAGCTTTGAATTTGTAATTGCATACTTTTTATTGTTGATCACAAATGGACAGCTATAACCTTTGATTTCATTCTTTTGGCTGGTGTATATTTTGAATTATTGCCTCAAGGACAAAACCTCATTAAATCGTTACAATGCTCATTGCTGATGAGTACCAGAAATTCTATTAAATATCTATTTGAAAGCTTATATTTTTTTTCTTGTCATTCTCAATGATAAATAAACTCTCTTGACAAGTTCACATTACGTTAATGCAGTATGGAATTTCTTTCAAGACCAGCTTCTACTGATGGTCCTCTTGTGGCATTTGGTGGGTCAGATGGCGTGATTAGAGTTCTTTCCATGTTAACTTGGAAGGTCTCACACTTTTTATTATCTTCAATTTAAAAAAGATGAAAAACAGTAGCACGTTAATAGGTTCATTATTTTTCTGCAGCTTGCTCGAAGATATACAGGAGGCCATAAAGGATCAGTTTCTTGTTTGATGACTTTCATGGCTTCTTCTGGTGAGGTAGTTCCATAATTGAAACATTAGAAAGTTTCTTTGTCTATGGGAGTTTGTATGGCATTAAAAAATATTACCTAGTATAATGTGAGTCTCAATAACATATATAACTGTGCTCAGTTGTGTTTTTATTGAGAAAATGAGATATGTTTTTCATATTGTGTGTCAGGAATGTAACACCATCATGATTGCAGATGCTTGAAAACTGACTTGGATTGATTTCTGTATGGATTCTTCTTACTAATATGTTGAAATTTTTTGAAGTAAAATATCTCCAATGGGGCCTTTTTACCGAGCACTATATAGTATTCTGAAGAGGATTTACTTGGTAAATGAAATCACCTTGTCCAATTGTTTGTTTCATCCCATCTTATGCGCTTCCTGTATATTTATGCTAAGATCTATTATCCACATCTATGGAATTGATAGAGTAATGTATGTTGTTCCTTCTTTCAGTTAGATTTTATATTCTGGTTTCTGAATTTTTTCTGTATATTTCCTAAAGAATGGAAAACTCGCTTAGGTCTCCTATTGAAATGTTTTTCACATACCTCTTCTTATAAAGACTATTTAGTTTGTCAACAATAACATTGAGCTTTTAACCTAGCATAAAATGTGCATATATTCTGACATATTCTCCTGATGAATTGAGAAAAAAATAGATATTCAAGCCAATTAATTTTCTGACTTGTTTAGAGCCAGCATTTTTTAGTTTACATGTGTTCTATCATTTGTGTGCAACATCCTGGTATTTATTTTTTGACCATTTGGGAGATCATTGAGTTGATCTCTAGGTAACGCAGTCAGGGATGAGTCAAATTGATTTTAAGATTTTTCTTTTAAAAGAAAAATCGTTCTCTATTTGAATCAAAAGAAATCTTATGCATATACAAAATCTAACACAATAGGATGAGTGATCAACTTAACAGATACCTCAATAAGACCAGCAGTATGAATGTTACTCAAAAGAGAAAAAAAATATATTTATTTAGAATCCTTTTTATTCATTAAAACAGCCAGAACCGTTTATATGAGAATTCTGGAAGAACTTTGGTACAAGCATAACACATCGATCATTGCTGATACTCTGTCTCGTGCTTTATTTGTTATGCAGTTATAAAAACCATGATATTCAGTTCAGAAGATTTAGATATATCATTAAGATATATTGTCTTTTTCTGCAATTAGATATATTATGTTTAACGTATAATCACTTCAGGTCTTTTGGTACTGTGTGAACCTTTGTTAGTTGCAATTGATTTTGGCCTGTCAATCTTGACAATTTCATTTTCTCCTATTGTCACGTAATTAAATTTGCCTTATATTAACATTCTACATACCAATAATTAACTAGCCTTTAACAGCCACCTTAATTACCTACTTATTAAGAATATGGCTGTTTTTTTTTTCCTTCTGTTATGATAACTTGAAAGATGCACCTGCCAGGTACTTAGCAAAGGTTCCTACTTCACCCATTTTTAAGTTGAAATATTCAGGTAGAATAGTTTCAGTTGCTAGATAGCATATTCTTTACTTCATCAGATGTTCACCATAAGGCTTAAAATCTCATTACATATTATATGCAAGTCTTGGGAAATTTTATGTAGTCATACTGTTTGATTGCTATGTTGGTTGAAATTTCTGGTCTTGCTAATCTTTTTTAGGGGCGAGCCCATCTCATCTACTCTAATGAAGTTAATAATTTAGTCACTGGAAATATCAATTGTTTGATAGGGGATCAAATTAGAAGGATCCACAAATAGGTGGATGGTAATACTGCTAAAAACAAAACAAGTGAAATATAGGCTCCAGAGATTACAATGTCGGAAGAAATTCCGTATGTGATGCTTATCTATTGCAAGTAGTTTCACAACTTCCAAAAATATCTGCAATCCTTTTCTAAGTAAATAATAAATAAATTGAGGAATATTGGAAGTTGTATTTTCTCCAATTGCAGTGAGATTTCCACTCCCTAACCTTCTTTCCAATTTGTGCAGGAAATCGTATTATGCATCTTTTCTTTATTGTTTTTTTTAAAATTTTGTTTATGTACATAGCTCTCTTCTATTCTCGTGCTTTTGAATTAGGCCCTTTTGGTTTCTGGTGGTGGTGATGGCTTGCTTGTGATTTGGAATGCGGAATATGGCCAAGATTCAAGGGACTTTGTCCCTAAGTCAATGTTAAAAGTAAGTATCATCTTATTAACTATATATTTCTTTCTATTATTTTCTCTTAATGATCAAGCATTTTGAGGTTAACAGTTTGTTACATAGTTCTGCTCTCTCATACTGGTGATTGATGGTAAAAGAATTTAGTCTTCTTATGCTATTTTAAGGCACACAGTGATGGAGTTGTTGCTGTTGACCTTTCTCGTGTGGCCGGTGCTCCACCACACCTCATTTCGATTGGTGCAGACAAGACCTTAGCTATATGGGACACAAAGTCATTTAAGGTCCTAATGAATTTTTGCCATGTGATACAGTTGTCATGATAGGTAATCAACAGTGTTTTTATGGTTCTATAAATCAACCTATTCGTATGATCTCTAGGAACTGCGAAGAATTAAACCTGTCCCAAAGTTGGCTTGCCGTAGTGTGGCATCTTGGTGTCACCCTCGAGCTCCGAATCTTGAAATCTTGACATGTGTTAAAGATTCTCATATATGGTAAGTATACTCTATCAAGATGACTCCATCTTACAGACAAATAGTACCATAAAAGGGTAAAGATTTGTTTTGGTCAACTTTCACCAATTTTAATTTTAGTCTGCAACTTTTTCAACTTTGAAGATAGTCCCTTAAGTTTACCAAATTCAACTTTTTCGTCTTTTAACCGGCTAAAACAGGTTAACAAACACCACATTTTTGTCCTTTTGACCGGCTAAAAGGACGAAAGTCGAATTTGGTAAACTAAGGGTCGAATTTGGTAAACTAAGGGTCGAATTTCAAAGTTGAAAAAGGTAGCGGACTAAAACCAAAATTGATGCAAGTTAAGTGACAAAAATAAACATTTACCCTTAATTCATCGGAACGCATCATGTTTGATGTTTGACACTACTCACTTTATTTGAATTCTTGTTTGATGAGAAACCTTAATTTTGCATTAACCTTTGATAGGGCGACTGAGAATCCTCTTAATTCTCCTCTGACGAGGCCATTATGCGAACTCTCTTCATTAGTCCCTCCCCAGTTTCTTGCACCTCACAAGAAGCTGAAGGTACAATTTTTAATATTTTTCAACTTTGATCAACACTTGGGTTCACCAGTTGCACCGTGCAACACAACTAATACTATTCAATAAAATCAACTAATACTGGTCAGAGAAAGCAGCTAATACTGACCAACTGATACCTTTTTATATAAAACTAATACCATTTAAAAATGAACGATGCAACTGGTTCATATATGGAAAGAAGTATTTGCCATTAACTTTTTGTAGAGTTGAGTCATTAATAAGTTGACAGCTGGATATTGGATACCATATGAACTTATACTTCGTTTCTTCGACAGGTTTATTGCATGATTGCACACACTTTACAACCTCATCTTGTTGCAACTGGTTCCAACATCGGAGTCTTTGTCTGTGAAATAGATTCCAAAGCACTCCCACCTGCAGCTCCACTCCGAACACCACCGGGAAACCGGGAACATGAAGCTGTCTATGTTGTTGGAAGGGAATTGAAGCTACTTCAGTTTCAATTGTCAAATCCGGCTCCTGGCTCGTTGAACGACACTGGAAGACTCAGAGGAGACGTACCAGAACAGCTCCATGTTAAGCAGATTAAAAAGCGCATTAGCACTCCTGTTCCACATGATTTTTACTCAGTTCTCTCTATTAGTTCTTCAGGGAAGTAAGTGATGGCTTTGCTCTTTTATATCTGTTACCTAATGACAGTTTTGCTCTTTTATGTTGTCAATATTTTTACTGTCAAAGATCGTCCTGTAACTTTCGTCAAGTCCTGTCATTTTTTTCTTTTGTTTCAATTTGGTCCTTTCGGTGCAGTGGCGGATTTAGGGTTCGAAATTTGGGGATACATTTGAGTAGGATTTGAAATTTGGGGATACATATGAATATTTTTTTACCTAATTATACATAATACTAAAATACAATTTTATTTTTTTAACACAAGGTATAAAGGGGGGTACATTTTATTTTGGGGGTACAATTGTACCCCCATGTACCCCCTTCCCTCCGCCACTGTTGCGGTGTCAATTTTGGTCCAGTAAAAGCATACTAGACTAAAATTGGACACTAGAAAGGACCAAAATTGACACCAAAAAGGCTAAATTTGAAAATGTAAAAACATGAAGAACTAACACTGCCAAAGTTACAGGATGAACTCTAAAAGTTCAAAGTGAATAAAGCTATTATGTAGCAAATACTTCTATTCACATGCAACTCAAGTACATTTTTGAATGGTCATTGAACAATATTAATTTTTTTCACTAAACAACATTATTTGTTAACTAGTTGTATGGTGCAACCGGTGCACCCAAAGTGTTACTCTATATGTATCTGTATGTGCCTAACTGTTAGATAATTATTTGGATTCATACTGCTTTTTCCATGACAAGATGCTGTTAATATTTACACTTTGATTTTCCCAAATTCGAAGGTATCTGGCCATTGTCTGGCCTGATATACCCTACTTCTCAGTTTACAAGGTCAGAGACTGGTCGGTTGTTGATTCAGGCAGTGCACGCCTTTTGGTTTGGGACACCTGTAGAGACAGATTTGCCCTTCTTGAGTCTATATTACCCCCAAGAATGCCCATAATTTCCAAAGGCAGCTCATCAAGAAAAGCAAAGGAAGCTGCAGCTGCCGCCGCACAAGCTGCTGCAGCAGCCGCCACAGCAGCTTCATCAGCCACCGTCCAAGTTCGTATACTGCTGGAAGACGGAACATCAAACATATTAATGAGGTCTGTTGGTAGTCGAAACGAACCAGTTAGTAGTTTGCATGGGGGAGCACTACTTGGTATTGCCTATAGGCCATTCAGAAGGATGGGGGCAGTTCAGTCAATTCCAGTTTCAGGATATGGAAGTCGTTCCGCTTCTTCTTTCAACACCATGGACGATGGATTTCTTTCAATGAGAAATTCAAACGAAGCTTCACCCCACAACTTCCAGTTATACAGTTGGGAAACCTTTCAACCAGTTGGGGGGCTTCTCCCTCAACCAGAATGGACTGCTTGGGATGAAACTGTAGAATATTGTGCTTTTGCCTATCAACACTACATCGTCGTATCTTCCTTGCGCCCTCAGTTTCGGTACCTAGGTGACGTGGCGATTCCGTATGCTACTGGTGGTATCTGGCACCGAAGGCAGTTGTTTGTTACTACACCAACCACGATCGAGTGTGTCTTTGTGGATTCTGGTATTGCCCCTATTGACATAGAGACGAATAGAAGGAAAGAAGAAATTCGTTTAAAAGAGGCACAATCTAAAGCTTTTGCACTACATGGAGATTTAGCACTTATTTCAGTTGGAAGTAAACAATCGGCTTCGAAAGAGAGGTCAACATTGAGACCCCCTATGTTACAAGTTGTCAGGCTAGCTTCTTTTCAGCACACTCCATCCATACCTCCTTTCATAACCCTTCCTAAACATCCTAAAGCTGACAACCAATCAATCATGGAAGAAAGGAAGGTTAATGAGGTTGCTGTTGGTGGTGGTGGGGTTGCAGTGGCGGTTACTAGGTTTCCAGCAGAACAAAAACGACCCGTGGGACCCCTCGTTCTTGCAGGGGTGAGAGACGGGGCCCTCTGGCTAATAGATAGATACATGTGTGCTCATGCAATCTCACTTAGCCATCCTGGAATCCGATGCCGATGCCTTGCAGCGTATGGGGATGCTGTTAGTGCGGTGAAATGGGCAAGTAGACTCGGGAGAGAACATCACGATG
This sequence comes from Stenogyne calaminthoides, assembly GCA_037126765.1. NCBI lineage: Eukaryota > Viridiplantae > Streptophyta > Magnoliopsida > Lamiales > Lamiaceae > Stenogyne > Stenogyne calaminthoides. Next base: position 19,615,469 of record JBBCBC010000031.1, on the reverse strand, counting down.
ATTTGGCACAATTTATGGTCGGAATGGGTTACGCGACTGAAGCACTTCACTTGCCTGGAATATCCAAGAGGTTGTGATATGGTCCACATTATTGTCCTACTATTATTAGGGTAAATGTCATTTTAGTCTTTTATCTTACACCCATTTTGATTTCAGTTATCTTTCTTTTTCTATTTTGAAATTCGTCCCTTTAACTTTATCAAATTCAATTTTTTGGTCCTTTTACCGGTTGCAACAGATAAACATACCAGTAATTACAGACGTGGCAATTTTCTGGTGAATGCCACGTGATTACCTTAAAGTTTACCTCTCACAGCCGGTAAAATGACCAAAAAGTTGAATTTGGTAAAGTTTCGGGACAAAGATTAAAGTCAAAGTGGGTATAAATTATGGGACAAAAAAGAACATTTGCCCTTATTATAATTAAGGTCTTTTACATTCAAGTTCTTTAATAAACAGCTTGTGGGCTTGACGAAGTGGAATAGCTTTAGTGGTTAGAGCACCACTACCTATGCCGTGAGGTCATGTGTTCGAGTCATCATTTGACCTTTAAAAAAAAAAAAAACAGCATGTGGTCTTTATTGCCAAGGGCTGAGCTAGGGTTTATGTTTTAGCCTTATTTATATACTGATATTATATGTCGTTAGATCATCTAGGAGGAATCATTGTGTTTGAAGTCAGCTTAATTGCTTGGGCAGGAATTATTTCCCGTGATCGATTAATAATAGTGTCGACTTATGTCAATTTTGTGTGTTCAACCCTTTGACTCTATCAGGTTGGAATACGATCTAGCGTTGCAGAGTAATGATCTGAAAAGAGGCCTTCAGTGCCTTTTAACAATGAGTAACAGCAGGGATTTAGGACATGAAACTTTTGACTTGAATGACATTATGAATTTGTCATCAAAGAAGGAAAATGTTGTAGATGCTGTTAAAGGAGTAGCTAAATTTGCAAAAGAGTCTCTTGACCTTATTGATGCTGCTGATGCTACTGGAAATGCTGAAATTGCTCGCGAGGCTCTTAAGAGATTAGCAGCTGCTGGTTCGGTCAAAGGAGCTCTACAAGCCCATGAATTGAGAGGGCTCGCTTTGCGCCTTGGAAATCACGGCGAGTTGACACGCCTCAGTGTATGTGTATGCTTCATATTAGTTTCCTGTTGTCATATGCTTTTCTGCAGAATTTGAGACCTTCAACTGGATTTCACTATATATATATATATATATATATATATGTGTGATTAATATCATTTTGCTAGCTGCACACAAATTTTATCAAACTGGTACCTGCACATTTTTTCCGATTGAATCTACTACTCAGAATTGACTCCAGTTGCAACCTGTATTTTATTTTAGTAGTTTTTGCCGGCCAAAAGTCGAACACATGATTTGTGTACTGTTTCTCAAGGGTATATCCTTCCATTCAAGATAAAATGCATTGGTTTTATCAGGGGTTTTTAAGTATTTCAAGTGATAAGTGTACTATGTAGTACGCTTATGTTTCAGATGTAATATGGAAGAAGAAAGGATAATTGGCTTTGAATTACTTTATTGTCCTCGCGTTAATCTTGAATAGACGGATATACCCCTGAGAATAGGATTTAGGAAGCAAGTCAAGTGTTCAACTTTTGGACCGGAAAAACCTCTTAGAGACTAAAACATACCTGTTGCAACTATAATCAATTCAGAGCGACTAGTGAGGCACACTTGCATGAAACGGTTTTATGGCGAGACGGAGTATAATTTGGACATGATACTTTAACATTTTGGAAGGGGTGGGTGTTGATTTGTATTAGTTTGTACCCCGTCTCGTGTATGAGACCGTCTTATACGAGTTTTTGTCATTCCGAGTTGTATAGGACGCCCGGAAAAGAAATGTAAATGTATTAGTTCGATAAAATGGGTATAATGCAGGTGGCAAAATGATATTAACCCTCATATATACACACAAACATACATATATTTGTTACGCAACATATGTTTATTGATTCTGGGGATGCATATACTGCAGAATCTGGTGAGCAATTTGGTATCCATCGGGTCAGGACGAGAAGCAGCATTCGCAGCAGCACTTTTGGGGGACAATGTGCTCATGGAAAAGGCATGGCACGACACAGGAATGCTTGCTGAGTCTGTGCTGCATGCTCATGTAAAATAATTTCCTTAAACATCTGTGAATCAATTATTAAAATTATTCTCTATATAACCTCCTGTGTTTTATTCAGGCTCACGGTAGACCTTCATTAAGGAGCCTAGTTCAGGAATGGAACAAGGCGCTGCAAAAAGAGATGGACCACACACCCACCACTAAAATGGATGCTGCAGATGCATTCTTGGCTTCCCTCCAGCAATCCGCCATCTCAAGCCTCCAAGATTCTGCGAAGAAACCCCCCATCGAAATTCTTCCAGCTGGGATGGCCTCTTTATACGGGCCCAACCCAGGTCAATCTGGTACGAAGAAGCCCCTGCTTGCTCCTCAAGTGCAGAGTTCCCAGCCCCAAATTGGTAAACAATTGCTTCTAGAAGGCCCGACTCCAGAATCTGGTGAACCGGGGGCTGCTGTGGACCCACCGAAAACCGAAACAGGGGATGCAGTGAATCCAGCAAAAACTGAAACAGGGGATGCAGTGAATCCACCAAAAACCGAACCAGGGGATGGAGAGAATCCAGCGACGTCTGAACCAGGTTCTGAAGATTCGAAACCGGATGGAGGGGCCCAATCTGAGGCAACGAATGCGTCTGTTGAACGAGTCACCGTGTCAGGTGATGAACCCACCGAGTTGCAACCGAGTGATCAAGAACATGCGGAGAATGAGGAGCAGAGTTCATTGGCAACGAGTGTTTCGGACGCACAAGGAAATGCCCCACCAGCGTCCGAGGATAGTAGTGTTATTGCCACAAGTGAAGCTCCCCAAAAATCAAATGACAAAAAAACAGAAGCTGATGCTGAGGTTTCCATGATTGACTTCACTTAAAAAATAAAAACAAATAAAAAAGCACAAATTGCTTGTCAATAAAACAATGTTCAGCTCTATCATAAACCAATAAACTCCTAGCTAATGGAAATTTATAGATTTATTTATCTTTGTATTCATGAATCCTCAACTATATGAAGGATTCCTGATCAAATTAAGTAGACACTTAATTTCTTGTAATGAGTTTGTTCTACGGAATAATCATGTCTTTCTTGTAAGATAAATAAACTATGCAATTGATTATGAGATCTGAGAATATGTTCCCATAATCCCATGATTGTTCGTTGTTGAATTAAAGTATCCAAATCCGTGCCTGACAAGTTTAAAAGGAAAATAGTGACAACATTTTTCGAGTCTCAGTCACACCCTCATTTGTGAGATGTAGAGAAAAAAAGTTCTTTTCGTCCCATAACATTTTCGTAATTCATTTTTCGTTCCAAAAAATTTAACTACCCAATTTTAGTTCACTAATTACTTTGATTGTCCAATTTTGGTTTCATTTTTGCCGAAAAATAGAAAATTATCATTTTTGGACATGCGCCAGTTAAAATTGCGGGTTCCCGAGCTCGTAACTGACGTGAAACTGACGGTTAAAAGGAAAGTTCATTTTCCTAAATAACTAAAAAGAACAAGAAAATTTATGTTAAGTGCGTAAAAGATGAATTTTTAGCGTCTACGCCAACTACGAACTCGGGAAATTCCAATTTTAATCGACACGTGACTTGCGCGTGATAAAAAAAAAAAAAGAGACAATTTTATGTTTTCCAGTGAAAATGAGATTAAAATTGAACAATCGAGAAAGTTATGGAATCAAAATTGAATAGTTAAATTTTTTAGGACGAAAATGAAATTATAGGTAAATCACGGGATCAAAAAACATTTTTTTGTCGTGAGATGTATGACCAAACATAATTTTCTTTTTCATTTTTCATTACAACTTAAGTGCACATATAAGTTTCACATGAATAAATACAGTCGTAACAGCCAATTGAAACGCGCATCTCCAAATGCATATTTATACAAGTTTGAACGATCAAAGATAATCAACAAGTCCAAATAGAATCATCAAACAATTTCAACATGAATCCCATAGCCACTACGTTAATCAAGATCGCAATCTTGTCACTAATTATCGTTGCAATTGTTGATAAATCCGAAGCAATGTACGATTATCCGCCGCCAAAAGACGATTGCTTCTCATATTTAGAGCCGGAATGCATTAATGCAATCAATACAACAATATGCCAAGAAACAAATGTTCCAGTGAATAAGACTGTAACAGAAACTTGTTGTAGCGATATTTTTACACTTCCTTATTCGTTCGATTGCTACAGTCTGGTAATGGTTAAGGCTCTCATACAACAAAATCCTTGCAAGAAAAAGAATGTGCATGAGATGGAATTGAGAGGTCAACAAATTGATGATTATTGTGAGAGTTTATATGATCCTAAGTGAGGATATATAGTTGTATTATAATAAATAAATTTATTTTCCATTTTATGTATTAGTAGTTGTACTTCACCGTGGATCTGATGCATGTTACAAAATGATATTAGTGGTCTGACGAAGGGTATTACTTATTACTAAAAATAAAATAAAAATTATTCATGATACTGAAAGACATGATTTATATTATGGAACAATATTAATCGCGATAATTGAAGGGTATAATTTATTACAAAATAATATTAGTTGTGATAACTGGAGTGTCGTGTCTATAAATATGAAATCAATTTCATGGTGAACAAGTTTTATACGATACGAACTCTGTCACATTTTGCTAACCATCTTAATTCCATTGATTAAAGAAAATATATACTAAATTATCTAGATACCAATGCAAATTAAAGTTAGGTTGAATGACTTATTTGGTAAATGTGACAGTCATGGTTAGGTAATTAATTTGCATCGGTCAATCTTCCCCATACCTGATACCTCTCATTGCTATCATTCTATTTTATCTTTTATCTAAGCAAGGATATCAATAATTTCATCTCCTAACTTGCTGTAGCTACAAAATGTAGTAAGGTAGTTAAACTCTAATTAATCTCCATTCATCTTTATGATATCATTGATATATATATATATATATATATGTAACGTAAATTAGGAACTTAAATGTGAACACAACACATGCTTTGTTGTTGCACACAAAAAAAGCAATACCAAACACAACACATGTTTTGTTGTTTGCACTTTGCAACCGAACATATATAATAATTTTATTTTCTAATTAATTTCGTATAGGTTCAACATGCTTGTAAATTTCTCCGTCTATAAATAAAGTCTGATTTCGCCAACTAAATTACTTACAATTTTACACACACACACACACCCATTTTGCTTCAAATTTACCTCGAAATTTCTTGAAATGAAAATTCCAATTATGTCAATCCTTGTCATATTGATCACTCTTTCTTCAGCCTTCACAAATATTCCGGTGAAGAGCGGCAGCAACTGGTACCGTAGTACATTTATATTAGCCGGCCAGTCGAATATGGTCGGGTTTGGCGGCTTCTACAAGCTCCCCAACGGCATGTACGCGTGGGACAGAGACGTCCCACGCGAATGCCAGCTGGACCTGCTGATTTCGAAGCTCAACGGTAACTTGTCCTTCGAAGAGGCGACCGAGTATAGGCCCAGAGATGCTCTTTGCCCGTTCGATTCTCGAACGGGACCCGGGCATTGGGGAGATAGGTCTCGCGCCCTGTGCCGTCGGAGGGACCAGCATTAGCCTGTGGGGACGCACAACATGGCGAGTTGGGCCCGCGCAGCGGTGAGCCTCGGCGGAGTGATACGTGCGCTACTCTGGTATTAGGGGGAGGCTGAAACCGCGACCGAAGAGGCGGCCACAGTTTACAAAGCGAGATTGCGGCAGTTTATATCGAATGTGTGAAGCGATTTGGCGATGCCTTTGCTGCCCGTGATTGAGGTATTACGTAGTCTCTCAATAACAATATTAGCTATATAATTGAAAAGTATTAGTTGTATAATAGAAAAGTATTAATTGTATAACATAAAAGTATTAGTTATATAATAGAATTAAAATTTAAGATGAAATGAAATTCTTTTAATATTAGTGTATATATTTATTGCATGCAAAATTTATCAAGATTATAAGTCAAGAAGAAGTCAAAGAGAGTAAAAGCGGCTATCTGATACTTTTCTATTATTGCTTAAGTTACTTCTTTCTCTAGCTTTACGTTTGTAACTTGTAATAGCTAATACTTTTCTATTATATAACTAGTACTTTTCAGTTATATAGCTAATACTGTTACTGACAGCTCCGCATACCTCAATCACGGGCAGCAAAGGCATCTCCAGATCACTCCGCACATCCGATATAAACTGCTGGAGTCTTGCTTTGTAAACCGTGGCCACCTCTTCAGTCGCAGTATCAGCCTCCCCCTGATACCAGAGAAGCGCCCATATCACTCCGCCGAGGCTCACCGCCGCGCTGGCCCATCATGTTGTGTGCCCCCACAGACTAATGCTGGTTCCTCTGACGGCACGAGACCTATCTCCCCAATGCCCCGGTCCCGTTCCAGAACGAGAAACGGGCAAAGGGCATCCGGGGCCTATACTCGGTCGCCTCTTCGAAGGACAAGTTACCGTCGAGCTTCAAAATCAGCGGGTCCGGCTGGCATTCGAATGGGACCACTCTGTCCCACGCGAGTGTGCCGTTGGGGAGCTTGTAGAAGCTGCCAAAACCAACCATATTCGACTGGCCGGCTAATATAAATATACTACGGTACCGGTTGCTGCAGCCCTTCACCGGAATATTAGTGAAGGCTGAAAGAGTGATCAAGATGACAAGGATGGACATAATTGGAATTTTCATTTCTAGTGTTTGGGTATCAGAATGTGTGTTTGTATGTAAGATTGTAAGTAATTTAGTTGGAAAACTGAGGGTTTATTTATAGATGGAAAATCTGCTGCATGGATTTAATTATTGTATGAAATTATTATATGAGTTCGGTATATAGTACTTCAAATTAAGTGCAACAACAACGCATGCATGTGCTTGGTATCATAAAAATGAAAGGAAATTAGAGTTACCTTACTTTATTTTGTAGCTACATCAAGTTAAATTATTGAGCCTTGTTAAGATAAAAGACAAAATAGAATGATGTGTATCAATGACTTTTACATTAACCAAATGAGTCGGTGACTTGAGCATTCAAATGCACCGTGTACTCATACAATTGAATGATCCAAAAAAAAATATTTAATCTATTGAATATATTACACATTTTTTGTGGATATATGGATGGACATAATTGGGATGATCATTTCTAGTGTTTGGGTATCAGAATTTTTCTAACCAAATAAGTCTACTTGCATTGATTAATTGATCAAGATAAGAGGCACTTGTAAGACAGATGTCACACGTGAAGTAAGCGGCTAGTGTACCTAATGCATACACGATTTTATTGTGTTTATATTTTATGTCAAGCAATCATAAAATTCCAAAATTCTATATCTTTCTCGGAATTTTTTTTTTCCAAAATTCTATGTGGAAAGCATAAAATGTAAAATCATAAATCCACAACCATTGTATATAGATGTTGCTAATTTTGGGTTAATACCCATATATCTTCATGTGTATACGAGTTTAATAATTTTATAAAATTGCGCTCAATTTTTATTTTTTTTATCAAATTACAACTAATTAAATGAATATATATATATATATATGTAGGTTTCATTTGCAATTGAATTGAATGCATGAATGAATAGATTAGTAACAGCTCTACATGCCTATATACAAATAAGTTTAGGGGATATATCATTAACCCAATATATACTAATTAAAAAAATTCATGTCACAATCTTCCATGTCTATATATGTTAATCAATATCACAATCTTCTTGATAATTAACATCGCAATTCTTGATGAATCCCAAGCAATAAAAGATTATCTGCCTCCAAATTGCTACAAAAACTTAAATAATGAGTACAAGATTGAAATCGCTACTGCAATATGTCAGGAAAAAGATGTTCCGATAAATACGAATGTGACATATATGGTTGTTGTTTAGATGTTCTTTTTCTTCCTAACTCGTTAGATTGCTTCTCCAAAATATTGGTAAAGGATCTCATACAAAAATTGAGATTTTTTAAAAATCTTCCGGCTACATACACAAGTGAACTATCATGTAATAATTTTTTTTTATTTTTTTTAAAGTGTTACATGAGGTGCACATGTTTTTTCCGACGATATTTTAAGATTTTCAAAAAAAATATTCCGGCTAACTACACAAGTGAATGTCATGTAACCAAAAAAAAATATCAATTTTGAAGTGTTAGACGAGGTGTACATGTTTTTTCCGACTATGTTTTAAGATTTTCAATAAAAAAAAGACTGAAATTGACACATTTAGGACTAAAATTGAAAAAGTAAAAAGTTATACGACTAAAAATAGAATCATCCAAAATTATAGGACTAAAAATAATATTTTTTCTAGTAGAATAAGATATGTAAAAGATGAAAGGAAAAGAAAATACCAACAACACAAAGAAGGACTAAACTTGCGCAAAAGACTTGAAAAAAAAGCCCATATCCACGAGGCAACCAAGTGTATTTGTAAAAATTATTATAAAATTTTTCAATAATACACTTTTATCTCTTAATTTTTCTTTTGTCCGCTTGAATGTTGCTTTTAAAACATTCAAACATACAGCCCATATTCAAAAAGAAACCAGTGAAAGGAGGTCTCGTTCACCGCCGGCAACCACCACTAGAGGCTCGTCCACCACCACCACCATTTTAAAAGTTTATTCGTTAAGTTTTTAGAATTTTGGATAAAGTGGGATTTTAGAATAGTGTTGAAAACATGTGTTTTAATGTACAAATTTGTATAGATACAAATTAATCAATTTAGGAATTTAATTAATTTGTGGGTCTAAGATGACTCTGGGTCAAGGATGAGTTGGGTAAAGTGAAATTGAGTCTCAAATTTGTATGTATACAAATTTGTATCCTAGATTTTTTTTTGTTATTTAATATTTATATAATATCTTATTTATGTACAATTTGTATCGTATTTACACGAAATGAATGGATTTTTGTGAAATTTAAAAATAGACTGCGTATGTAAAATTCGGACCTACTTTTTTGAAAAGTATGTAAAAATTAGAAAAAGAAATTCAAAGTTTTATATATTTTTCTGAAAATAATGAAAACAATATTTTTCGGATAAATCTTTTGAAAACACATTAAATTTTGAAATATTTTTTCAAAATACATATAAAATATCAAAACTTTTTTCCGAATTTCACAAAAAATTTCAAAGTTTTTTTTTCGAATTTACTTCAGAATATCTGAATATCAGGCTCGAAATTTTCAGGGATAAAACAACGTATTTTAACGGAAAAAAGGTGAGTCCCTTCATAGATTGACCCAGATACTTCCCGAACACTTTTCTTCTTTTTATTGGACGTTATTTTTAAAATGTTTCTGCTTTTAAGGGATAAAAGAGATATATGTGATTTCAAGAGAGAGAAGAGAAAAGGGTAATTTTGACATTTTATTAATATATTAATATATTAAAATTAGCTAAGTGGTGTATTTCCTAAAAGAAATGGTGGTAATAACCTGGGCCCTATGTATATCATGCAGCCTAATTATTAAATGGGTTAAAATTGGATCCAAATTTCTATCATTTGAATGATGCAATTAGTTCTTGCAAGTGTAACTTATATATACACATAAATTTTCTTGGAATATAGATGCACGTAAACACGTAATCCATGCGCAGCGGAGTTAAATAGTTCATCAACAATGAACAGTTAATTGCATAACCAAGAACGATTAATCATAACGAGAAATCTTGCGGTAATTCAATAGCAGATTTCTCATCTACGGTATCCACGTAATCCCCGTGAACAGATTTGCACAGATTTGTCAGCGTTGAATCTGAGACGGAATTTGCTAGGAAAATTTATATTCTAGATTTTATGGAGAAACTAGGTTTTCTTGTTGTCGTAACTAATGAATCCCGGGATGTCATATATATAGGGAGAGATTGACTTAAATTCTAAGCCATCTTTATTAGGAAGATAATTCATAATCTTGCAAAACAAATCTCAAACATATGTTTTTCCCTACAGATATTTTCCTACAATAATATTCCATAATATTATTTGAGATTCCTATTTAATTAAATCTAATTTAATTAAATAGTAATAATAATTAATTCTAAATTAATATATTATTAATTCTCCATAAATTAAATATTAAATCTAATTTAATACTTAATCAACCAACTATAATCTGTACACGAGAATTACTTGTTGTGTGACCCATAGACCCTCATATATCAAGCGATTAGTCAAACTAACGGTCTTAATTGAACCCTAGACAATAAATCAGACATTCTCAATATATGAGGTACATTGCGAGAAACGTGCAACTACCTGTAACTAAAACATTGACTATTACGATTTCCTCCTTTCATTTACGAATACTCGATTAGTCTTGAACATGATGAAGTGACTATTCAAATAACTTAATCATATTATCTTCAATCACTAATTGATCATTTGTGTCACACTTGGCCACATAGTCCAAGTTGACGTGCATTGGCCAATGACTTTGATCCAATTATGATGAGAAGATGAGTATTCTCTCTAAATCCACTTTGAGGAATGAATTCTATTTTTGGCTCAACTACCACGCACATGCACTTCGTGATGAACCCAATTCAAGCCATATCTACCCATAGACGGGTGCAAGCGTCGGTCATTGTCAAAGTTCATCATCCCACACATGTCGTGCGTATTGACCTCAAGTTAAAGGAGTATCGCATCGCTCCCACATATAGTGGAACTACATCAAACGGTTGCTCGGATGAGTATACCAATACCAAGGTATTTGTGCATCCATCATGAGATACCTAGTATCTCGTAGTAAGTGAGATCTTACTACACTCTCTAAGAGTATGATGCAGATCGCACACCAATCTCCATTGCATAATTAATATCACATTCATGATGATCCTTGATCGGGGCTATTTGAGAATCACACTTTAAGTCATCTGAGTTCTCACATCTCAACGACAGCAGTGATTCAAGGGAACACAAATAAGAACAAATGTAAACAATCAAACATAATATTCTAATAAGTGTAACGCCATACATTTAATATTAAATAAATAATAATATTAAACCAACACTGAATATTATCTTAGCATTATGTCCATACAAAAGATTGTCTTTAGGACACCAACACTAACAAATTTATGTATCGAATTCATTATCCATTTATTATTTGTTCCATCAAGACGAATCTTTATTTTCATTACCATTAAAAATGGCTTACTTTTTACACAGACAATATTTGAGGCATTCTTCAGTTTTCTTTTAGGTCAGCAGATAAAGAAAAACACACCTAGGGATGTCAATGGGTCGGGTCGAGTCGGGTACTTAGATACCCGGACCCGACCCACTCTTGAAATGGGGCGGGGCGGGGAGACCCATATTAAATATCTTTTTATATTTTATTTTATTTTAAAATTTAAAATATTGATATCAATAGATAATTTTAATTTAAATAACATATTATATTTCATATAGACCTAAAAAACGTCTATAAAGTTGAATTTTTGTTATCTACATATTAATAAATATAAAAAATATAAAAATATATTATATTTATATATATATATATAACATATATTTTGATTTTTAATATATAAAACGGGACACGGGTCCGGGTCGCGAGTCCCGAGTAATACCTAGACCCGCCCCGTTTCATTACGGGTCCGGGGCGGGTCCGACCCAAACAATGCGGGTCAGGGTGGGTCGGGGCGGGCTGGTGTAATATTGCCATCCCTAAACACACAGCATGGACATATATGTTCCATTGCCATTTGCTATGTTTTATTTGATTGATACATAGGGGGTGACTGATGAGCATTCGATATGTCGGTTATCAAAATAACTGAATCGAATAAAAAATTGAATTAATTAAACTTTTCACCATTATAAATTAAAATCAAATCGAATATACATAAAATCGAGACTAATCGAAATCAAATTTTTTTGATCGGTTTCAGTATAAAATTGAAAAATCGAATAATGTTCTTGTCTTTAAATTTGATGTTTTTTAAAGCAAAAAAAACATGTTATGTCCATAAATATGCTTAAATTCTCAAATTGCATAGCATGTTCATATTATAAATAATAAAAAAAACTCAATTTATAGATATTATACAACAAAAAATAACTCAATTTATAATTAAGTAAGTACATAAATGAACTAAGGCTTATAAATTATATATATATATATATATATATATATATTATTTTATTGGATTCGATTTTTTATTTTACTATATGTTTACCTTAAAAATCAAAGTAGAATACCAAAATGTTTAAATTTCAAAACCAAAATCAATACCTTATATCAAATTAAAGGAATCGAATTTATATTTCGATTAGGCTCGGCTCAATTATTCGGTTATTATGAAATAGCACTATAAAAAAATTATCATTTAACAAGGGCATTAACGAGGGTTATAAAAGCCCTCGTTAATAACAAGGGTTTTAAAGAGGGTTTTTGATAATCCTTGACATTAATGAGGAATTTCATAGCCCTTACTACTAATGGGAGCTTTAACGTGCAATAAATTTTCCCTCATTAATACCGAGGGCTTTAACAAGCACCTTAATAACCCTCGCTAATAGTGAGGGCGTAGTCCCCTAGTTTAAAATACATAAAATACATGATACATATTTATTAAAAAAAAAAATTAATACATGGACATCTAGCTCAATGGTAATTTCATGCACATGATGATAGTGAAATGTTTTGGGTTCAAGCCCAGAACTCACGATTAAAAAACACATAAAATGTATGATACATATTCAAAAAAATTAAAATTTAATGAATAATACATAAAATGTATGATACATATTTAAAATAAATGAAAATTCAATGAATAAGTCATATGCATATGGCAGCGAGATGTTCAGGGTTCGAACCCCAGATCTCGCAATTCTCGATCGCACTTTTGAAGTTGTGATCGCATTTTATAATTTTTAAGAATAAAACATATAATACATATTTATTAGGAATGAACATTTAATAAATGAGTCATTTAGCCCAACGACAACTGTAGGGAATATATCTATATTTTTGTTTACTTTGGAAGTTGTGACATTGAGATATGCATCAGCCAGTTTCTTCCCTAGATGGACCTGTGCATCCTGGGCCGATCCTATGAATTATAGGGTGTGAGTCAATTTTAAAATTGTGCCCTTTTAAAATATAACATAATGTGTGTTGTATATTTTTATAAATATTTTTACATACAATGATTGTGCATAGGTGTTTAAGTAGATAGAGTACAAACGATATTTGCACATTTCGTGCACGATCTGCCATACGCGCACATACCGTATAATTTTTTTGCAAGATCCTTACGTGCACATTTCGTACAAATTTTGTGCATGATTTGTACATGCACAGTTCACACGTGCACATTTCATGTTTATATTAATAAATTAGAACTAAAATAATTATTGATATCATCAGCGTTGAATCTTCAATTCTTACTTTTTTTTTTCATTTAATATCCATACATATATTTGGAGATATGACACTGAAAAATTAATTTAAAATATAAAACTAAAAACTTTTACTATCGATCAACATAAATAAAAAAGTTATACATACATAGATAAACATGTAAAATTTTAATTTTAAATTCATCTCGTAATTATTCAATAAATATAGTATCTTGTCAAAAAAATCAATAAATATTATAATATTAAATTTTTAATATAGCTCAAACTTTCAAATACAATTTTAAAAAAAATATATATATCATAGTCTCTCAAATTAAATACTTGATGGAGTTTTGAATGTCTTATATTATTTATGACAACTGAGTTAATATTTTTTAGAGAGGCGGCTGAGATATTTAACTAAACAACAAAATTATTAGTAAAGGTAAGTGCCCCCATCAACGTCCGAACCTTTAACCTTAGCAAAAATAAATACAAACCACATCCCATTGGACACTATAATGGTTATGTTTACTTTCGATATCATTATATATAATATATAATTATATATATATATATATATATATATATATATATATATATATATTATAGTGGGTATGAGAAATCCCGAACTTTGAAGTCCTTGGATTTCAAAATCTTGATGAGTAGTTGAAATGTATTTTTGTTATGAGATTTTATATCTTAGGATGGTGGAAAAGTTGATTGATGTGATGTTATTATATTATTTTAAATGTATTGGGAGAATAACAAAGTAGATGATGTGAGTGTATTGAAAATAAAAAGTAGAGTAGTGGTAGGTGATGAAGTAGGGTAAGATTAATAGGATTTCAAAATTCTTACTTTAAATATCAAAACAAATGGGGGTTTGAGATTTCAAAGTCCAAAGTCCGACTGGGATAGTCGCGAAACAAACATACCCTAAAATATCAGAAAATTTTTGGGCCTGAGTCGATCGACTATTCACCTTAAGAAAGGCACGATGTGATCCTGCCCCAGCTGCAGCCCCAATGCGTCCACACATTGAACGTTTTCGACCTCCGTCGTCGTCTCTATCTAAGCCCCTCGAACTATATTTGCGTACGTCCATTTAATTCTCGATGTAATCGCCACCTAAAATCAATTATATTATATATATATATATATATCGGTTAGATGAGATGAATTTATTTTTAATACTTAGTGTTTAAAATTATTGCATGGAAAGTTTATCAAGGTTATAAGTTAAAAGAAGTCAAAGAGAGTTAAAGCAGATAGCTGATACTTTTCTATTATATAGCTAATACTGATACAGTTGCTTTGTAGTCTTCTATATGTTTGCCTTTGTAACTTGAATGTAATAGCTTATACTATTCTATTATATGGCTAATACTTTTTTTGTTATATAACTAATATTTTTTAATTTTATAACTAATACATACTGTTATTAAGACTAACGTATACCTCAATCACGGTCAACGACAACATCGCCAGATCGCTCCACACATCTGATATAAACTGCCTTAGCCTAGCTTTGTAACCCGTGGCCGCCTCTTCGGTCGCAGTATCAGTCTCCCCCTGATACTAGAGCAGTGCCGTATCACTCCACCAAGGCCAACCGCTGCGCGAGCCCGACTCGTCATGTTGTTGTAGAGGTTCTGCACCGCGCGCCCACTGGCAAATGCTGGTCCCCCCGACGACACAGGGCATGAGACCTATCTTCCCAATGCCCGGGTCCCGTCTGAGAACTGAACGGGCAAAGGCCATCCCGCGGCCTATACCTGCGGATTGAAAGAGAGTCTCGGTCACCTCTTCGAATGACAAGTTACCGTTGAGCTTCGAAATCAACAGGTCTGGCTGGCATTCGCGTGGGATAACTCTGTTCCACACGAGTGTGCCATTGGGGAGCTTGTAGAAGCTGCCAAAGCCGACCATGTTGGACTGGCCGACTAAAATAAATATACTAGGATATCGGTTGCTACCGCCATTCACCGAAATATTGGTGAAGACTGTAGAAAGAGTGATGAAGATGATGAGAAAGATGGACATAATTGAAATTTTTATTCCAAGTTTTTGGGTATCAGAATGCAAGATTATAAGTAGAGTCTGTCCTGACAAGGTTTAGGCTTGGGGCGAAAAAAAACGATCTTATAAACAATGATATTAAAAATAATAAATCAACACATTATACATATTCATAGAAAATAAGAACGAAAATGTAAAATAAGTCTAAAGTATTTAATCAATTTTTTTAGTAATAATACATTAATATCAATATTTTAAGTTTAACTCCTATTTTCTAATAATCTAAAATAAACTATAAAAATATTAATTATATAAATAACATAATGTGTGTTGCATATTTTTATTAATATTTCACATGTAATGATTGTGCATATGTGCATGTTTAAGTAGGCAGAGTACAAATGATATTTACATATTTCGTGTTGATCGGTCGTTCGTGCACATACCGTGTAAATTTTGTGCATGATCCTTACGTGCACATTCCATACAAGTTTCGTGCATGATTCGCATGCACGGTTTACACGTTTACATTTCATGTTTATATTAATTAATAAATTAATAATCATATATATAATCTCAATAATGCAAAACATATAAAAGATGATGTGTCAAATGATAAAATGATGTGTCAGCTGATGTGGCAAAATCACATTTCTCTATTTCAAATCCCTCTAATCTCATTAATTTAAAGTGTTGTTTTAATCTCAACCGTTGATCTTATCTTTTATTTTCTATAAATTGTGGTATCTCTCATTCATTTTTTCTCCATTCATTCTCTTCCATTTTATTTTTTTTCTGTTTATTTTTTTGATATTGTCTTCTCTAATAATTTTTTGTTCGATTTTTTTTTGTTTTGTTTTGCAGGTTCTTATTATCATATAATGCTTGAAGAATGTTTTCTAGGTTTTTATAATTTTAGTCGTCTTTTATGCATATTCATCTACTTACGATTTCTTCAGTGGATTAAGGTAACAATTGTACATTCTTCATGCAAAAATATTAGTTTTTTCAATCTTTTTATGATGTTTTTTCCAATCACCTCCATTTTTTTTTATATTATTTTTTCATTTAATCAACAGATTTACAGAATATGATTGAGGGTTTTCATTGCAAGTGCATTGTTTGGATAGTTGAAGACTTCATCTACAAAGAAAAATTTATTGTTTAAGTTTCGAAACAATATTAATATATTCTTTTAAAAAAATAAAATAAATTGGAGACTTTGTTGCTTGATCTTTGTAAAGTTTGATGTTATTAATATAAAAAATTTAATTTTACGTTTTCAATCATCTTGATTTGAATTCAACTTTAATCTTCTTTTTTTTTTTTTCAATTGGTCTATTATTATTGGTGTCCTTCATTATTAGTTACATAATTTTGTTACATATATTATGCAATCTAATTAATTAATTAATATACATAATCAACGCATATAATTAGTCGAAAATATATAATTATTTGATTTTTAAATTTGACAAAAAAAAAAAATTAAATTACTATTGGACTTCTTAATCAAACAAGTGCGCATAGTAATTCTTTTATTTTTTGGAACAAAGTACGCATAGTAATTCTTAATCAACAATTCATCAATTACATTTCTTACAAATTTAATATTCTAAAAATTAATCTAGCATATAAATATTATTTTATAGTCAACTTTGAAGTTTCCAAATTGTCACTAATTAATTAGTAGGAGAAAATCATGGAACATATATTAAAATTTGTGATTTGGTCAATATTGATTATTGTTTTATTTTATGTTAAATTAGTTCATCCACGTTATGTCTATTTTAATACTACGCGGGATTATAAAGTCTCTAACCCTAGAAATTACGATCCACTTGGTTACAAAATTACGGTCAACTATTGGTCTACTATTGATTACAAAATTAAATTTAAAATACTCTAACTATTATTTTAATTACTATTACATAGGAAAACTACTACTGGATAATAACTCTAACCATTAAATTGGTTGATTCAGCATAATTTTAGTTATTACTCAATTTATGGAATTACTTAGTTAATTAGTTACTATAAATTGAATTTCGATTTAATTAGTTACTATAAATTGAATTCATGTAACGAAAGTTATGGATTTTATTCAAAGATGGTTAGTCAATTTTGAATTTAAATTTTATTTGATAATTAATTACATTTTTTAATTATTTAGTAAAATCTATAAATTACACCGTCAACAGTTGGCTTATTTAATATTAATGCACTTCCTCAATTTGTGTAATTGAAAACACCTATTTTATTAGATGGTAAGTAGTTTAGCAAATAATAATTCGTCAATGTTGAATTGAGTTAGATGTGTACAGAAAATTGTAAATACTTAACCAAAATATTTTAATTTATGTTCAATTAACTTAATTAAGATTAATGCACCCCTTCAATTATTTTTTACTCAAACATTATTTCTAATATTAGAATTTGTGTAATAAATTTTAAAGCACAATAAATGATGATTAATTGTAAATTTATTACCAAATATACCAAGTCAAACTATATATAATATGACACTATAATATTTTATTTTATTTTGAATGAATATTTTACTATTTTACATATTTTAGATAGTATTGTAATGCAACAATTTGTCATTATACTTAATATTATCAATTAAATTAGCATTGTTTTAAAATTATATTTAATAATGCGCGGAATGTCAATCTACAGATTAAGAGGAACAACTAATTGTTCTTGAAAAATATCAGATGTATGAAAGAGTATAATTTATTAACAATTAGTTTTAAATTTAAATTAAATAAATTAATAAATGAATAATTTCTTTTTTTGTTATAGTATAAGTAATTTTAATTGAAATGTATCAATTACCAAAAGTTCGAAAAAGTTAAATTCATTTTGATACATTGAATTTTGGTTTGGTATTCTTAAATATAGTATAAATTAAGTATTAATTAATCAATTACCAATTAATAATTACTCATGTCCTATTCACAAGCTAATTGATTGATAATACCTTCAAATATCATACCATCATCATTTTTTGAATGTAAATCAATTTACCAAATCATCATTCATCATTGTTGAATTCGAATTAAATATGTGTTAAAAAATTTAAATACTTAATATGTACCAAAAATATGATAATTATACTGAATCTTAATTAACACTAATGCACTTCTTTATTATCACGTTTTATCATGCAGTAAAAATTAAATAAAATATAATACAAAATTTATATACATTGATTCAATAGACTGTTACAAATATTATGCACCTTCTAAATTTTGTAATTTTTTTTTTTGAAAGGGTAAATTACAATAGTTTCCTAACATAATTAATTACAATAATTCCTTCTACCACCGGACATATGACAACATCATTTCATCTTGCTGTAGACTGGAACCGCAATCAACACAATCCACAAGGGGGGACCACCCGAAACCACAACTCGGAACCGCAACCTAACAACAGGGCGACTACCATCCCACAAGAGGGGGACCACTACAAGAGGAAATTATGACTTTTAAATATTTGATTTTTTTTTTCGATAGAGATATTTGAAATTTAAAAAATGGAAAAAGTATAATTTTGTATAGGTTTTGGTGAACTATACATATATACAGTAACCCATTAATATATAATTAAAGTCAATTAATTTTTTACTTATTTTCTATTATAAAATCTCGGTCATACCTAATCTAAAAGTATAAAGAAATTTCATTTTTAATTAAATTCAATTAAAATCAAATTAATAATAAATATAAATTTGAAAATTTGAATAATTAGAGATGGATTCAACGTATAAAAATTGGAATAAGTACGTTTTAAATTATTTTGATATTGTCAATCATACCATTTAAAATGTTATATATAATTTTTTATAATACCAATATATTATGTTATAACATGTAAAATCTTTATATTAATTAATTATTGTTTCTTAAATAATGTAATGATATGATAATTTATTTATTTATATTATACTATGAATGTATGATATACCTTAAATATAATAATTAGTATGTTATAAAATATAATAAGAATACAATAATTTGTTTATGTGAATTGTACTGTATGAGGATAATAAGTAATAACTTAACAATGAGGTATGATTGAATGGTATTAAGGGTGAATGGAATGAGTTCATGAATAAAATGAAGGTCTGAATGAAATGATATTGAATGATCATTCTTATGATTGGTATGATCTAGGAAAGAAATGCAAGTATGGGTGAATCTGTTTTTTTAAATTATTATTATTATGTATTGAAATTATACTTTAATATTAATATTAATATTTATTATTAAAAACAGTATATATATTTTTAAATATATATATATATATATATATATTTAATATGACATTATTGTTGATTTTTTATTATTATATATTTTTAAATAAATAAATTTTATAATTATAAAAGTAATTTTTTTTTGTAATAATATATACTTTAGTAAAATATATTTTTAATAATAATTATTTGTTAGTTAGTTATTGTTGTAAGTTTGGATTTATGATAATGTTATATTTTAATTTTTTTTTTATTAAATAAAATATTTGTTATCATTATTATTGAGAATTTCTAAAGTTTTTTCTGAATTATAATATTAATATTGAAATAATTATATTATTTATATGCTCGAATATTATTACTATTTTTTGAGTTGGTTATTTTTTTAATTAAATATAAATTTTTCGTAAAATAAAATATTATTAATAATTTTTAATTATTGTTGTTGTTGGTAGAAGATAATGAAAATAATAAAATGAATGATAGTATTTTTATGGGGAAAAAAATATTCATTCCTCAAGATGTGGAATATGTAAACCCACGGAGTATATAAAGAATCACAATTCTTTATTTTTGGGAATGATCTTTTTTCTTTTCTTTTTGGAATGATAATAATATACCAATAATTGTGTTTGGAATATGAATTATCATTCCATTCTCAATCTATTCCAACATACCTATCATACTCTAAGTATTGAATCAAGATGATGTACAATTGTGAATTCTTTATATTTAAAACATATACTATAATTTAGAATTTAGAATAAGAATATAATGCACAAATATAGTATTTAGAAATACAAATCATGTGTATAATTTAATTAATGAATAATACAATTATGAGGTATTTAATCTAAAATACTTAATTAATATACAATTTACTTTAAAAAGAATATACTGATATTAAAAAATAATAAATAGAATATAATAAAATTGAATTAACCAAATAAATAAATATTTGAAGTATTTAAATATATATATATATATATATATATATATATATATTAATTCTGCGTGTTACACAAAATTAAGATTATTAGTATGTTTGACTCTAAAATAATAGGAGTATAAGTTTATATTACAGGGTAATGAGATGTTCTTAAATGTTATATAATCTAAAAATTAGGAAGGATTATATTTAAGTAGAATTATATTTTATTTTAAAATAAAAATACTTTTCATTTCGAATAATTTGATGATCTGTGTTATGGGTGTCGTTTTATAGAATGAACGAGATGGTACTTTTTCATGTATATATTTCTAATTGCAAATTTAGTGGAAACTGTATTTTTTTTATTGCACTACATGAAAAACATTTCATGTTATGTTTACAATGATCTGTCTCAACCCTTTAGTTTGTACGAGTAAATAAATCTCTCAATCAGAAAAACCTTTATTTTTCAGGTACTTTTTCTGCTTTTTACAATGGCTTAAAAGTGAAAATACAACTAATGTTAGGATTTAGGAAATAGGTAATTAGAACATGAAAGGTTCAAATGTCCTGAGGGATTTGTAAAAGTGGTGATGAGGAGGGTTTTTGTAATTTTTTTTTAGGGCTTTTACTAATATTTAGCCTAATCTTTTCTAAGGAAGAAAAAAAAAGAGTTGCAAAGTATTATTTTTCGTTCAAATAATTATGATGGTCTATACTATGTGCATACTACCTTACTTATGTAAAAAAAATATCAGTCAACTCAGATCCTTTAATATATATATCGTGCTTCAATCATTTCTTTCGTTGTCTTAGAAAATAAAATATTTCAGGAGAACTATCTTTTGGTAGAATCCATGAAAATATTCGATTAGCTACCTCTTTCTCGCCTAATGTTTTATCCTACTCATATTTCTTTGTCTTTTAAAAAACTAGTTATTTTTAGTTATTACGATATCTAATTACTTTGTATAATGATATGATGAATGTGAGGGTTGATGTGCGTAGTCTTCTAAGTGGTGAATTATTGTGTATATGTGTTTAATTTGTTTTGTCTTTGTGCAGGTGATATGATACTCTCTAATGCACTAGGTAGGATGTTTTAAATAATATTTTTTAAATTGGGGCGTCTTTCATGACCATTTTTAGGATTTGAGTGGTTTCTTGAAGAGAAGAATTATTAAGATCAGATTTAAGTTTTACGATATGATGAAAGTTGTGGACTTGGAAAATGAATGAAAATTATGCTTCTCTTATATGAATCTTCGAGTTAATTCATTGAAATATAATGTATAATGCATGCTTTTGGATTTTTTTTATCAGACAAAAATATTTTATTAAATATCATGGCTATAAGGGATAGCCGTCTTACTTTACTTTACATATTTAATGATATATCACATATAAAGGATCAGCCAACCAAGTTCTAAGAGATGCATTACAAAAAATAAAAAATTTCACCAAACACCAACTTCATAATCTTCCTTTGATTTCCTCCATAAGTTTAGACTAAATGAAGTCCGTCTTCTCAAATGAATTTTCATGTTGTGGATTAATTCATTGAGATTTATTTTCACGGTGATCTGAAATTTTAGATGAATCGTGACAAATTTCTTTTCAGGTACCATTTCATCTTTCGCGTGATTTTAATACAAAAAGGTAAACTTTATGTTGTATGTACGAATAAAGTTGTAGTTATCACTTAAAATATGTTTCACTGCATAACTTAGATGTAAAATGATATGTATATATACATGTGATAATTGCATTATAAAATATTTCTTGAACGATACGTATAGACTCCATCTTTATTTATAGTAATGTGTACCTTTCCAAGTTAGTTTGCATAGAGTCAACTACAGTAAAATATTATTTTAAGGTCCGTTACTTAGTGGAGGTGG
This sequence comes from Stenogyne calaminthoides, assembly GCA_037126765.1. Taxonomy (NCBI): domain Eukaryota; kingdom Viridiplantae; phylum Streptophyta; class Magnoliopsida; order Lamiales; family Lamiaceae; genus Stenogyne; species Stenogyne calaminthoides. Next base: position 19,592,867 of record JBBCBC010000031.1, on the reverse strand, counting down.
CAATTTAAGGACAATAAGCTTCAGTTTGGAAAAATAACATTAATTAATTTATTTTTGGTAGAGTAGGACATTAACTATTTTTTTTCCTAATATAAGTCATTTTTCTCACACTGACGCACCTAAATTGAAGCTACTTAACCTATAATTGAAACTTATTGTCCTTAAATTGTCACCGCCATAGTTACAGACCTGAAAAATATCAAAAACCTTATTCTTAAATGGGCCCAAAACATGTTTTATAATTTTATCCATGTGTGTAATATATGAAAATGTAACAGCATAATTGAAACAAATGTATAAAATGATAGGTGAATAAAATAAAATAAAAATAATTCATCATGAAATGTAATATTTATAAAATTTAATTAGTATTATATGACTATGTGATAATTGTTTGGTATCGAAGATATACATTTAATGCTTTTAATAAATATTGGTCAAAAGGTTGGGTTGTGCAACGATATGAATTAGTAATAAGCTGGAAGTCATGTTCTTGAGGAAAAACTAAATTCCGGAAGGATCCCATAATTGTTGTTGACCACTTTAGATCAAACATCATTGATTAAGTTTCAAATGAGATAATTCTCAATATTTTTATGCTTCACAATAATGATAAATAAAAGTCAATGTCAATCATTATCGAACATAAATGTGTACCTTTACAAGCCATTTTTTTGCATTGGGTCAACTATGGAAAAATATTATTTTAAGGTCTGTAACTTAGGGGAGGTGACAATTTCATTACCAGTAAATTTCAGTTTGGGAAAAGTATGATATTAACTTTTTTTTTGTTGGGCAAAAATAGGACTTTAACTTTTTTTATGGCACATGTAGGACATTAAAAAAAATTCGACAAATGTGGGACATTATTAGTATTTTACAAATATAGGTCATTTTCTCACATTGACTGACCTATATTTACAGACCTAAATTTTGTAGAAACTCAAAAATTTACAGACCTAAACTTAGGGCCTACTTTTGTAGAAACTCAAAAATTTACAGACGTAAATTTGCGTAAACTGATCAAAGCTTATAAGCCTACTATTCCCACCTAACCTACTTTTTCATATAGAAACTTATTGTCTTTAAATTGTTGCCTTCATAATTATGAACCTAAAAAATATTTTTTCCCCTTCCACTACATAGTGTTGTCTCAATACTGAAGAGCGAAAAAGATTTAAAAAAATTGTCTTGATTATGATGAAAAAATATGCAAAATTACAACTAATGTTGTTCAAAATTATGTATTTAGAAAATTTTGATTTTGAACATGAACTTATTTTAAAATTATATTTATTGTGCTAATACATTAATAATAGCTTTTTTTATTTTTTTTCTTTAATATTATATTTTATTTTAATTTAAATATAATTTAGGTAGTTCGTTAATATATTTTTTGTATTCTACACATATAAACTATTAAAATTAATTACTATTATTGAATATAACTAATTTAAATAAATTGAAGTGTTTTATCAAAATTTAATAATATTTTCCATCCATAGCGGATAATTTACGTGCACAAAAATACTTTGAGAATAGAGCAATACTTGCTTTCATAAAGTGGAGTCTATTAATGAGAAGTTTTTCTTTGTGATTCCTGGTGATACTAATATATATTTGAGTTTTGATAGTGTCTGCAGAACGAAGTTTAAGTCTGGAGCTAATGGAGAGTTATTATTTATTTATATTTTAAACTCGATTAAGTGTTCAGGACTATCGAACCACCATTTGATTTTGAAGGAACGAGTGTCGGTGACTCCGTAATGCTTCTAAAAAATATTGACCAAAAGTCAGGTTTGTGCAATTGCACGAGGCTAGTCACAAAGCTTGAAAATCATATTTTTGAGACATAAATAATTTCGGGAATGAATATTGGGAATAAGTATTTATCCCAAGAATTATATTGAGTAATTTGGACTACACAATGCCTGTAAAGTTTAGAAGGAGACAATTTTCAATCATATTATGTTTTGTGATGACGAGAAATAAAAGTTTGGGTCAATCTCTTTCAATTGTAGGTTTGTATGTTCTCAACCGATTTTTACACACATACAAGTCTATATTGCAGTATCTAGAGTAAAAAATAAATATGATTAAAAATTATAGGTCTATGTTTAAATGGAGGACCTTACAAATTACAAGTATACAAAAAATGTCATTTACTACTTTAAAAAAAAAACATTTGTAATTTAGAGCTTTTTTTTTCCAAAATTAAATTTGTGGATTCATTTATTTATTTTATAGAGTCATAATATAATAACATATAAAATCAACATTTGAATATTTAAATTATATTTTTATTTTTAATATTTCGTGAGCAAATTATTTAATCATAAAAAATATTATAATATTATTAATTGTTTTATTAAAAAAAATTCTTTCAATCCGCGAATTTCGTGAGGCTCATACTAGTATATTATACCTAAGAAATTAATTAATAAATTAGTAACCATATTAATTAATAAATTATTTTGTGTTTATACGTTTCGTGTTTATATTAATTAATAAATTATTTAACTAATCTTTGAGTAACACTTGTGTACATCAATGGCACAAGATGCAATTGGATTCAACTTTAATTTGGATGAACAATCTACACCCTAAACACTAAATCATGAATTTTAAATCATGACCTATTCAGGCCCGATAAAAAAAAAACGAGCCGGTAAAAGAATTTTTTTTTTTTAATTATTAAAAAAAAAATTGAATTGAAATTCAATCGCACCAAATCAAAATTGGTGCAAATGGTGCACAGTAGAATTTGCGAAAAAATAATTTTTCTATAATATTTTTTTATTAAATTTAATAAATACCCCTATTATGGTAAGACTATCTCAAGTTATGAAAGTGTATCATGAATTTTGCCCTTATATAAAAGGAAAAAAATTGAAATTATGAGTCAAAATTGAATATAAGAATCCATTCCCATTTCTCAATAATATATTCGAATCACGAATTTAGGGACAGCGGCATAAATTAATCATCTTTTGGCTGGCGTGTTTTCGTAGCTTCTGTGCAATGATAATGGAAGGAATAAATTGAATTAAGAATTGATTAAGCAAATTACAGTTCATAAGCAAAAACTATAACTAGAAGCTCCCATAATTGCTTTTACGCCCCAAGAACGCTTTTGCCCTTGCTTTTTCAATTTTCTGTACCAATCCTTCTTCATACTGTTCTTTAACGCGGATCTATTCATAGTTTTTTTTCCCCACAAAAACTGCGGAATTATGCCCTTGATTTCGTCGATTAGGTGAGTTTCCCTAATTGCGCTCAATTTTACTTCGGTTTTCTTCGTCAATGTTAATTCAAACTCGTAATATATTTGAAGCGATAATGTTGCTCTGCGTGGTGCCGTACATGAGACCCATTTCAAATTCCAACCGCTTTTGGGAATTTTTGTAGTTTGTTTGATAATTCTTTGTCATTCAAGTTCGTTTAGTCATTTTATCGAACTGTTGGTGATCGACAATTGTGTATTGCTTTTCTTTCAGTCATTGCTCTGGCCCTTTTGTTGGGTGCAATCCAGCCGAAGGGCAATGAACTATTGAACTGAGTTCTAGTATTTGAGGTTTGTTTTAAATATTTGTTATATGGAATTGATTTTGTGTCAATTTGTTATCATTTGAAACTGCTTATGGGATTGTTGTCTTCTCAGATTTTGGGAGTGGTGTGTGATTTAACTCTTGGCCAAAAATGGGGCCAATATACTACATACTGATAGCACTACCTTGTACTATTGGGGCAATGGCGTTGGCGATTCAACACATTTACAACCATCTATTGAATTATACTGAGCCCACATATCAGAGATACATTGTCCGCATCATCTTCATGGTTCCTGTGAGTAATTTGATACACAGTCGAAACTTTTTAGCATTCCAATGTTCTAAATTTAAATTCTCACGAATTTGTGTTCATTTGCTTATGCATTTTAGCCAAATTCTTTGCTTTTTATCATCTGCTCTATTTAGTGCTAAATGAATGCCAACTTATATACTGAAGGGTTGTTTGAAGGTGTGCAGATATTTCTGGTTGTCTTAAAGGAACATGTGGGCGTGAATATGATAATATGGAGTTTTCTGAGTTTATCTCTGAAAGACTAAGCAAGCAGTTCCCTTAGAATTTTTCTAGATTACATCGTCTCAAACACCTATGCAACTGATTAAGACACAAAAAAAAAACATAAAAATCGAAAACGTCGTCATTTTAATAAAATAAATGTTGCCATTCCTAATGTTTTAAAGCTCATACTCACACACATGCACACATATATACAGTTTTGATGAGAAATATTCATGTACATATTACCAAAAAATATATCTTTTTTTTTTTTTTTTTTTTTTTTATTTGTTTTGATAATATCGATAGCTATATCATCCAACTAAAACGTTCTTGATGGTATCTACACATTATTCACTGCTTCAATTTACTTACAACTGTATTCTTGCTATCTTTAAATTGTTTCATTGACAGGTGTATGCATTGATGTCTTTCTTATCCTTGGTCCTGGAGAAAGGTTCAATTTACTTCAATTCAATCAGAGAAATGTAAGTATAATAATCACAATATCCTCTCTTTTATTTTGAAAATTTGAAGCAATTCATATACCTCAATGTTGTTCCGGACATGTATAGTGCAGTACTACAGCTTTTTGCAGTTATAGATATCATATATTTTCCTTTTTTACATTACTGTGGAGAAAAATCACGTGTGATAGCTAGTAATCCTGCATATTTAACGCCAACAATATATCTAATGTGCATGCTTGTGTGAGATCAAAGTATAATCCCTGATATCTATCTTATTCTTATTTTAGTCAAGATTGGATATTAACTTTTTTGTTCTGGCTGCAAATTGAGTACAATATGTCGATCTTTGAGCTGAAAATTTTAAATTTCATAAATCAACCTTGATTTGTAGTGGTTTAAGAGTTTTAATCTAGATAAACCTCTAATATATATAAAATGTCTCCATTCACACATGAAAAAACAGTGCTTTATATCTTTATGTGTAACTATGCAAACCGCTTAATCAACTATATGCAGTTTGAGTAATCATTCATGGTAATATTGACACTATATATGTGTGATAACCACTGAATTCTGGGTGAACTTGGCTGTCTTTTATGTATCTATGGTGTAAGTAACTCCAGAACGGGCTAAGGCTCAAGAACTCAGCTGTTTCTTACCTGTACTCCAAAATCACCTATAATTCTTTAATAGCTTTCTGAACTATTCACAAGTTTACTGGCCTGTATATACTTTTGGTAAGTAAAGAAAATTGTATGTTCCAAACCGTTATTGGGACTAAATAGTAAATGTTAACAAGAATACGACTACACACAATAATACAACCTGACACAATTAACCAGATAATCAATATTGTTACATATATGTATTACAACTTGTCTGACCAGTTATGCCTGTTAGACTCTTTAAGTCTGTTATATTACTAATTATTTCCCAAATATTTACTTTATCTACCACAAACAGACAAATACTACAAATAAATTTTGTAAATCACAACAAACGCATAAAGTAGATGATGAAAAAAATATCAGGCCTTAGAGTTGGCCCAATTTCTAATCGTGTTTATTGGATCGGCCCGATGATGGCCTGACTATTTGCCCTTTCTGGAGTTGTGATTTTGATCTTCAGTTGTTTAGCTTGATTCCAAATTATGTTTTATCTATTTTGGTTCATTTCTTTTGCATCAGTTACACGATATTTCTGATAAATTGTAACTGCAGATATGAAGCTTGGGTCATTTATAATTTCCTATCGCTATGCTTAGCATGGGTAGGTGGTCCAGGTGCTGTTGTGCTAAGTCTGTCTGGAAAAGTTCTGAAACAAAATTGGTGTTTAATGACATGCTGCTTCTCCTCAATTCCATTGGATGGGTGAGTATTTGCATGTAAACTACTATCTCTTTTGCAAGTGATATACATGGTGACAATGTCTATATTGCTATTAGTCTTTACGTTCAAGATAATGGTGTATTACGATGAGTAAATGCTGTTTATTGGGGACTGCAAGCAAAGTATAGATGCAATGTAGATATTATATTTTTGAGGTTATCAATTTATGGCATGGAAAATAGTAAAACTATCAATTAGGGGCCTGAAAGATTTTTCCTATTGATTCAGGACCTGAAATATAAGATACTATCAATTTGGGACCCGAAAGGTAGAAACTATCAATTTAAGACTCGTACATTTAGTCATTTAGAGACCATGTTTGGAGACTTATAGTTTCTAGTTATCTAACAATATTTTTACAAATCACAATTTTAAAAAGGAAAAGATATATTAATTTTACGCCAATGGAAAAATAAGAAAAGAAAGTAAGAATAAAAAAATAATATTGTCTTAAATTGATAATTTCTACCTTTCAGGTTTCTATTTTTCAGGTCTTAAATCGATAGGAAAATCTTTCAAACCCTTAAATTTAATTGGTACTCTTACTATTTTTCAGGCCTTTAATTGATAAAATTCCTATATTTCTTCAAAGTCTCTGTTTATTAATTTCCTTTTAATAAATGCCAGATGTTAGTCAATATATATAACTCATCCAAAATGTGCCTAAGTGTGGTGTGTAGTGTCGTGCTTTATACATTTTCTAGTTCATATCTTTTTAAAGTCTAAATGCAAGCTATTAATCATTTAGTAGGATAATTTGCTTTAGAAGGATGAAGCTGTGAAACTTACACTCTACCTCTTTAGTCGAGGGTCCTTTGATCTTATATCATTAGCTTAAATAGATTTAGAGTGATTTAGGGCCTTGAAGTTAAACAAGTCTCTCCTTAACATTTGTGAGGATCTAATTGTTTAACAGTTCAGTAATTCCTGATAGCATTGTTATTTTTATCATACTGAGGGGTTTAAATATACACGGAAACAGTGTGGGTCTAATGGTGCATTTTTTATGGTTGAGCTTTTGTAAAATTATACACTAGGTCTTCTTTGACTCTGTAATTATTGATAGGCAAAGTCTTGTATGCACCAGATGCACCATGCAACTCAAATGAATTTTTAAATGGTATTAGTTGGTCAGTATTAGGTGTTTTCACTAAACAGTATTAGTTGTTTTCGTTTTATGCAACTCAAGCTCGTTGATGCCATGCAGGCGCTTTATACGAAGGTGCAAACAAGGGTGTTTGCAATTTGTGATCCTTAAGCCCATTCTAGTGGCAGTTACTTTTATACTGTATGCAAAAGGGAAATACAAAGATGGGAATTTCAGTCCAAGTCAATCCTATCTCTATCTCACCATTATCTATACAGTCTCCTACTCTGTGGCATTGTATGCCTTGGCCTTGTTTTATGTAGCCTGCAGAGATTTGCTTAAGCCATTCAATCCAGTACCCAAGTTCATCATAATCAAATCGGTTGTGTTTCTTACGTACTGGCAGGTATGGTTGTTAAATGCTAATAAACATATATGACATTGAAAGTTTACTTGTTTTTATTACTATTAACTGTAGCAGCTAATTTTTCATGATACATTTCTATTGCCAACATTTGTATGAAGAAAATGTACGTCTTATTAGTTCATGCTTCCAGCTGTTATGGCTCGTTCTTGCTTTGATATTATCTGCCTTGTGGCTTGTTGAGGCTAAAGAGTATGCTTATTTTTTAAGTGCTACTCCATCCGTTTCATAATGAGTGTCGTTTTAGAGATTTTTTTATCAAATTAAGAAAAATAAAATTTTGATATATATATACCCCCAATCAAATTAAGAATATAAGAGATCTTCTAGGGATTATTTAAAATATAAGATTCTTTTAGGGATACACATGGGGTAATTTAGGAAATAATATGGAAAAATAGCTAAAACGGCACTTAATTTTAAACAAAGTATAACCTTTAAAATGACACTTATTATGAAACGGAGGGAGTATTCTTACGTTGCTGATGGTACTATAGTTGGGGCCTTTTTATTTAAGTTTTTTGATAAAAAAACCCGTGGGCTTTATTGCTTGTGGGATAAGTTTGGGTTATGGTTTTGAGTCTTATTTATATTGCATTGCTTTATGTCGTTAGGGCATCCAGAGGGATGGGAAAATGGTTATAAGCTTGGGCAGATATACTTCTTGTTATTCTGTGGATGAACTTCAAATTCAATTAATATTAATCTCCCCATCCCAAGTATATATTATAGGGCTGATTAGGTTTTTCACTAAGATTTGGATTTTTTTATTTTTGGAAAAGCAAATTAGACAAGTAAAATTCCAAGTATAACCTATTTATAATTAATGCATAGGGTTATAATAGTAAATGATTTAGAAAAATATTACTCTATGAAACCTATATAATTGTCACATACACAGAAGGAAAACCAGCCTATATAATTTGGACGGAGGGATTATCAGTTTGTTTGATTTATTCCCTTGCTCCATCACTTTTTGTTTAATGGTTTTTGCTTGAATTTTGTTGTCATTGCTGTTTATATAAGAAACCAAATGTGGCTTTTATATGGTTTATGTTATGTTTGATATCTGCCTTGTGCTCATAATTAAACCTAATTTTGGGACGTTTGATTTAAATTTTAAGAATATTTCTCGTGCAGGGTGTTTTGGTCTTTCTTGCTGCAAAATCTAGACTAATAAAAGGTGCAGAGGAAGCTGCAGAATTTCAAAATTTTATAATTTGCGTTGAGATGTTGATTGCTGCAGTTGGTCATCTATATGCGTTTCCATACAAAGAGTATGCTGGTGCAAATATAGGCACAAACCGGGGCTTTAGAGCAAGCCTTGCACATGCTTTGAAATTGAACGACTTTTACCATGATACTGTACATCAGGTAAAGATTGCATTACAAAGTATTCGGTTACTCTTCTCATGTCCCATTTCTTTGTCTTTTTAAATGAGTAAGTGTATATGGTGCAAACAACTAATAATGTTCAGCGAAAACAACTAATACCATTTGAAAATTCACTTGAGTTGGACTGTGCACCTGATGCATACAAGACTTTGTCTTTTTAATGCACTTGTTTATTCTGGATATGTTCCTTAGTGGAGTTCCCAGTGCATTTTTGTTTAAGTGATAAGATTTTTGGTTTCATAACTTGACTACTGTCCAATTTTGCTCTCAAAAAAGTTGAAATATTTTCGTTTTATCCCAATATTAAAAAAATTGTCCATTTTTGGGTCAAAATCATCGGTAATTTGAACAATGTCGTTTCATGTCACACAAATGTCCAATTTCGCCTCCATAACTTGTCTACTACAATTTTGGTCCTAAAAAAAGTTGAAAACATTTTCGATTTAGTCCCAATATAACAAAATTGTCCAATTTGGCCCCAAACTGAAAATTATGTAACGGTGTCATTTTATGTCACACGAATGTCCATTTTTGGCCCCATAACTTTATTGTCTAATTTTGACCCCAAACCAAATCCTCACGATACAATCGCGTGACACAAAACAACACTGTTCCATTTTCCAACAATTTCCGGGCCAAAATTGGACAATTTTTTAAATATTGGGACTAAATCAAAAAAATTGTCTTTTCTGGGACCAAAATTGGATAGTAGACAAGTCATTAGACCAAAAGACGTTTTAACTCAGGTATCTTAATATAGATTCTCATCCCCTGCTTATATAATTTCACAGTTTGCACCAACATATCATGATTATGTGCTCTACAACCATGGCGAGGGCGATGAAGGAACTACGAAGTATAGGGCTCGTACTTTTGTTCCAACTGGCCCAGAAATGGATACAGTCAGAAGAAACAAACACATTTTCGGAAACAAGGTGGATGATGTACAACTATCAACTTCAGTCGATACAACTCGAAGTTCTAGTGGGGCCCAAGGGACGATGAAATCGGAGGCACCAAACTCTGCATTACTCAGCAATGAATCAAACTCTGTTTCTTTGCCTTATGACCTTTCTCTCATTGATATAGACATTTCTAGTCATCCAACTAACATACCTGCTGCTAATGAAGCTGGGAAAAGATGATGTGTATGAATTTGTTGTGAATCCATGTGTTTGTTATGTTCCAGTTCTTCTGATGTTAGGCCATTTTGTTTTGTTAGTTGAGTTTCTGACACTAGAATTTGTACATTTAGGCTCAAAGTTGTATGATATTTTGGCATTGAAGTGGGTTAAGCATTGTGGCACACACTCTGTTCTTAGCATGTTACTGTATCCATATTGAGGTTATTATTACTGTTTATGGAAAGAAATTAAGTGGTATGATTTGCTTTATAGGGGGTATTTGCAAGAACTTATAAGTGATTATAGTCACCTAAAATTGTGTACATAAGCAATTTGAGGTGTTTTATTTCTCTTTTATTAGATTAAACAAGTTCTAAAAAGTTATAAGTTAAAAGTTGAAAGGGGGTGATTAAGGTAGCTTATTAGCATTTTTTCTAGGATTATTAACTTTTTTTGTAAACATTATAATTTTTCTTTGAATTTTTTTACAAATACCATCAATTATTACTATTAATCAATTTTGCCATAATCATTAATTTTAATCGCTTCTTGATGAGAATAGGATAAATTTTTGCAAACACCCCCATAATTCAACTGAATGGAGCATCTCCAATAATCCTCTAAAATGTGAGGATATTGCACCACTCCAACAATAGTCTAATATGAAGATGGAAGATCAAGTATGCTACAATCATCCTCCATCTTTGAGGATCAATTTTAATTACAGAAATGACATGGGGGATTTTGGGTGGGTGAGTAATCACTAATCAGAGTGTGATGAGTCATAATTTTCACTCGGCAGGTAAGGCGACATTGGACAACTTAAACTTGCCTAGGTCCTTTAGTAATTAGTATCGACCAAACATGATCAAACCTCCAAGCTTGCACATATAGCTTGTATAATTCTTTTGCTTGATCAATAAGGGTATCACAAATGAAAATTGAGGATTAAAATGTACATGAACACAACTGCTTAGTTGTTTATTGTAGCTACAAGTGTGAGGAATTGAAAAATATGAGCCACGAAACGAAATTAAGGGAAGATGCACACATATTACATACTATTTTTTGTGATTGTAAACGAATATAATATGACAATTCTATGATGAAAAAAATGATTTTGTTGGAAGGTGAACCCAACTTGGCTTTATTATAGTAGCACAATATTAAACATGATAGTGACAATTCTATCATTTAGAAAGTGAACCCAAACTTGGCTTTATCATAATAGCATAATAATGGACAATTGAACATGATAGTGATACTTGTATGATGTAAAAAATCATTGTCAATATATGATTTATAACTAGACATATCAAAATTTATTCATTTTAATCACTTAAACCTTTCTTCTTTGAAATTTATTAATTAGTTTTATGAGAAGGTTTTTGATGGAGATGAGAATGTTTCAGCATTCATGAAAGTTTGAATGTTTGTTCATTAATCCACCTAGTTTTTAGATTCGTTTATTTATTAGTTATTTAATATTATCTGTTCGTATGTCGTGTTAGACTAGTATAAATAGTTCATTTCAGGGATTGTAATAGGGAGATGGAAATGAAATAGAAATTATTGGGTTTTATCCCTTCTCCGTGTATTTATCGTTATTCTTCCGATATTCGTAATGAATCAACGAAATTAAACGTTAATCGCATTTTTGTATTCATCCGGGTATTCTTAGAATCAACGGATAATACGCTATATACTTCCGCTTGCTGCATCAGTTTCATAAAAGAGAAAGTATCTTATGGTTTTTAGGTAGTTATATGATGATGATAGAACCATACATGATCCGAAATGAAGTGGGCATAAATAAAAGTTTGTCCATAAAATCTTGTATTTTTAATTTCAATGGCTGCTAATTTGATGTCAATGGTACAACACCAACATATTAATTATTGATCTACACCTGGCTTAAAATTACTTATTTTAATAATAATTAGTGACTATCCTAAACTTATTGTGCTGATGGTTCTTATTTTATTCTGAAACACATTGTGTCAAGCCTATAATCACACTCTAGGTCTACACTTATTTGCAGAAATGTGAAATAAAAAGTTCAGAAATAATTAAAAATGTCCACATGTCTTAAATTTGGTGGCATGTTAAGCTTACTTTTGTACTTGGATCAATCAAATATAAAAATCCAAAGCTTACAAAGAAAGACAAGGCGTGCACCGTGGACAGTTGGTTGTATCTATCTTCATTATCTGATTAATAATATAATGATTAATATTTGTAAAAAATAATAATGATTTAATCTATGATTAAGCTCCTATTTAAGACTCAGTTTAAATGTTTTCTCACCTGTCCTTTTAAAAAAAAAACATGTTTATCTTAAATCATTGAATTCTCAGGACACTTGAGCTTCAAGTTGAATAACCTCATCAATCGATTTTGAATCCCAAATGGTCCCACAACTTTGACTCAAATTAGTCCCATAAATTTTTTATTATCGATTTATTCTCAATAACTTTTACAATATTCAATTTTAGTCACAAATCGATCGGAGCAACGTCGTTTTGCCTTTTCAATTTCGGGGGCATTTCGGCGGATGTTGTGACTAGACTATCACATGTATTTTTAGTGTGTTTGACTAATTTTTGCCATCAGTTTTGTTTTAATTTTAAGTTTTTTTTTTAATTTTAATTATATGCCTAAAATTTCAGTTGTTAAAAAAATATATATACACGTGACAGCCCAGTTATAACATCCACCGGAAAGCCCCAAATTGAAACGGTAAAACGGCGCTGATTTGAGACTAAAATTAGACATTGTCAAAGTCATTGAGACTAACTTGACGATAAAAAAATTTATGGGATTAAATCTAGTTGATGTGAAAAAAATTATGGGATTAAATCTAGTTAAGGTCAAAGTTATGAGACCATTTGTGATTCAAACTCTCGTCCTTTATCAATTTTTCATAAGTAAGCACTTGGTTATGCAAGGTTGTTTCATGTGAAACTGATAGAAATTCATTAATTAGGTAGAACTAAAACTTCATACGGATAAGATAATTTTGATTTGGATGCGTCTTATAACTCGTTTGATATTGCTGCTTCTCATACAAGAATCTTATGTAAGATTAGTTATGTAAATTGACGTTACATTATAAATATGAAGATTGCTTGTGATATGATGAAAACAATTAAGATTTTTTTTTTAAAAAATCTGAAACTTAGAGGTGTATATAAGCTACGTAATTAATCTGTTTAACGTGTTTGGGGGTGAGTGAATTTAATTTGTGGATTGTGAATGTAACAATTGACCCATAATTATTTAAGTTGGTTTGACATTTAATTACATTGGTGATTGGATCTGAATTTTGCAATTACTTGCAAACTGGTATATTGTTCTTAGTTTTTCCCAACATCTTTTATGAATTTGCTGTTAGAAATTACTAATACTTTTGACTGGAGATGATTTTCATGTGACTTCAAATGCAGATTTTGTGAATAAAATCATGATATTTCTTTTAATTATAATTTAATCTAAACTTTTCAATTTTAATACATAAAATAAAACAACATCTTTACAATTTTCTACAATTCAAGCTTCCATGCATTATAATTCTTGAGTTCTGACCGTAAATAATGTGGAATCCAACCTGGTGGAGATATATACTGCTCATGATAAATTTTATTATTCCAAATTGTATGCCACATCATTCACACTCGAGAGATATATAGCATATAAGCTCGAATTGCAATATATAAAGATGAATTTTTTTTGCCAAAAATTGAAAATTTTAGATTAAATTGTAATTTAGAAAAAAATCGAGATTTTATTTTCAATTAAGCCTATAAACTAATACAGAATATTATTTATATAAATCAATATCCTCTCATTTTTATAGATTTTGTAATTTATTAAAAACAATTACAATATCCTCTCATGATAATTGTATTATCTTACAAACTTTAATTATAGGATGGATTTTTGTTTGTATAATTTAATAAGGAAAAAGGACGATTACCATTTTCACGAAATTGAATATGATGTTTAGAAAGATCAATTGAAGTTATGGATTCAAGTGCGTTCGAAAAAATGATAATATTGAGAACAATATTTTGATAATCTTTCAGACTCATCCATTAATTAGTAAGGATGGATTGGAAATTTGTTTGTATAATATTAATAAGGAATAAGGACGATAACCATTTTCACGAAATTGAATAAGCATAAATTATGTAAAGATTGCTCTAATATTTTGGAAGAATGAGTATTATTTGTGTTAAAAGATTATAAAATATATCATGTATATTTTGATAATCTTTCAGACTCATCCATTAAACCAAAAAAACAAAGAATTATAAAAAATATTGATTGTATGCTAATCTTTTGAAAAATCAACACTCTATAAATAAAATGTTGATTTTTAGGTGAAAAAAAAAAGGGAACAAAATAGGAAAAATATGTATAATTAATTTTTTCAATATACATATAAATGTATTTGACTTTTAATATAAAGATGTTTATCTAATAATTTTCCACAAATATAAAAAATTTTAAAAGTATATTTAACTTTCAGCTCGTTATAAATTGAGTTCAATAAAATTTAAGATAGAAAGATTTTTTAAATTTTTAAACAAACAAGAAAAAGAGCTCCCTAGATTGTATGCTATGTTTCTTGTGAAATTAATTTCTTACGTTACATATTTGTTTTCTTTCTATGGTTGGGAACTTGGGACTACACTCGGTCAATTAATTCAATTATGTCAACTTTGACTTTTTGGGATGCAATATCTATTTTATTCCCCACAAATAAATGTTTCTTGTTATATTGCTTTCAGCTCGTGTCTTCAAAAGTCGCACACAAATATTTAACTTAGAATAGATTTTTTAGTCTTTTTTATGTTTTTTGGAAAATTAGTTCTACAGTGTTTGGTTCAAATTATTCAATGAGATCTATAATGTACTACCTCCGTCTCATATCAATTTTAACAGTTGACTTTTATATGTATTTTTGCGAATTAGTTTTGTATTAGTAATTGAAATGATAAAGTGAATTTTAAGGAGGGGTGTGATACATGTGTCATTCATCTATCATACCCCTCCTTAAAAGTCACTTTATCATTTCAATTACTAATGCAAAACTCGCTCGTAAAAACATGTGTAAAAATTAACTGTAAAAACTGATATGGGACGAAGGGAGTATATAATAGTTACGTTAATTGTCTATGTATCTTTTTAAATTGTGACAAAAATGATTATGGATTATGGAATAACGGAATGAACGATGAGATATGAAATAATACTCCTTTATTCGTATTAAATAATTAGATTCGAACTAAGGTAAAATTTCTAGCACGATCTGAACCCTTGAAAAGTATATCGTCCTTTAATTTTATAAGTTTTAGATTGTTTTTTATTTTGTAAGTGTTAGATCTGAGTTATCAGCACAATCCTTGTGATAATTATAATATTATGTTGTCATCTGCTGCCTTTTGTGATCGTGCGGCCCCCGATTTATCTACTTAGTTGAGAGCTCTTGATTCCTCTCCGAGTTGAAAGTCTTTTGTTTAATGTATCTCCTGAGTTGAGAGCTAGATTTTATCTTTCATCGTGTTGTCTTGTGAAGGCAATTTTTTGTGTCAAGTTTATAACTTAGGCCTCGAAAATTAAATTAGAGAAAGTGATATTGATTGCATTGTGAGTGTGGTGGATCGACGAGTGGATCAATTAATAGTAAGAGGTGCTGCCAGTGATTATATAATAAAGATAACTTGTAAAATTATACTAAAGCAGCTTAGTGATTGCTGTTGGAAAAATTGGTTTGAAATCAATAAAATCTTATTTAATTGTAATAAGAGGGTGTGAGACACTCGTTTTGATTAAATTAAATAAAGGGCATAAAGTTTAATTTTTGGGAAATTAAATGTGGTAGTGTCGATCTACTCTCGGAGTAGATGACTGTAATGTATTTATAATTTCAAAATCGAATTTCGGCGAGTGAGAAATTAAATCACGAAGATGAAACGTCAACACACTTTTTATGAATTAAATAGTGTTAAATGTGGAAAAACTAATTAGGAATTAATACATCGACATTGAATAATTAGAGCATGTAACAACTCCTTGTAAGTAAGTGCTTGTTAGTAGAATTCAATTATAGTGACTAATGACTTATTCAATAGCCCACATGCGCGTACACGCGCGCGCCGCCCGTGTCGAGCCGCACCCGTGGCACTTGGCAATTGGACTTTGGTCTTGGGCTTAGAGCTTATATTAATTTTTGGAGTTTGGTCCAACTAAAATAATATGAGCCCAACAAACAGAGCCCAATTCGGGATTGGATTGACTCAAGTGAATTTCAGCACATGTCTGGTCTTGGGCTTGGAGCCTATATTAATTTTTGGAGCTTGGTCCAACTAAAATAATATGAGCCCAACAAGTAGAGACTAATCCGGGATTAGGTTGATCAAAGTGAATTTCAGCACATGTCTGCAGAATTTCTCCGGGAAGTTTGTAACGGTTCGGTTAATATCTGGCCATCAATTTCATAACTCCTGGAAATTCAATTCCATAACTCCTGGAAATTGAATTCAGGAGACTCCCTAGTGAATAGACACGCTCCTATAAATAGGACAAACATGCATGATTTTGTACACAGAGAAACACAAAAGAAAACATTGAAAAGTTCTTAAATCTGAGCTCACAAAATCCTGCATTCTGCATACCCGATTTTTTTGCATCATTTTAGAGTGCAGCCTTCTCCTTGCGCCAATTCAGTTCGCCGGAGCTGTACACGTTGCGGTGTTGCACGTGAAAAGACGAAAGTCGTTTTACCTTTGCAAACAATACGTCAAATCGAGAGCACTACCAAGGCGTATTTCATTTTGCGGGAAAAGGTTCCACCTTGACTCGACTTTGGTGAGTTTTTTTAATATTTGTTTATTTTCTATTTGCTCGTGCTCCTGTTGTTTGGTACGTGCAAGGATCGAAGACTTCCACAAGTTGTTCGTGCAGAATTTTCCAGAATTAATTTGTGCGTGCGAAGACTGGATTGCTGAAAAATAATTCTTATTTTACTGAAAAGTAATACTTCCATTGTTTTAAAGTATTTCTTTATTTTGTGCATTTTCATTTCCATTTTTTATTATTTCTCCCATATTGTAAGCCATCATTTGGTGCTCTATAAATCCAACAATTGCGTGATTTATTTTATTCGTAAAAAAACTAATAATTTGGCTTATCACTTTGTTAGGGCATGTGAGTTATTCCCAAGTCTTTATTATTGGGTCGAGCCTACCACTGTTGTGTACAACCTTCTCAATATTTATTGTTTTTGTATTAATTTTTTTTTTAAATAATTCCAAATGAAGAATTACAATCGACCCCCTAAAAACTTATTTGAGGCATTGTTTGCAAATTGCATGAGCTGAATTATGGTGAGTTATTGTGTACCTGTTTGTAGTGTTATTATGCATCAGATTTTTGCTCAATTAAAGGTAGAAAGTTTACACAATATTCCAGTACAAAAAAATAGAAGGTTGCCTAAGGAATATTCCAAAAAATAGAGAATTGTCTAGGGAATATTTCAATTTACCTAGACATTTTTATTCATAGGTAAATTTACCTACGAAATATAATTCGTAAGTAAATTTATTTATAAGTCATTTCTAAACCACAAATATAATTGCCTACAAAAATGTAAGTTGTCTAGGAAATTATCTTTTGTAGTTAATTAGTTTGCCTACGAAAATTAGGAATGTGTATGTAGTTTCATGGTAGGTTGTTTGCCTAGTAAATTATTTTGTGTAGGTAACTTTTCACAGATTTTTCTAAAATTTGGTAGGCAAATCCTAGGCAATAGTCACTTTTAAGGACCAAATTATTTTTGTAGAAAATTTTTATAGGCATTTGAAAATTTTGGTAGACAATTCTTCATTTTCTTGTAGTGTTCATAATTTGCTAGCTTCAAACTGATCGACAAATTACACAATCATCACAAGTTTTTATAACCTTGCCCTAATTACTTTTAGACAAAAAGTCATATGAGACTATCTCATACATAAAACGCAGTACAAATTAATACTCTTTCTTTCAAAATGTTAAAGCGTCAATGTTTAAATTATGTTTTCTTTCAAAATGTTAAAGCGTCAATGTTTAAATTATGTTTTATCTCACCGTGAGATCGTCTCACGTAAGTGTGCTTCTAAATTAGGAAAAGTTAATATGTAAAATTTGATATTTTAATCAAATTTTATATGAAAAAATTGATATTTTAATTTAGAGATTAAGTTTTTTATAGTCCTGTAACTTTGCATCGTTTTGAAATTGATCCCGTATGTTTTGACTTTTTGATTTTGGTCCTGAAAGTTTTTAAATTTTTTGAAATTGGTCCTTTCACCTGCTATATCAAGTTACCAATCAGGTAACAATCATCTATATAATTATTTTATTTTTTATTTTAATTTCAAAATACCACCTAAACTTTTTTAATTCTAATAATTTTATGTCGGGATTTTTTGCGTGTTTTTTAAGGCAAGAATAGTGATTTTCTGCGTATTTTGATTTTTTTTTTTTTTTTTTTAGACAGTTTAGACCCAATAAACTGATCTGGTTTGCTTTGTCTTTTAATGTGCAAATTATTTTTAAAACCGATCAAAAATCTGGCTAAAATTATTATGATTAAAAAAGTTCAAGTGATGTTTCGAAATTAATTGGTACAACAAAATAATTACATATGTAGCGGTTACCTGTTTGGTAACCTGTTGTAGCAGGTGAAAATGACCAATTTAAAAAAAATTAGAAACATAGAGGATCAATTTTAAAAAATTTAAAAACTTACATGATCAAAATCAAAAAGTCAAAACGTACGGGACCAATTTCAAAACGAAGCAAAATTACATGACTACAAAAAATTTAATCATTTAATTTAATAAAAGATTAGTCCTAATTAAGTGTATAATGAGGTGGAAGGATGAGATGGAATGTCATGTCACATCATTCCCATCCCAATTGCTTTAACTTTTCAAATGGCTGAATTTTTATGTTAAAGAAACGAAAAAAAAGTAAATACGTGTACACTAAATACACTGTATAATTTAAATATATTTTAAAATAATATTATTAGTAATTTTTATTGAAAAATATTAATTGTATATAAATAATGACAAAGTATAGTGTGAATAAGTTTCACGGTAAAATTGATTAAGGAGTGTGACTTATATTATTAAAGATGGTGATTTTTTACTGTAAAGGGTATGACGTTTTCTTATAAAAGAAAAGATTCTTCATAAAAAGTGAGCAGTGTGACTTATATTATAGCAAAAAGAATAGGTGGTGATAAGCTCAAGAAAATGTGACTTATATTCTTAAATGGTGTGATTTATATTACTAAAAAAAGATATACGTAAAAAAAAAAAAATCAATTTCAAAACATAAAAAAGTTTTTACAACATACCAACTCACAAATAATACATAAGAATTCTTATGAAATAAATGAAGGAATTAGCATAAAATAAATTTAATTAAGGACAATACAAATTTGTTAATTAACCTTCTCCATGATTACATGATAATTATTCTACCATATAATTTTTTTCCTTTCCCAATCACCATTATATATTTTCCTTAAATTTCCCCCGCACACACAAATGGAAACTAAACAACTAAGCAAAGATTTTCAAAATCCAACCCTAATTGCTGTCAAGATTAAAAAAGTCCAACCCTAATTAACCACTACCCAAAAATAGCCCCCAAAATTAACAACTTCAACGACGGCGTTTTGGTGCATCAGTCAAAGCAAAATTAAATGCAGGTGTGACTATAAAAACTCTAGCCTTCACAAAACCCTTTTATATACACTCATAATCTCATTTCATCCCTCACCCCACAAAAAAAAAAAACAGAACAAAACAACCAAATCCCCCTCCCCCCTCAAAACCTATACTTACATACATGGTGTATCTATAATTATGGAACTCAACTATTCAAAAATGGGGCCCATAATCTCTCTCAGAAGTGGGATGGAATACAGAGAGTTGGAGAAAAGGCAGGTGTTCTTGAGAAGCTACCAATTCTCAAGAAAACAGAGTTTAAGTGAAAAAATCAAGAAATCATTTTTTAGAGTGAAAAGGGTTTTGTGGGGCCGGTTCAGATCAGCAAGAAAGATGAGGAAGATTGTTTGGTTAAAGCTTAAAAATGGAGTCTTTTTCAGTTATAGGAGAAGAAGGTTCTTTTTGAGGCTCCATAACTCTGCAAAAACAACTTGTTCACAATCTTCTTGTTTCTGGTAATCTGTTTTTAAGGTAGAATATTTGCATGCTTTTTGTTTGTTTTTTTTTTTTTTTTTTTTTGTGATAGATGCCTTTATTTTATATATTTATAATTATTTTTGGGTGTTTGTGATTGTGAAAATAATTATTGGAGTAAAATTTATTGAGCGAATACTTCTATGCGTCAATTTATTGTGGAATTTAGTACGTTTTAAATGGTATTAGTTGATTTATTAAAAGGTATAATTGATCGATGTTTATTGTTTTCACTAAGAGTATCAATTTTGCAATTACTGCATGAGTATTAGTTGATTTATTTATAGGTATAATTGATCGGTATTTGTTGTTTTCACTACAAGTATTAGTTGTGCAACTACTAAATTTCTTGTAAAGGCCTAAAATTTGGGTCTTGGAATCACAAATGCTAGACTATGTTTTTTTTTTTTTAATCATGCAAATGATGACTCGAACTCACGACCTCATGGGATAAATAGTGATGTTGCATACGAAATTATTTTTTTTGAAAGATGATTGCATATGAAATTATTGGATCAATTTTCACCCAAGGCAATGATGCATCTGTCAAGAAAAAAATGAGAGTAAAGACATTGCAACAACATGAGTAAAGAATGTACTGATAATGAAATGGATGCTTCAATACAATATAGTACTACTACTAATCTTGGTCCCATGTATTTGGAAGATTAATTGTATCAATTAGCATAGTTGACTTTACTTATTTACATTTCATAATTTTAGGATCGTATAACTATAATTGTTCTTGTGATTTGTAGAGGTAATCTTGTATAGATTCCTAGAATAGTTCATTTTCATGTATAGTGTATAACTTTGTATTATATTGTAGAATTAGTACACAAGCAATATTTTTTCACAAACCAATTAATAATATTAATAATTACATCATCTAGGTAGGACTGAAAATCAAATCGAACTCTGATTTGAAGATCTATTGTTATGTGTGAACTAGATATGTTTCGCAAATAAATTTGACCATAATTTTTAGGATAATAAAATATCATCCAAATTTGAACTTGATTATAATAAAAAATGGATAAATTATAAAAACATGATTTATCTTTTTTATTAATCACACTTCGAGGAAATTTGAAACTTTTACGGTGTACGTATCAAAATTTTAAATTATTATTTAAAAAAAAAGATCTTGGGTAAATTAGCATGCAAAATAGGGGATATTTTTGTCAATTCACATGCTGCGACTATTTTCTTTACAATTTTGGGTGAAGTCCTTTTTTTTTGGCAATAATTTAAAAATTCGATATTTACCCTGCAAAAGTTGAAAATTCAATCTCCAAGATGTAAACTAAATTTATAAATTTGTCGCCATGTCGACCTTTTTTTTGCAAAAGTCCGATATATGTCATGCAAAAGTCAAAAAAATTGATATTCAGATTCCATTTAGTAGCAATGATAAATCATATTCTTTACAATTTGTTCATAAATGAAAAAAAATGCAAAAACACCAAAATACTCGAGAACGTTCTCAAATTGGCATTGGGTTTTGTATAAAGTCCATTAGTCAAACCTCAAAGTTTGAATCCAAATTGAGGAAGTATGAAATAGGAAATCGGATATAATAAATTAAAGATGGTAGGAATTGTGAGTCATTGCTTTTACTTTACGCATGCATACTGTTTTGAAAAATTAATTAGTCTGCCCAGATTCATTGATTCACATGATGAATTATTATAGAGTGCCACCACCTACCCTCAAATTTCTCCAAACACACTTCATTTGTTAAGTATACCTTAATAAAATTAAAAAAATAATATACGTTATTAAAAAATCTCATTTCATTCCTATTATATCCTTCCTCCATCAAAATAGAAAAAAAAAATACTTTTCTACCTTTCTTTCTTCTAATTAATATTCCTCTCCAAAAAAAATATAAAAATTATTTCTTTTATTCATAATTCTTTTTCAAAAATCTAAAAAACTCTTTAAAGATTTTATATACAATCTGAAATTATTATAAAAAAATCAACTAAATCTTCAAATATATATAAATTCAAAGATTTCTTAGCAAAACAGAAATCTTCAAAAAAAAATTAAATAAATAAATAAAATGTACAAAAATATAAAAAAAAATCGACTAAATATTCAAAAATAATTAAACTTAAATAATAAACTTCAAAGAATCAATTAATTGTAAATAAGATCTAAAAAATTAAATTTTAATTTAATTAATTTTGAAGATTTTTTTATATTTTTCAGAGTTTATTTAGTTTTAATTGATTTTTATTTTTTTATTTACTTATTTTTAAAATATAATTAATTTTTAATAATTTATTTAATTATTTAAGTTTTTTTCCAATTTTTTAATTGATTTTTAAAATGTAATTATTTCTAATATTTAGTTATGTTTTTAATAATTTTTAGATTTTAATTAATTTTTTTCATAATTTTCAATTATTTTTTCATGTCTAAATATTTAAAAAAATTGAGAAAAAATAAATGACTAATTTCAAAGTGTAAGAGATTTAGATGACTAAAATTAAAGTCAACAAAACTTAATGGAAAAATAATATCCCAATTTATATAGGGTAACTTAGTCATTTTATATATATCTATTTTTGTCTTTAAAATTATGAGGTGTGTTTAGAGAATTTTGGGGTGTGAGTAGTGGAAGTCATTATTATATCTATCACTTGATATTTAATTTTTACACATAATATTTGTTGTTTTATTGAAATTATTCTGTTTCTTAATTAGTAATAAAAGAAAGATGCAGTTCTGCTGTAATTGACAAGTGTTCATTTTATTTAATTTTTGGTATTTATGTTTATTTTGTATAATATTTTTTTCAGTTAGAACCCGTAAACGTTGTTGCTCCTCACGCATCAAATTAGAAGATTACAACAGTTGCCAAGAATATGTAGAAAATGGCTTTTTATTGACCATTATTGATGTTTGATCAAATTACCCCTGCTTCTCATTCTGAAATTTGCAATTCATTATTAATTTAGAATAAACTTTTTTTTGAACAACAATTCAGAATAAACTAAAAGCACATAAATACAATACTTAAGAAGGGGTGGACATTCAGTCTGTTCAGTCAGTTTTAAAGCAATTTTCGATCGAACCGAAATAATCGACATTTAAAAAATTAGAACATACATGGAACCGAATTATGTAAAAATCGAATTGAGCCGAACCAAATTAAAAATTCGGTTGGTTCGGTCGATTCAGTCAATTTCGCACTAAACATTTTTTTCCCAAACAATTAAACATTTTCCCATCATTTTTTACACTAACATCAAATCCAAATCACAAATCAACTATCAATTAAATTAAATAGACAAATATCAAGTTCATCGCGGTTCATAATCACAAAGTTCATGTGGAGGACGAAGAGAAGATAAAATGTCGTTTTCGTCGATGACTCGTTGGGACTTGCAGAGTGGTGGATGAGAGCGACGGAGAGATGGCAACGTTGAAACTATAGAGATGGTTGATAGGTGGTTGATGGAGAGGCGGTGGAGGGTGTGTTTTGAAACACTTAAAACAACTTCTAGAAACACTTATTTTCAAAAGTTGTGATAGAGAACTTTGAAAATTAGTGCTTTTAAAAACTGTTTTAAGTGTTTCAAAACACGCCCGAAGTGTGTCGTGTGGTGGAAATTGCTATTGAATTGAAAAGTCGAAACAACATAAATGAGAAACTGTTGCCCAAGTGTTGTGCTTGTAAATGAACTAGTCACTAGAGTTATCAGATTTTGGGCCTTTGCCTTAGGCTGTTGGGCAGAATTATTTATATAAATATATAAATTTTTTTAACTTATATATAAGATTTCGATCGGTTCAATTTTTGCGGTTTTTATAAAACAAAAACCGATCCTGAAACCGAAAGCCTATTCTTTTGGAATTTTAAACTGAATAGAACCTTTTTACTGATATAACCGAACTGTTTTAATCGAAATTTGTCAATTCGGTTTGAAAATTTGATTTTCTCGATTTTATGCCTACCACTACTTGCAAGAAAAAAAAAGTACGGGACCTATGCAACAGAAAAATTAATAACACCAGAACTCAATACACATTTTCCCCTATATGTTTGTGTGCTCATTCTCTCCCACAAGAATTTGCACAATTTTCATATTAGTACGTCCCAAAAGAATTTGCATATACAAACAATAAATAATTTTTTATAAATTACCCCCTCACAATATTCACAAATTTATATCAAATGTCATTACTTTTGGCCCTACATAAATACACAACCCAATTTATTTATGACAAAGTCTAGGATACAAATTTGTATACATACAAATCTCAATTGAGACCCAATTTCATTTTACCCAACCCATCCTTGACCCGCTTGACCGGGTCATTTTGGGCCCGCGAATTAATTAATTTTCTAGATTGATTGATTTGTATCTATACAAATTTGTACAGTAGACCTACTCTTTATTTATTTACTTTATACATAAAAATTTATAAAAATACCCTTCAAACCCCTACTTATTGCTCCACTTTTTATTTTGTGTAACCAATTTAGTGTGAAAATTTATATGAGATAGGAGTATATTATAGTGCCTTATATTTATTTTAGTGAAGCTGGTGATTCTAAATCAAATATCAAAGCAGCCCTTTGTAATCATCCATTTAATCTTTCTTCTGGCTTAGGAAGAAATGCATGAAGGATAATTATGTGTGAATAGTGAATACCAAAAAAAAAAATAGTTAAGGGGGGTCTGCAACATGCAACGTATGTGGGGCTTTAAGGTTTATTATTAAGAGTATATATACTCTTTCTAGGCACGAACTTTCATGAAATTTGTTGACTCTAAAATGACATGAGATAGCAAATTTACAAAATACTACAAAATTTGTTGGGGGCAAAAACTCCGATCAAGTTAAATTTGTGAATGAGTCATCTCTGCACATTTATGTAAATTTCGAGAAAAGAGAAAAAAATATAATGAATAAATAAATGAGCGAGTACAATAGAAAAAATAACCCATTAATTTTCGTTTGTATATCATTTCTCTTTGAAATTTACAAAAAGATCATGCATTAATGAAGATGTCGGGAATCCTAATTTAATTTTAGTTTTTTCTCTTAACCCGTCTAACTTCACACTGTCGTACGTCCTACACAAAAATCTGCTAAGTAACACATATCCGAACCAAGGGTATCATAGAAAAATGAAAATTTATAATTATTAGATGCAACTTCCTAGCTTGTACATAAACACACTTACCAAATTATTTGAGATGAGCCAAGAATAATGAAAGCATGATAAGCTTAGGTTATAATTATACACATTCTATGATACATACTTAGTATCTTGGAAGTCCACTAATGCCACCTTTGGAAGCAAATCCAGCCATGAATATAACATAAGACTCTTTAACACTAAACTTGGAGATTTTCACCTTCAACTGAATCTTCTTCACCTTCTTTGTGATGCTTTTATGCTTCATTATAGCCTGATTTTCGTCGTCCATCTCGGGTTCTTCCTTGATGGTTTCAAGCTTCATCTTCAGAATTTCTTCAATCTCCATTCTTGATTCTCTCCTAAAATTCTTCTTTTTCTTGCAAGGCACCACCCACCACATTTTTCTACACCCTTTTCTCATTCAATTCAAGGCATTTTTCTAGAATGATATATAACTGTCCTTTATATTATGTAGATATATTTTTTTAATGACAGTGTCTTGTATACATCAGGTGTACTGTGTAGCTCAAATGTACATTTAAATGATATTAACTGTTTCCACTGAATAAAATTAGTTGATCGTTATTAGTTATATATTTTCACGTAAAAGTATTAGTGAATATTATAACGTACAACTAACGTACACAAGATTTACTCTATTATTATCGTATATGCCTTTTCAATTAAATATGAGACAAGTAGCAAAGGGCCATTGATTTGATCTAAAAAGGCTTATGCTTTTGATCTTTACAACTTGTCTTCATCATAAGCTTTATTAATTTTCCCATAAACTAAGATTTGTTTCAAAGCTGGGATATTAATATAATGCAAAGGCAGGATAAGATTAATTGGTAGGTTCATGTCTGTATAGTAATCATCCAAATTGATGCCTCTGTAATCATTTCTTCTGGTGCAGTTTCTTGTGGGATTTAATCTTGTGCTCACTACTACACATTTGAGCTTGGAGAGCTCCACTTGGACAGCCATTTTTTCGAATAGCTCTCCAAGTGGTCCCTTGAAGAGCGGTTCTCTTAAAAAAAAAAAAAAAGACAGCGGTTAGATCAAAGCTTAGACATCGGTTCATAACTACTGTGCAAGGATACTTGGAGAGCGGTTCATAACCACACTCCAAGTGAATTAATTTTTTTTTTTTGTAAAGCTTGTATTTTTTGTTTTATTTTTTTGTTTTTGTAAATTCTTTATATGTACAATTCAAATATTTTATTCTTTAAATTCTCTTGTTATTTATTTTTAATATTCGTCTTATATAATGAGATTAACACAAACCCTTATGTAAAACTTGTTCATAATATTAAATTCATAATACTACACTTACGAACTTGTATCACTATTAATTCTTATAAATTAATACCTATAATATTTAATATTCTTATAAATTAATTCAATTTTGTCTAAGTATTACTTATTTAGATAGAAAGTACTATTACTTGTTTAAATAGAAAAATATTACTTGTTTAAATAGAAAAATATTACTTGTTTATATAGAAAGGTATAACTTGTTTAAAGAAAAGTATTACTTGTTTAGATGAAAAAGTATTACTTGTTTAAAGAAAAATATTACTTATTTAGATAGAAAAGTATTGCTTGTTTAAATAGAAAAGTATTATTTGTTTAGATAGAAAAGTATTACTTGTTTAAATAGAAAAATATTACTTGTTTAGATAGAAAGGTATAACTTGTTTAAAGAAAAGTATTACTTTGTTTAGATGAAAAAGTATTACTTGTTTAAAGAAAAATATTATTTATTTTGATAGAAAAGTATTAATTGTTTAGAAGGAAAAGTATTACAAGTTTAAAAGAAAGGTAGTTAAAAAAAAGTACAAGTAAAAAATATAATTTAAATTTAATTTAATTTAATTTAAATTTATATAAAAAAATTATTATATAAAAATGTGATTGAATTAATAAATAAGATAATTGAAATAAAGAATTTTTAAAAAAATTGTAAGAAAAAATGATTTTTAGAATATATAGAATTAATTTCATTAAGTAAACGCAAGAAAGCAAGTGCCCGAGCGGAATTGATCCCCGCTCAGGCGCCTAAGGTCCCGTGTTCGGTCCCCCATGGGAGCGAGTAATTGCCTCAATTAATTGGGAGGCTTGGTGGGGCTAAAAACCGCTGTCTAAGTTATGAACCGCTCTCCAAGTGAATATCTTGGAGAGCGGTGAATGATCTTGCACGGCGGTTTTTAACCGCTCTCCAAGTGAAACTTTTGTTTGGACAGCTGTTACTTGGAGAGCTGTTATAACCGCTCTCCAAGGTCATTTTTATCAGTTCTCCAAGCCCAAATCTGTATTAGTGGTTGTACAGCATCATCCTGTGCACACACACCATTAGATCACACACGTACACACACACCCGTGCGGGTGTGTGTGATCCAAGGGTGGAGAGCAGGGGCGGACACAGAACTTTTGTTCAGGCGAGGCACAAACATTAAAAAAAATTCTTCGTGCATATCATATGAATGCGAAATATTTTTAACAGTTCTAAATGCAAAAAAAAAAATTTTTCAAACTTAGAAGATAGTGATGCATATTATATAAGCGAAAATCATATAAATTCAATAGTTATGAGTGAATAGTGATATACTATAACAACACATGAAAATCATTTTGATCAGATATGATCTATCATCACTACTATATTAAAATCAAATTCAAATTTCATATAATCATCAAATTTAGGATTTTTTTCATCCGAATGAGCTTCATCCGACGTATGAACAGACAAATTATGAGCTTGAACACATAAATTAATGAATTTGATAATAATATCAGTAGGAGGCTGAAATATTTTATCTTAATATTAGTTGCTGCATATTTATTTTAAAAAATTTATTTAAAAATAAAAAAAATATAATACATTAAATAAAAAATTGAGGCAAGGCATTTGTCATGCCTTGCCTTAATGTAAATCCACCCCTGGTGGAGAGGGTGCACAACACCCTCCTATACATCACATAATCTCCTCCCTTTCTTGTGAGATCGTCATAGATGAGATATTATTCAAATACATATTATATTATATTCTGGCTTTTTTTACAAGATCATTACTTTTTAATTGAAAATTTTGTGAAATAGGTTGATGATTAAGAGGCAGAATAATCGAAGTTAAGGTTCTAATAAGAAGTAGTGTATTTAACGAAAGTTTTTTCCTTAAATTGTACATTACAGTTTCAAGAACTACAAATCGAGAGGGTTTGAAAACTTTGTTATGCTGAGATAATAATTCATGTGGTAATAAACATATTAAAAAGTTAATGTTTCATGACGTGTTCCAGATGTATCAATATTTTATTAAACATATGTATAATTAAAAGATACAAAATTAACAAAAAAATATTAATATTTTTAATAAACTAAATAGGATTTTAATTGATTGTGTCTTAGCACCGGAGCAATACTAATTATATTATATTCTCCTTCGAAAAAAAATATATTATATTCTGACTATATCATTACTTTTTAATTGAAAATTTTGTGAAATGTTAGCAATCAGTCCATAAAAATTGTGCTCAATTTTATATTTTCAATTTTTTATTCAGTACTTTTCCTGGAGAAAAAAAATTACAAAAATGGTCCTGTAATTTTGGTTGAATTCAGAAATGGTTGTTAAATTTTTTACTTTATCAATTTTGGTCATTTTAATTTCAACTTTAGTTTTTTTCATCGGAAAAACGAAAATTTTGGCCGGAAATATAATGTAGCATATAAAATGATGTGAAAAAAATATTGAAATAACGGGTCCAGTGAGAGAAGATAATAATATAGATTTTGATCCTCACCTCAATGTAAACCACTCGAAATTAATCACGAAAATAAATGAGATTTGTGATTTTAAAGTTGCGATTCACGAGGAAGGTGTAATCAAAACATAAAATTGATTGATGATTTTTCTTCTGTGATGAAAGACAGTTCAAATAAGAATAGTGGCGACCGTCGATTTGATAAAAATAAAAGATTAGGTCAAATTTTCTATTAGATTTTAAATCATCAAATGAAAAAAAAAATCAAAATGATCAAATTTAATAAAGTAAAATTTTACAGGACTATTTTGTAAATTCGAGCAAAGATAGGTGGCATTTTTATCCTTTTTCCTTGCATGAATCCTGCAAATAGAAAACCCCATTTTCAACCCTAAGCTTCGGCCGCCGCCCCCACCTTTTTCTCACGCCGACCGGCGAAAAAGCCCGCCGGCGTCTCCACCCTTCATTCAGTGGCTGTGACTCACGCGAACAGGTACAAAAAACTATATTGCACAACGTAAAGTGCATCTCAGATGTTAATTGACTGAGTGTGTGTAGAAAATGTTATAATTTTGTTGTTTCTTGAGAAATTATACTGAAAGTCATCTAAGGAATTACATTTCTAGTGTCAATTTGCGTTTGGATTTGTTTACACAACTTCGTAATTCATAATATTGATTTGGAAATCCTTCTCTTAAACCATGTTCTCAAGTCTTTGTTTGACATTTTCAAAAAAGGAGCTATTCGGTTCGGTTAGCCGGAAAAAAACTACCCACAGATTTTGGATCGGTTTTCTAGAAATTCGATCGGTTTATCCAAAAAAAGTTTGAATATAAGGCTTGTATGTAAGCAGACCATTCTTTTTATTCCTATTAGGAAAGCAGGCGGCTCAACTGCAGCAATGGAACTCATATTTCCGGCCGATTCTCCCCCATTTCATGCCATAGCAGCCGCCAAAATCTCTGGAATTTCACTCACCACCAGCTCAACTCTGCCTTCGGGATCGCCGTCAACTCTTGTTCTAGAGAGCGGGTGAGTTTTCGTCTTATTCTTGCTTTTCTGTAAGAACATAGCGATATATAGCTTATTAGAATCCTTTGAATGTTTATCTGTCCTATATGCGAAGTTAGTTTCAACCAAATTGATGCTAATCTGAAAATAGTTTCCGATCATTCAAAGTTGTGGATCTTGAAGGAGGCTGGAGTAAAAGTTCTAGATTATTGTGGGGAATTCGATTTGGTTTGACGGAATAAAAGTAGTGTCCACTTATATTCTGTCCATTTCATCCGAGAAAATTAGGAAAAACAAAACAGATTATCCTTGAAAGAAAACCAAGGTTTTTGATTGGATAAAATTAGATTTGGAGTATGAAACTTACTGCTGTGACATTAGAGCGGTGTTTACTAATAATGACAATAACAAGGGATACCTTTTGTATGGATTTGTGGGTTCCAGAAGGAATACCTACAGATCTGTATCATAGCCCTGTTTAATTTTAGGTTGTTATTGCCCTTTATTCTAATTTTGGTTGATTGGAGAAAGAATAGTAACTTATTTTTTTCTATGGT
This sequence comes from Stenogyne calaminthoides, assembly GCA_037126765.1. Lineage (NCBI taxonomy): Eukaryota > Viridiplantae > Streptophyta > Magnoliopsida > Lamiales > Lamiaceae > Stenogyne > Stenogyne calaminthoides. Next base: position 19,562,156 of record JBBCBC010000031.1, on the reverse strand, counting down.
ACTCAAAATTTAGGCAGAAGCTGCATGGAGCATATGTGATTCTGAGATATATTGGTAGAATATCAAGTTTGCCTCACTTTTATGGACTAGATGCTTATCAAATGAGCCAGGTGCCTTTTTCTAAACTCTTATTTCAAATGTAGACGAAGTCAGTTTCTGATTATTTTTACCCTAATAATATACAGTTTGATAAATTTTGATATCAATTATTTTGGTCTTATAGACTGATGAATGGCTTGATTATGCACCTATCTTTGGTTCTGGATCTGAGTTTGAGGGAGCATGCCGCTTTGTGGATGAGTACTTACTTCAGCATACTTTTCTAGTTGGTAATAGCTTGTCAATAGCAGATGTTACCATCTGGACTGGTCTTGCAGGTAAAGTTTCTGTTATTTTAGGATTGAGTGTTTGGTTTTGAGTGAATGAAACTCTAATATTAGTGGTAAACTGGTTTCTGCCTTTTTTATTTTATAATGGACTATTTTCTGATGAAGTTGACATTTACTTATTATCTCTAGATCCTGTACATGCATTATGGTGTGCCTCTGAATGCCATCTCTACTTGAAAAAGTCTATTGTTTGCAAGTATTCTAAATTCTAATTCTCAAGGGTATGTTTGATTTGGGATTTAGTTGATTTTGAAATCTGGATATTAAAATATAGGGGATTTCAGAATCCTAATGAATACAAATGGTGTGTTTGTTTTGAGGTTTAAGTTGGGTTTGAAGAATTGTAATGATTAGATGATTGAGTAATAATCGATACTTTTTTTATTGGAAGTTGTAAGAGTGAGAAAAAATGTGTGAAAAATGATAAATAAAAAATATCATATTTGCATTAATAAGTCACGGTTTATAGGGTGAATATATTGGGCTTCTAATAATCGGATTGTAAAATCTCAAAGTAGAACAATATTTTCAAAATTCCAAATTAAACGTACACTAGGATATTGATTTTATTATTTCTTTTGGCTGTTTTTTTATCGTTCAGCTGCTGGTATGAGGTGGGAAAGCTTGAGGAAGTCAAAGAAATACCAAAACCTCGCTCGGTGGTTCAACTCAATATCCACCGAACATGATGCTGCTTTGAGTGAATTTACTTCAACGTATCTTGGGAAGAAAGGTTCTTCAAAGGCAGCAACTTCTAAGTCGAAAGAGCCCCAATCTTCTAATTCTCGATTGGACAATGGTGTCCAAGCTTCTGAAACAACTGGAACACAGGCCTTTGAGGTTGACCTCCCAGGTGCTGAGGTGGGTAAGGTGAAATTACGTTTTGCCCCCGAACCCAGTGGTTTCCTTCATATTGGCCATTCAAAAGCGGCACTGTTAAACCAGTATTTTGCGAACCGTTACAAAGGCCAGCTGATTGTGCGTTTTGATGACACAAATCCCGACAAGGAAAGTAGTGAGTTTGTGGATAATCTTCTAAAAGATATTGAGACTCTTGGAATTAAGTACAATGAGGTAACATACACATCAGACTACTTTCCCCAGCTCATGGAAATGGCTGAGAAATTGATTTCCGAGGGCAAGGCCTACGTTGATGATACCCCACGTGAGAAAATGCAGCACGAAAGGATGGAAGGGATAGAGTCAAAGTGCAGAAGTAATACTGTAGAGGAGAATTTGAAATTGTGGAAAGAAATGATTTCTGGTTCAGAGAGGGGTTTGATGTGTTGTGTTCGAGGAAAGCTGAACATGCAGGACTTAAATAAGTCACTTAGAGATCCCGTTTATTACCGTTGCAATTTGACCCCTCACCATAGAATTGGAGCCAAGTATAAATTATACCCAACATATGACTTTTGTTGTCCATTTGTTGATGCTATTGAAGGTGTAACACATGCTCTTAGATCAAGTGAGTACCATGATCGGAATGACCAGTATTACAGAATTCAGCAAGATATGGGATTCAGAAAGGTACATATTTATGAATTTAGTCGGCTGAACATGGTTTATACGCTTCTCAGCAAGCGCAAGCTACTGTGGTTTGTGCAGAACGGGAAGGTTGAAAGTTGGGATGATCCTCGGTTTCCTACTGTCCAAGGAATAGTGCGAAGGGGTCTGAAGATCGAAGCACTAATACAGTTCATTTTGGAACAAGTAAGTTGCAACGCGTATTATAAGTTATTGATAATTGACAATTCAATATTTTTTCATTATATAAAACTGGTTATATACATTTTTTTGTCCTTTAACGTGTACCGTTTTTGGAATGATATTTAGTGACCTAGGGTTTTTTGTGAAAAATACCCAAATCTTAATCGAGTAGGTTAAGGTAAATGTGATCCCTCGGTGAACAATGTGTTTAGGTTAAAAAAATTCTTCTGATTAAGCACTTATTCCACGCAGATGCCGCACTTTAATTTTTTTTTAATTGAAAATAAATGACACTTCACCTATTACTGGATGGATACCTCTAGCCGGTAAAGGGACTAAAATACTGAATTTTGTAAACATAGAGGACTAATTTCAAAGTTGAAGTACTTTGGGGACAAAAATCAAAGTTGGTACAAGTTGAAGGATAAAATATGTATTTACCCTACAAATATGTGCATATGTTTCAGTGCTTGTGCATGTTATGGAGAATTTAAGTATTATCTTTGCTGAATTGATTAGGGTGCATCAAAGAACCTCAATCTGATGGAGTGGGATAAACTTTGGGCCATCAATAAGAAGATCATAGATCCTGTTTGTCCTAGGCATACTGCTATCATCGAAGAACGTCGTGTATTACTAATTCTAACTGATGGGCCCAAAGATCCATTTGTTCGTGTTTTACCAAAACACAAAAAATATGAAGGTGCTGGGGTAAAATCTGTGACTTATTCTAATAGATTATGGATAGAGTATGCTGATGCTGAATCAATCTCCATCAATGAGGAAGTAACTTTAAAGGATTGGGGTAATGCTATCGTGAAAGATATCAAGAAAGATGAAAACGGGATTGTCACTCAGTTGAAGGGAGTTTTGCATCTTGAAGGAAGTGTTAAGACGACAAAGTTGAAGCTGACCTGGCTTGCAGATATCAATGAGCTTGTTCGATTGATGCTGGTCGACTTTGATTATCTTATTACAAAGAAGAAGGTAATGCTTTTGATTTGTGGAATAAAAAAAACTTAATTGCAGTTCAATCAGTTGGAGTTTTCTTTTAATCTGTTGATTTGCGTATATATTAATATAAGGAATTTTGTCAATTTAGGACCTGAAAGTTAGTAAAACTATCAATTTGGGGTGTGAAAGATTCTTCATATCAATTCAGGACTTGAAAATTAGGAGATTATGAATGCGGGACCTGAAAGATGGAACTTTCAATCAATATTTGACATCTATGTATTTATTTAATAATGTACATGATAATTTTTCCATTCCTACTTTCTTTTCATATTTTTTCCATTCACGTGAAATTAATATATCTTTTATTTTGTGAATTGTGATTTATTAAATCATTGTTGAATAACTAGAAACCATAAGATGTCAAACAGTCTTAAAATATGTGAATCCTAAAATGATAGTTTCTATCTTTCAGGTCCCGAATTGGTAGCTTTTTATTTTTCAATCGATAGGAAAAATCTCAGGCCCATAACCATAATTGATCTACTTTTCATGCTCTAAATTGATAAAACTCCTTTGTTTAACCTTTTGCTAATGCTCCATGAACCACGATTAGCTTATTAAGACCATCTGATATTTACAGCTCGAGGAAGATGAAGATTTCATTGATGTGGTCAACCCTAATACGAAAACAGAATCATTAGCGCTTGGGGAGTCTGATATGCGTAATTTGAAGCGTGGGGACGTGATACAGCTGGAGAGGAAAGGGTATTACCGATGTGATGCCCCTCTGGTTCGATCGTCGAAGCCCATAGTTCTGTTTGCAATTCCAGATGGCAAACATCAAACTGTAGGTAAGTAAGAACTCAACCTAGGTGAAGAAAATTTTGGGGGATAAAAGATGCTCATTATGTCAAATATGTTGAATTTAATACGCTTCTTGTTCTACTTATTTGTAATTTAGACTTTAATCTTCGCCTTTTTTGTTTGCACTTAACCAGTTTATGCGAAAGCATGCACTTGCATGTGTTCTTAGATGATGACTTGCATTGGAAGGCATGTTTATGGATTTTCCATGTGTTCTTGATTTTATTAGCTGGCTTGAAACTTTAGATTTCTGGATATTATGTGGTCATTGAATGGAAATGAGTTTTAGATTTGACTGAAGGGGTTTAGGATTTGAAGTTGATGGTTTCAAATGACTATTTTTGTGAGGATGTGTTCCATAGTAATGATACATTGCTGGGGTTTGATGCAATGGAACTCAAAATTAACACCAATATAACTCGAATGAGACGGTCTCATGGATCTCATTTTATGTGATGGAACTTCATGTTCACTATCTTGTGTTATTAGGATCGAATAAGTTGTGATCAATTTGAATTGAGATTTTGTTTTTATGTACAAAATTTGACTAAGCAGTTAAGAGTACTGGGAACAGCTAATTTTTGACAAAGCAAGCAATACCCATTATATCCACGTCGGTTTGTATATATCCATAATTATGTATTCCATAATGAACAAAAATGAACATGTGGAATGATGTTTCACTATGTATTCCATAATGAACATGTGGAATGAACAAAAATTAATGGCATGTGGAATGAATAAAAATATTCAACGGACCACCATAATCCTGGGTCTATGTGTTAAAGTCCCGGAGGTGGAATAATTTTGGAACACGAAAAAGTGACACAGAGAAATTGAACTGCTAATGGAGTTATATGATTTTACGTAATCATGACATTTAAAATGAGAAGTTCAAATCTTAGGAATAGACTAAAATTTAATGAGATTTCTTTTTAATTTGAGGATTTAGTCAAATAAATTTAACTAGTATAAATTTTACAAATATTCATCATCAAAATCAAATTAAAGAGTAACACTTTCTATGAATCAATATACATGAGTTCTATCACTGTCATGCATAAAAAAATTATCAATCTTAATAAATATTGATAGTTTTTTATACATAATAATGATAATTTTTATGCATAACGATGATATTAAAAAAAAACAGAGTTCACAGTTAAGTTCACATTGATTTTTGCCTTAATTAAATTCTTTCATCCTATCCAAACTAGACACAAAAATCATGGAAAACCGCCTATACTTCACTTTTTGGGAAAAAAAATGGTGGTGGTTCTTTTTTATTTAATCAAAGGAATTTTTTTTACAGCAATTATTGATTTGAAGAGAATTAAAAATCATGATTTTCCTAACATACCTAAATCTCAAAAGTTGGGAGAATAAATGAAAGAAATACGTAAAAGATAAACCATGATTTCAAAGTCAAGGACGGAAAGTAACAAGAGGAGCAACTAACACTTATACTTCATGAAAATAACAAAGCAACTAACTTTTTTACTTCATTCATTTATGATTTAGATTTCTCTGTCAAACGTTGAAATTTTACCAAATTAGTACCAAAATAGAAATCATGCAGTTTTTGGTCCTACATTTAATGTGTAATTAACAGAAGCTTTAGGTAGAACTAGAAGATCGAATTGGACTACAATTACCACAAAAAAAAAGATTCAGAAATAAAATATAAATAGTAATTTACAAAAATGAAATAAAAAATTAAGTCTAAGAGTCATTTAAATAATTTCGGGAAATATTTGTGTAAAATGCCCCCATATACTTATCGTTAAATATTTGCCTGACTCGCTTGGAAGTTGGAAGTTGGAACCAATAACTATGTACGATAATGTGGTTGCATAATTATAATATTATATGTAATGAAGAAATGATGAATATCAAATAATTTATTACATGCATGATGCCATTAATGAATTTCTAAACTACCAACTTTTTTATTTTAAAATTATTTTACGTATTAAAATTGGCTAATTCTTGTATGCAAAGTGTATTATAGAATCATGCTAAAAAATGCAACTTGCTTACACTGAACCATGCAATTATTAATATGAAAAAATAGTTACACGGTCCAGTGTAAACAAGTTGTATCTTTCAATATAATAAGTTTTATAATTAAAAAATACACTATGAGAAGGGACGGATCCAGAAAATTTTCATGACGGGGCACAAAAATAGCATAAGTATTAAATACACGAAAGATTTCATGAATCAAATTTATAGGGGTCAATTTCAACAACAATTTTGAGTGGAAATATGTTAGCACGTCGTTGTTATTGAGGATTAGAATTTCAATAGCAGAGTGTGGATGTGCAGCGAGAGTCTGAACACTGAATCTAGGTGGTCTGAGGTTTTTTAAATTATAATTTTACAAAATTTTATGTGAAACTTGTTCGTCGTATGAAAGATATCATTACATTTACAAATCAATATCATTACTTTTATAAATTAATATCAGTAACATACAATATTATGATGTTAGTTTATAAATATAATATTATTCATTGATAAGTCTTGCGGTATTAATTTATAAGTGCAATTTTATAAATTTCACTAAAAGTTTACATTTACAATTTATAACGTATAATTAATACTAAATATATGTAATATAAATGTAGGTATTAAGGGGGTGAAGTGGGCAGGTTTGGATCAGACACTACAAGAAAATGAAGAATTGTCTACCAAAATTTTTAAATGTTTATGAAATTTTTCTACAAAAATAATTTGATCCTTAAAAATGACTATTGCTTAGGATTTGTCTACCAATTTTCAGAAAAATCTATGAAAAGTTAGCTACACAAAATAATTTCCTAGGCAAACAAATTACTTACCATGAAACTACCTACACATTCCTAATTTTCGTAGGCAAACTAATTAACTACAAAAAATAATTCCCTAGACAACTTACATTTTTATAGGCAATTATATTTGTGGTTTAGAAATGACTTACAAATAAATTTACCTATGAATAAAAATATTTGGACAAATTGAAATATTTCTTAGATAATTATTTATTTTTTGGAATATTTGGTAGGCAACCTTTAATTTTTTTATAGCGAGGATACTGGACTAGTGTGTTGAAACTGATTTGATATCAAGCAACCAAGTGATAATTTCGTACTAACATTAGTAACAACTTGCATAAAATTAGAATATAGTAGTACTAAACAAATAAAATTCTCTGGGGGCACGTGCCCCCCCTCCGGTAAATGTAAGTCTGTCTATGACTATGAGTATACGGTGCATCTGAATTCTGAATGCACATGAAATCCACTAATTAAAATTTTATTTAAGAGCTCCCACGAGACAGGAATTGATGGAATTTTTCTATTCATTTTAATGATCTCATTAAATAATACACACTCTAATTTTACTAACATACAAATGTGTTTTGTGCAAAATGAATTTAACAATAGATCTTAACATGATGGGTACTTAAAAAAAAAACTTTATTTGTAGTAAAATTTAAATCTTTAATAATAAATTAAAGATGCACATTTGCGTGAGACAATACTCATTTGAATATTTAGACATACTTCTCTTTAAAATAGAAAAGGATAGGAGTCCGGTAAGCTTATGTCAAGTGTCATAAGTAAAAAGAATTCGTTTTACACAAGTTTTTATCCATATTAAATCTTAAAACTAGGAATTCAATTTTTTTTAATTTGAGTTAGTCAAACAAATTAAATAAATTTAACTAAAAAATCTATAATTCACATCAAAATCAATAATTAAATCCTTCCATCCATGATCCATCCTCAATCTTTAACACAAAGTCGTGGAAAGCAACCCCTACTTCAACTTTTTGTAATGAGTTTGGTGATTGTTTGGAAGTGTCTCTTTTTAATTTTAACTCAAGTATAACAAGTTAAACAATCTCTTTAATTTAATCAAGGAAACAAATTGCAGCAATTATTAATATGAAGACAATTCAAATCGTATTATTCATAACATCAACATCAAAGAAAGAAAATTCAAATACACGTGTGTCAATACAACCCACCCCAACAAAAACAAATTAAATTAAATTATGCAACGAAAAAACATCAATTCATACATATGGTATGCTTTCAAACTCTACAAAATAAATTTTAAAATATTTTTTTAAGACATGACGCCTTTGAAAAAATATTTTTAAAAACTGTTTGTAGTGATTGAAAATACGTCTTCATAAATTTCACTTCTTGGGAGCAAGTCTCGATTTGATCTTCTCAACTTCATTGGTCCCAACTTGAAACGCCTTGGTCAAAACATTATCCGGCACCGACGGCATTGCCGCGAAAAGCGTGGCGGCAATGGACTGAGTGCCGGGCAACTGGCTATTGAAGGCGGAGATGACGGCAGCGGGGACTTTCCCGTTGTTCTTCTGAAAGTGAACGAGGCCCTTAGGGAAAGCGAAGACGTCGCCCCTCTTGATGGTCTTTGAGAATAGGACGTTGGCGGTGGTGATGAAGCCGACGTTGAGCTCGCCCTCGAGGACGAACACTACCTCGGTGGCACGTGGGTGCGTGTGGGGTGGGTTGAGGCCCCCTGGCGCGTAGTCGATACGCGCCAGGGAGACACCCAGCGTGTTGAGGCCCGGGATTCTCATGACGTTGGCGCCCGTCACGAGGGCCCCCATTGAGTTGTTGGTGGGGCCCGGGTTGGCGATACCCGAGGAGAAGAAGTCGTCAGTGGTCACATTTGACTTGCACGGGAACCCGTTGACCTTCACGGCTGTTTTTAATTTTTGGAGTACACGTGGAGAGCCAGAGTTAAAATGCAAATATTTTGAATTAAAGGAAAAAAGGAAAAATAAATTTTACATAAAATTTTCGGTGAAATTTGTTCATATTAGGAAATTGATATCACTACTCTTATAAAATAATATTTATAATATTTAACGCTGCGGTATCAGTTTAAAGAGTAATAATATCAATTGATAAGTGTTATGATATTATTAATTAATTTATAAGTGTAAACAAATGTAATGGGGGAACTACTCAAAATTTTATTATTTATTACGTGTATTTTCACTAAAACTATAGTACAAATTTTCTAGAATCTAGATAAACATCATGAATCCATAGGATATGTTCCGGTTTAATTTTTAATTTTTAATAAACCCAAAAATGAATGAGCTAGGAATGTAGGTACGTAGAAATTAGGCCAGCGGGACTATTGCAGAATGAATTAATGCAAATTAACTTTCGACCAACTAACTATGAAATTAAATGTTAGGTAACTCAAGAAAAAACAAAAACAAAATGAGAAATTATAACGTCCATTTTAATTAATAGAAAATAATAAGAATTTTATCACGATGCCACGGCAGAATCCACTTATTCACATCACAACAAACCAAAACGGGAAGAAGAAAATAAAAAAAGAAGAGACAAAAAAATATTAATTGGCAGGTTCATAAATGATAATCAAGCAATACAGGTGTGAAAGCAGCTAACCAAGCAAGAACAGTGGATCTAAATTAGAAATTCCAAAGTGAAGGTTGTAGAAAAATGAAAATAAGATAAATTTGAAGGACTAATTGACAATTACCAGAAGTGAGATCAGCAACACAAATATCTTGAAGCATATCTGGATCAGCAGAAGCTGTGATGCTTAAAATCACCACAGCCATAATTAGTAGCATCCCTTTGCTAATTACTTCCATACTTGAATAAATTAAGCTTAAGCACTTTTATATAAAAAGCTTGAAAAGTGGGTAATAATGGAGATTGAGAAAAGGGTATGGGACAAATTGGTAGAATAATGAGTGAAGTATTTATAAGTCAAGAAAGAAGAAAGAGAGAGGTGTTTGCAAAAGCACGAAACATGCCTTCTTAGAAACAAAGGGATGAGGATGGAAACCCTTTTGTTTTGGCCTAATTTGACTAAAATAAAATTAATGGAGAGAGGGGCCTTCGTGCCTTGCACGTGATAAGGCACCCCTTAATCTAGCATAATAATGTGGATTAAATTCATATTGTAATTCTAAATAGTGTTCATTAGATGTACAATAGTATGTTTAAGTTGACTTGGTCTGGTGGGTGGAATAAAAGTGGTTAAAGTAGCGCTATCTATAATCTATGTTTTAAAAAGCGGGTTCGGCTGGTTCAACCGCGGATCGATAAGCCCACCAAACGGCTTGAAAACGTTGGACCGACCACCCCCAAAGCGCCTGCAAACCGGCCGAAAACGGCAAAGCAGGGTCGAAGTGGTCGACTCGGCGTGTTGCTGTATTTGGGGAAAAAGTAAAAAGTTTAGGATTTTTTTGGTATTTTTTTTATTGAAGCCCCAATATATTAGATCAATTAAATATTTTAAAATGCAATTTTGGATGCATGTTTATTTAATTCATATATAGGATATGTTATTAAAAAAAATATAGATAATATTTATTATTTACATATTACATAATTATGACGTCACACCGGCTCAACCGCTTCAATAGCGGTCGGACCCGCCCCGATCGAAAGCGCTAAGATTATTCGATTTAACGTCCGCTTCCGCTTTTAAAACATAACCTATATTTCGAGATCATAGATCTAAATTATTATTTGATCTTTTAAAAATAATTTAAAGTGGTCTTGCTTATATTGATCTCTGTCGATCTCAAACAATAGACCAACTCTCTTATAAAATTTGTACGATATGACAAGAGACAGTACAAGTGTATAACAATTTTTGTAAATTAGACTTTGAATGAGTTTTACTTTGAATTGAGATACAACTATATTTTAAATTAATATTTTTTTTAATTAGAACTTAAATCTAATATTTGGTTCTTATTATGTGAGGTGCATCCCGAAATTTAGTTGGTCCTTCCCTTAAACAAAGGCTTGTCTTGCCCTGCAATTTATGTATTGGGACAACTTTGAGACTTTCCATGTTTAGAAGATTTGTTTGACTAATCATTAATAATAAAGAATTTGAAACATATAAAATGAAAAAGTGGCATGATCCATCAAGCCCGAATGCTTTGTCAAACTGGATTAGACTTCAAAAATATTCTATCATTTGTATTTCATGTTTTAAATGGCGGATTGGACAGTCGGTTAGGACCGTTCTTTTTTTTGTATTGGATGAGTCGTCCGATTTATGTACAAAAAATTCATTGATTTTTAGGTGATTAAACTTTTATGAGTGAGTTTCATGTGCATTCAAGTACATTACGCATTCATAATACGTTTTAAAATCATACTACTAATTATACTGATAGATACAATTTATTTACACTGAACCGTAAAATTTTCATAAAAATAGTTGTACGCGGGTCGCGGATCTATGCTTAACTTCCACTGGGCTTCAGCCAAGAGCAAAATTCTTCGAACTCACTTTTTTTCTTTAGTAATAAAACTTATTAAACAGTTAGGTCAGCCCATTTTTTAATGAGTTTATTATATTCTACCACAAGATATTGATCCCTTTACAATCTAATACAAATGCTTTTTACACTAACATTCAACTATAAAATGGACACTTAAAAGACTTAATTACCCTCAATAAATTTATACTCCCTCCGTCCCCAATAAATATGCTCATTGAGCTGGGCACAGGTATTAAGGAAAATTATTATTTAAATACAAAAAAGTAGAAAAGTACAAAAAATATTAAAGTATTATTGTAGATCAAAGTCTACTAATTAAAGTGGAAAAAAGTATTAACAATAAACACTCCCTCCAATTTAACATAGTAGGAGGGAAATTTGAACATGTCTGCAGGAAGTCTGCAGAACCTACTGCAGGTTTGATGTGATCAAAAAAATTAAATTCCCCCCAACACTAAAATTTAACTTTCCCACCTAATTCTACTACCATAAATATACAATTACTAACATTAAAGATGCAATTACAACATCTTCTTCTTCACCAACACAACCTTTAATACTCCACCACAATGAGAACTAAGAAGCAAAATTTGACATCTGCATTGAAGACAAAAAGTCACTGTAACCGTTGTTGAAAGACTCCAAAGTTAGGGGTACTCAAAAGGGCAAAATCAAAGAGATTCTTTGAACTCCTAGGCATTTCGGGAAGGTCGGTCACCTCCATTTGGGCTGCAACAAGACAAAAAAAATGAGTGAAGGTGAAGCTATCATATTTGAAGAAATAAAATGGTCAAAGCATAAAGATGGAGCCAAAATTTGGATATGGAAAAAAAATGAAGAGTATACCTTTTTCGAAAAGAGAAGTACAATCGGAAGATTAGTCGAGGATTGGATATGAGTAAGAGTGTAGTGGGGAGATGGGTTAAAAGTGGGCTAATCAAAGCACATACAAACGCCATAAAACCTACTTTAACAGCTGAAAATAAGCTGCTAAGGTTAAAGTTCTGTTTAAGTTCATTGCAATATGATAGAGCACTCAACATAGTGAAGTTCAAACCTATGCACTACACAATTCATATTGATGAAAAGTGGTTTTATATCACAAAGGAATGTGAGAGATACTACTTGATTCCCGGTGAAGAAGAACCGTATAGATCATGCAAGAGCAAGAGATTCATCACAAAATTGATGTTCATGAGTGCAGTGGCTAGACCACAATATTCAAGTGATGGAGAGCTTGTTTTTTATGGGAAAATTGGTATATTTCCCTTCATAACAAAAGAGCCAGCCAAGAGAAACAACAAGAATAGAGTTAAAGGCACATTGGAGACCAAAGCAAGAGAGTCAATTACCAAAAGAGGTCATAAAGGGTCGCATAATCAACCGTGTACACAAATATACATGCCTTTATCGAAAATTTTCATCATGTAGTGTTTTATTTGTTGGTTGCATTATTGTTTTTCAGATTTTACCAGCAATCAAGTCCAAATGGCCACCAAATGCAAACAAGGATATATTTATTCAATAGGACAATGCCAAGCCACATATGAACAACAATGATACTGACTTCAGAGTTGCTGCAAGCTCAGATGGATTCAATATCAATGCGGTTTGTCGACCAAATTAACTCACCTGATACCAACATTAATGACTTGGGGTTCTTTAGTTCAATACAAAGTTTGCAAGAGGAGACAAGTTCTTATAGTGTGGATGATCTTGTTACTAATGTTATTGTTGCATATGAAAAACTAACAGACATCACATTGAATAATGTTTTTGTTAGTTTACAGGCTTGCATGATTGAGATAATGAAATTGAAGGGCCATAACGCCTACAAAATTCCCCATATGAACAAGGCAAGGCTGTTAAGAGAAAAAAGACTACCAAATTGTCTACAAGTTGATGAGTTAATAGTCAAAGAAGCCATAGACTATTTAAGACAGCCAGGGAATGAGATAGTGTCATCATATCAAGTGGACACTCTGGTAGCAGATTTGATGTGGCTAGCTTGATTGAACATGTTTACAACATAAACTTTGAACACATGGTGTTATGTTTAAGTTGTAAACATGTACATTGAGCCTTTTTGTATGCTTTGACTATCAGATGTAATAGTAATGCATATTTTTGTCATGTTTAGAGCATAAACATTGGGCAGATAGTGCCATGTTTATGTTGTAAACTTAGATGGGTCAATCTTTTTGTACTTTTTGGACTCTCAAGTTATAAACGAATGTATGTTTTAGTTTATTTTTCATCATTAAATCACATTTGTCATCATGCTCATAGCAACAAATCATGAATATACTCACATTGGTGGCTGTAAACCATTCACAACAAATTACTCCAAAGAAATCGAAGAACAAACAAGACATCATAGGGACCCCCAAGAATAATTTAACCAAGAACATTCAATTTAGGGCACCATAGGGTCAAAATTTAAGAATTTAGCCTCCAAAACTAGGAATATATTCATAGTGGTGGTCAGAAACAAATCACTCCAAAGAATCAACAACAAACAAGACATCATAGGGATCCTCAAAGAATAATTTAACCAAGAACATTCAATTTAGAGCACCATAGGGTCAAACTTTAAGAATTTAGCCTCCAAAACTAGGAATATATTCATAGTGGTGGCTGTAAACAAATCACTCCAGCAAATCAGCAACAAACAAGACATCATAGGGACCCCTCAGTAATAATTTAACCAAGAACATTTGTTTTAGAGCACCATAGGGTCAAAATTTAAGAATTTAGCCTCCAAAACTAGGAATATATTCATAGTGGTGGCTGTAAACAAATCACTCCAAAGAAATCAAAGAACAAACAAGACATCATAGGGACCCCTCAGTAATAATTTAACCAAGAACATTTGTTTTAGAGCACCATGGGGTCAAAATTTAAGAATTTAGCCTCCAAAACTAGGAATATATTCATAGTGGTGGTCAGAAACAAATCACTCCAAAGAAATCAACAAAGAAACAAGACATCATAGGGACCCCTCAGTAATAATTTAACCAAGAACATTCAATTTAGAGCACCATAGGGTCAAACTTTAAGAATTTAGCCTCCAAAACTAGGAATATATTCATAGTGGTGGCTGTAAACAAATCACTCCAGCAAATCAGCAACAAACAAGACATCATAGGGACCCCTCAGTAATAATTTAACCAAGAACATTTGTTTTAGAGCACCATAGGGTCAAAATTTAAGAATTTAGCCTCCAAAACTAGGAATATATTCATAGTGGTGGCTGTAAACAAATCACTCCAGCAAATCAACAACAAACAAGACATCATAGGGACCCCTCAGTAATAATTTAACCAAGAACATTCAATTTAGAGCACCATAGGGTCAAACTTTAAGAATTTAGCCTCCAAAACTAGGAATATATTCATAGTGGTGGCTGTAAACAAATCAATCCAGCAAATCAGCAACAAACAAGACATCATAGGGACCCCTCAATAATAATTTAACCAAGAACATTTGTTTTAGAGCACCATAGGGTCAAAATTTAAGAATTTAGCCTCCAAAACTAGGAATATATTCATAGTGGTGGTCAGAAACAAATCACTCCAAAGAAATCAACAAAGAAACAAGACATCATAGGGACCCCCAAAGAATAATTTAACCAAGAACATTCAATTTAGAGCACCATAGGGTCAAACTTTAAGAATTTAGCCTCCAAAACTAGGAATATATTCATAGTGGTGGCTATAAACAAATCACTCCAACAAATCAGCAACAAACAAGACATCATAGGGATCCCTCAGTAATAATTTAACCAAGAACATTCAATTTAGAGCACCATCGGGTCAAAATTTAAGAATTTAGCCTCCAAAACTAGGAATATATTCATAGTGGTGGCTATAAACAAATCACTACAACAAATCAGCAACAAACAAGACATCATAGGGATCCCTCAGTAACAATTTAACCAAGAACATTCAATTTAGAGTGTAGTTTTGAAAAAAGACCTTTCAAGGAGACATTTTCCGAGCGGAACCCATCTCAAGAAACAATCCACAGCATGCAGACGAACATCGGGGCTTTCTGGTCCACCAAATTCTCCAAATATTTTCGCATAATCGTCATTGTAAGGGCCACGGATAGGAACATGGCTTATGACCTCAACAGATTCAGGAAACATGGTTCCAAAATCGGGAGAATCGGGTACCACAATAACCTTATAACCTGGAGAATATAAAAAATCATGGTCAATTATAATTTACCCTTTTTTCCTTACCTTAAGCATTCAAATTTTCAGTTTTAGTTTCAAAGAAACACATAAGTCCATCTCACTTGACTTACAGGAGCATGTATTACAATGTGGTGGAAGAATTTTGACCCCAACAGATTCAGGCAACACGATTTCAAAATTGGGAGAATCGTGGACCACAATATCATCATAACCTGGAAAATAGAAAAATTCATTGTCAATTCTCGGAATGCCCCATTAAATTGAGCACATATGCTTTACTTACAGGAGCATGCATTACTCCTATAATAAAAAATAGAGAGAACAAATTGTAAGCATCTTAGAACCGAAATTACAGGAGCATCTTCGAACCAAAATAAATAAATTGTAAGCATCTTCGAACCAAAAAATTAACAGTGAGATTCATACGGGATAAATACAGAACTTTTTTAACACGTAATAATTTAAAAAAAATCGATTTATCAAACACAGGGTATCGGAACCGAATCATGTTGAAAAAACTTCGGTCTCGGTCCACCACCGTGATCGACAATCTGAATCGGGCAACAAAGTGTCTTCGACACTCTCGATTCGAACAACACTTGCAAAAAAACCCAACATCATCGAATGTCTGGGACTCTGAAGCAAAAGTGTCTTCGACACTCTCAGATTTCAAACCACTGTGACAAATACACTGAATAACATCAAGATTTTGAGAATCATGATAGAGAGAGAATTGGGATAGACGCGAGTCACCAGCGTCCATCTTAGTGGTAGAGAAAGAGAGAGAATCGGGATAGACGCAAGCGAGAATTGGAATTGACGCGAGCGGCGGATGCTAGGGTTTGTGGGGGTGAGACCATGAGAGATGAACAGATAGAGAAAAAGAGATGAATGTGAGAGAGTAATAATGTGGGTGGGGTTTGGGTAGATTTAGTGGGTGTGTTAATTAATGTCAAACGATAGTTTAGGATTTTTAATCGGAGTAGTTTAAGAATTAATGTGGGTAACTTGAGTGGCATATATTGTAAATAAGTGATGATAAAAAGGGTAGAAATTAAGGAATGATGTATAGTGTTATTTCCTTAAAAGAAATGAGCATACTTTTAGGGGACGGACAAATAAGGAAAGTGAACATACTTTTTGGGGACGGAGGGAGTAGCATTTATCTCTCTTCCAAAATGTTAACCTGTTGTAATATTTTCCCAATTCAATTTTCAAATCATTCATTCGTCCTCTCACTTTCTCTCTCTAAAAAAATAGGCCGCCTCTTGAGATTGAAGAAGATGAAGCGGTGGCCGACTCAGATCGACAAATCTGTACACCGGAGTTCAGTGGAGCACAAGATCGATTTTTATATCGAAGCCTCAGATGTGCGCCGCTACAGTATCAAACCCTAGATCTGCTGTGGCGGCGCTCCTCGCCGCAAAAGGAATTGGGCCTCTGGCGGAGTCAAGGCGGCGACCTCAGATCTGTTGGGTGCAGTTTGTTTTTGGTAGTCTTTGTGTTTAAAGATCTGTACGGAGTCAAGGCGAACTCAGATCGACGGATTTGGTTGTGAAGGTATTTTCTTGGTTCAGATCGGTCCCCTGTAGAACTCTGTTTTCGAATCAATTTGTCACCACTTTTGAATCTTAGGTTTTTAGTATCTGAAAATTACCCTTTTGAATCGATTTACATAGTTTGAAATGTTTTAGATAGTACTGAGTTGTAAGTGATGGTTGTATAATTTGTGGTTTTGGGTTGATTTTTTAGCTTTGCTTTTAAAAAATTTACTCAAAAATTTCGGGATTAGTGGATCTGGTTTTGTGGTTATGAAATTTAGTAGATGTCTTATTTTTTATCTTCGTAAGTCAATTTTCTCTGTCATCAAATCATGTTTTCTTTCTCTTTCTAAATTGGGGCTCAATTGGGTTATGTTGATTAAGTGTTGGTTCTCTACGAAACCTGATCTTGATGTCTATATATGAACAGAAGTATAATTTCAAAAAAAATGATTTTAGGAGAATCCTAAATCAAATTATTGGATGAAATGATTTTGATTGATTTTTTCTTTTTGGTTGATCAGTTGCAGATGTGATGCTATGGAGAAGGAAAGATGTAACAATGAGAATTTTATTGGTGAGTTTGGTTTCTTGGGTGGTGTTTGAGAGATGTGGTTATACTTTGCTGTCATTAGTCTCTAGTGTGTTGTTGCTCCTCTTTACCATTCTGTTTCTATGGGCTAAATATTGTCATGGATCACTTTTATGGGCTTTTAATGGTCTACATGTTTAATTCATGTCTTATTTATGTGGGTTTCTTGTTTTCTTGATGTTTCTTTTGTTATGGTATATTCTAGCGAGGTCTTTCTATGTAAAAACAGTCACTTTGTTGGTTATTGGATGTATTTGTAGTTTTTGCTCATGTGGCTTTGTGTTTTTGTGTGTGTGTGTTTCTTTCTTGATTATGGCCAAATGTTTAACTTGTGATTAGTATTGTAACCCATATGTCCTCCCCTGCAATTAATCCTAAATTTTGGTTGATAAGTGTGCATATTAGTAAAGAAAGAGGATAAAAAAAGTACAGAAAAAGTCTCACTATATATAAAAAAATTCAATTTACATACAAAAATCTCACTATATACAGAAAAATTTCACTTTACCTAAAAAAAAAAAAAACACTATTTAAAAATTTCACTTTTGTTTAAGAATTTACACTTTCGATAAAAAAAATTCACACTTTTGGTAAATGAGTATGTAATTCTTGCAGTAAAAAAAAAGTATATAATTCTGCAATTTTTAAAATAAAAAAGTAAAAAGAACAAAATTTGAAAAATATTAAAAAATATACAAAAATGAAAAAGGAAAAATTATATAAAAAAAAAGGTGAATTAAAAAAAATTGTCTGCACTCTGGTCAAAATTTATATACTTTTGGAAAAATATTGTTCATCGATGGACACGCCTGCAGAAAGTTGCAGAAGTTGTAAGGAAATGTCTAATCAATATCAGGCGGTTAAGCAAGGGGGGAAATGAGGGGCATTTTGGACAATTAAATATCTGATTTGTATGTATCTACTTGTAATTGGAAAAAGATATTGTAGTAATAACCTAGAATTCTTATGACTTTGTACTAGAATTTTTTTTCCTTTTTTAATTATATAACACAGCAAAATTCTGTGAGCCCATTTTTACTAGCAGTAAATTTATTAAGTTGGTCCACCTTTTAAATTAACTATACTTTTTTCGTATGTCGTATTTTTATATTTTAATTTGATAAAATTTGCAATATATATTTTACAACTTACAAATTTCTTTTTATGTCTAGCCCACCCCATCGCTGATTCCTGAATCCGTCCCTTGTTGTATGGTTCTGTATAAAGAATTTGTATCTTACAATATAACAAGTTGCATGATTCTAAAAACAACGAAATGAAAGTTAATTTATTTTTAAAGAGTGGATCCTGCATGGACGAAATCTAAATCTAAAGTAATATAGAATTAACCCACACTGTTTCCAAACTAAATCTAAATTAATATAGAATTAACCCACACTATTTCCAAAAAAAATCAGCATTTTTGAAAAGGAATGGGCCGAGGATAAAGAAAACGGGCTTTCTGTTTGCATAATTAATAAATACACCTATTTATTATTATATCAATTTTGTCCTTCATCATATAAATCCGTGGCCACAAATTGATCGATTTCAGGTATAATGGAACCAATACCCCCCATACGGCTGCCGAAGCGCCGCCGCGTCCGTTCGCTAAAAGAAAAAGAAGAGATTAAACAGGTAATTAAACTTCTTTCATCCATATATTTACCTATTTCTGTATTTGATGGCAAGATTTGATTTTGATTGCAAAAGTATCAATCAAGTTTTTGTGTTTGATTATAGAAATAGTAATTCATGAGAGATCCTAGTATAATCAAGTTTTGTTTTTGATTGTAGGAATAGTTATCTGATTGCTTAGTTCATGAGAGATGCTCTATTTTTTAATTAATATTAATGTAGTTTTTGCTAGCACAGATGGTTGAGGAAAATTCCAATACTCGCACTCGCACTTGCACACATTATTTGAGTAGGTGTAAAAGGAGCGCCATCGAGTGTATTCCAGACGAACTGTTGTTTGAAATTTTGGTACGTCTCCCGGCTCAAGATATTTATTATGGGGCAAGGCTGGTGTGCCGCAAGTGGTACCATATGACACGTGCCAAAAGTTTCGTACACAAACACTGTGAGCGCGCAAGTTATGGACTTCTCTGCAGGCATGGACCCTCGAATACTCTTTTCATCTCTATTAGAGAAGACGGAGGAGGAATCGAGACATACAAGCTTAATTACATAGTCAGAAGCTCCATCTGGTCCAGTTGCAATGGTTTGATGTTGGAGTTTGAATATGCTTTCCCCAGACCATTTTATTATGTTGCAAACGATTCGACAGACCAAGCTCTTCATCTCCCTCCATTTCCTTATTACATTGTGCAGAGGGCCCATAGTGGCATAGTATATGATGCAGCTTCCATGGCGTATAAAGTGGTTGTACAATATCAATATGATGGACAACATGAATATGCTATATTAACCGTGGGAGTAGATAAATCATGGAGGATACTTCCTACTGACCACTTATCTTTCCTTGGTAGGGAAACAATGATGAATACTCCAATTACAACTCAAGGCTTTATGCATTGGAACAAACTTAACAGTACTGATGTCGTGACTTTAAATTTAGAGACTGAAATTCTCACAGAGACTCCCCCACCTATCCCTAAAGTTGTCCTCCTCGAAGAAAAGACTAAATGTTGTTTTTTTTCAACGGGAAGGTATCTATCTTTATTAATTCAGCGCGGAGAATTGGTGTGGGAAGTTTTTGAGATGAAACCAGATACTGGGGAATGGAGAAAGTTGCCTAACATTTGCTTGGAAGGGCAAAGGAGGAGGATCGAAAGGCTTGGGTTTAATCACATTAGAAACATCAAGCCGTCTGGTTGGTTGAAATACCCAGAAGTGTTGGCCTTGAGAATTATTATTAGAGACGTCGAATTACGCGCCTTCATCATTTTCTATAATCTTATTACATGTGAAATCGGTGCTGAAAAGTTGCCTGCCAATGTCTTCTTACGCCAAGTTACACTTGATAAGAATAGCCTGATATCGTTGGGTGGGCCCTAATTTATATATTTTCACGTCTCACTATCTCAACTTATACGTAACTTGTGTCATTTGAGGTACAGTTGAGTTGTTGAATGAGTTTTATTAGTTTTTTCTTCTTCTCTTTACTATGTATTAAGGATCCACATGTTAATATGGAATGGATACTTGTGGTAGCTCTCAAATTCGGAAGTTGCCTGGTTGATCAAGATTGAAACTACTGCATGTTTGCATTATTTATTTAGTATTTATGTTTTGATTTTGAATATGTTTACATAAGCAAAAGAAGGAAGATATGGTTGAGATATGAGTAATATATGCCATCAACAATGCGTTGGCCCTGTTTTGGAACTCTTAAAAGTGCTCTAGAAGCACTTACTTTTAAAACTGTTAGACACAACTCTTCATAAAAATAAGTGCTTCTAGGTTTTGTATTGAGTTTGCAAACAGCCCCATTATCTTCTATATGTCTAAGTTGGCTTTAAAAAAAAAAGGGCTTGTATAAAAAACCAATAACACATGGAAGTACGGAGGAACAGAAAAACAACTTCATCCAGTCTCAGAGATGGTACAAACCAAGCTTGTAAGCACAGAAGTTAGGACAAAAGAAACGAAGATGAGAGATAGACACATGAGAGAGATTGGGACTTTGCAGCCAAAAGGTCATATTATTTTTATGCAATTAATCACATCTGGAAGTAACTTCTTTGATCAATATCAAAGAAAAAGTGGCAACTTCATTTTGCTATTTATGCTGCTGAATCTTAGGGCCTTGTAATGAACATGCTCAGATAATTTAGCCTAGGTGTATGGATAACAACTGTCAACTGCTATCTTATTTAGCATTTTAATTCATGACTTGGATCTCCTATTTCTCTTTCTCAATAAATCTGATTTTATATTTATCCTTTTTTGGTTGTTCTGCTTTCAAAGCTGGTTACTTCTATGTTCTGCACATTCACTTGGGTTGACACTTTTTTGTAAATATTTGATTTCATCGAGAGATAAAGTGTATTCTATTGCTGTTAATTTCTTCTTCTTTTATCTACTTTTTCTCTACACACACATATAGTAAGGCTAAGGTGTGTTTTTATATTTATTATACAGTTATGTATCATCCTTCTTTCTTGGGGCTGGTCCAGTACCGAAGATTTTGGCTGAACAAAATCAGTTGCTCCATCTTTGGGCATGATTGGGTAAGAAAGATAATCTGGATCTAAATTTTTTGTTTCTTTCTTATGACTGCATTTTATTTTAGATCTTGGTTTTCTTGTGCAGTGCCCTTTTTAAATCTGAATGATTATAAGTTAATTAATGTTATTAGATATGCTGTCTAGGGTCGGTCTATTACATGATTTTAGCACCTACAGAAATTCTCCCTTAAACATAATTTGGTTGCGTATAGTTGGTTATTATTTGTACTTCCATTTTAGATGTGGGAGATTAGAAGATAGAGTTTTAGCTAAATGATTTCGGATGTCACATTGAAAAAAAAACTGAGTTTGAAACTGATAGATACCCCATTTTATGGTGTGTTAATTAGGAATAAGCTGAAATGAAAATGTTCAAGCTAGATGTTCAAACTTAGTTATCTCACACACACACTTGTATGTGATAAGACTGTTCCTATACATGATTTTCCTCAACTCTTGTGTTCAAAACTAAAAAAAAGAAAGAACTATAACAAACTGGTTGGATTTTGTTCATTTCCCTTATAAACTATGTTCCTTGCTTACATAACTGATTTCGAATATCGTCATCGGGCTGAGTGTTGTAACTAAGTTTGGAATCAGTACAGTGTACCTGGAGTTTGCGTCCGTCTGTCATGTATATAGCAGCTGATGTCGTGAAAATAAAGGGACCTGAGCGCAGCCACTTGAGGGACCTGTTCTGAACCCAGGTATTTGAACATTGTGATTTCAGATGACTAACATGTCCTTTCTCTTTTTTTACCTTGTAACTCAAAAGGACAAAATATCCTCGAATCGGTTTTTCTGCAATGTATTTGTACACATTTTATTCTATTTTCTTTTTTCCTTGGTTAAAACTATGATTTACTATTGCTCATACCCAATGATATCTCTATTAAGTTAATATAAGTGATTATGATGTTTGTACTATATATAGATTAGAGACCCACGATTTACATGCTCGTTAGTTGATAACCTATGATTCTTAATTGATGCATTGCTTAACTTTTGGTAATTACTGTATAACTCAAAATCACGTTCTTTATAACTCAAAATTTTAAAAAATAAATAGAGATTCAAAGATCTCTAAGTAGATTTAGAACCACAAAAGGACCATCTTTCTTATATCTTTTCTCAGTTTGCTAAGTCCTCTTCTGTGTTCAGCAAACCGGCCTTCAGCCTTTCACATCTAATGAAGTATATGACAAGATTTTAGAGCGTATTTAATTCTCATGTACTTGCATATTACACGAGATTTCTTTAGCTCTTACTGATTATTGTAGCATATACATAGTGATGTGAATATAAAACAGAACATGAAATATGACTGGAATTAACTTTAGTGGCTAGTCACTGACTAGGAGGGTAATTAAACCAAGATTTCCAGGTGTAAAAGAATAAGGGCGAGCTTGATGGTTATTCATTTTCTATTTTCAAATAACATTTGCTATAAGAATAAAACCGAGCTTTTGTTGGGTTATAACTAGCATGTGCTTGAAGTGAGATTTTAATGCAGAATAGTTTTTTCGATGTAATTGTGGATACAATTACAGCTTTAAGCTTGTGGATTGATTTTTTTTATCTTGAACTAAAGTGAACTGAAAAATTGCAATTAATATTCAGCTATTTAAATGTCATAACTTGATTAATCTTTAACTTAATGGACAAGTCATGTTTCCTAGTATATTTTCACTTCATTATATTCATCCAACTATCCTTAATCCTCTTATCATAATGATCAGTTAAGTATGTGTAATCAATATTAGTGCTGTTACTCTGAAATAAACATGCTTTATAACTCACATGGCTTTTTGGTTTACGAAAATACATGGTTCAGCCTCATACATCAGATACTTTTGTTAGATTGCAGGGGATAAACAGTGTTGTTTGTGATGTACCCTCGGGAGGGAGCAGATGGCAAATGCCACAAGTTCCGAATGGGTTATTGGTTGGTTATATTTAGAGCTTAGCCATATCTATGTTGTGTCTGTATACCCTGCTTAAAACAGGGATATTGATTTTCTTAGGACACCATCTTTTTAAGTGGCAAAAATAGGACACTATCTTTTAAGTGGTGTCAATTTTGGCCGAATCGGGCCTGATAGCATATGTGGCAGCCAACTGGATGCCATCACATTGCCCTTGTTCAAATCATCTCTTTTGAAACGTTAAATTTTGGTAAAAGAACGTGATCCCAAATCATCTCAGCCCAAATCGTGAGAGCTGCTTCTTCTCCCAAATCATCTTCAATAAATCGAGCGCCTATTCAAGAGTCGAACAAATCTTTACCCTAAATTGAAGAACCCTAAAAGTTCTTTACCTCGTTCAGTTCTGAAATTCACCAAATTGAAGAAGCCAATTTTCAAGAATGTCAATAATGTCAGAGCAAGAACACACTGTTGTGGTTGTGGAATACCGTTGCGGACATATGACAATCTTGGGAGGCGGTTTATCACTTGCCCAAACTACAAAGTAAGAGTTCATGCTAAATTTAGATCTGCAATTGATTTTATTCCTTTAATTTTTTTATTTTGTCGTTGCTACGTTCTTGCAGAGGGGTTGGCTGATGTCGAGAAGCTCAAAACAAGCCCAAGGAAGTAATGGACAATGTTGGTTTTGGTTTCAATGATTTGTGGGATATTAGGTTAGAAGGTAGTCATGGATGATTAGGTATTTAGTTTATCTTTTGTATGTAGTAGTGGTCTATGTATTGGTTGTAGTGTTTTGTGTTTTCTTCATTATCTAGCAGATCCTTTTGGCATTGTTTAATGAAAAAGGGAGCTTTATGTTCACTATGTAGGAGAGTTTGTGTTTTCTTTTATTTAGTAGGTTGGTTTGGTATTGTTTAATGAAATTGAGCTAGTATTAACAATTGCATCTATTTTGATAAACTTTTCAGCTTTAATTGATAGCTTGAGATTTCTGGAGAATACAACAGTTTGTAAACAGAGTTGAATTTCTTTTTCTATGGAGAATACAACAGTTTGTAAACAGATTTGAATTTCTTTTTCTATAAATTGTTCCGTATCAAGAATTATCCAAAAAATGAGAATCCGTGTAAATGAATGCAATAACTATGAGGCGAAATATTTTCTGTACATATTTTTTAGGTGAATTTTGCTGTACAAAATTTAACTAGCAGATAACTTGTACAGTGAATTCTTGTACATGTATATTAACTAGCAGGCTACTAACAAAAAAAGAGGCTAGAATCACATACCACAAATTATGTTCCATGATAACACCTGTATGAATAATTCGAAATTAACTAAAACACTGCAGCTGCTTCATATATTAAAAACTAAAAACTACAGAAACGAAACAAAACTTAAACAAAGAGCATCTGCACTGTAATAAAAGATTCAAAATACCAACCACCACTTCCATCATTTTACTGCAAAGATTCAAAATACTAGCAAAATAACAAATATAAGCCACATGTAGGCAAAATCACTCTTGCTCATTAATGTTGTATTCAGTTTTTTTAAAAAAAGATCTCACTTCGGCCATCCATCCTGGAATTTTTTTGAAGAACTCATTGTAAGCTGATTTTTCTATGTCCAATGTCGGATATCTCTCCTTGAATAAGGCGACTGCACTTTCTTTAATGGTAGACAACTTCAAAGCCTTGTCAGCTGAAAGTGAATAGTCCTTGATCAGTTGCTTAAACAGGGAGCTTCCTAGAGCAAATATAGTGTTGGGGTCCAGATCTTCCTCTTGCTCATGGTTCAGACTCCAAGAACGGGGCAACACTGGCTCTTCGTTCTCCGAAGGAGGTCCTCGAGGAGCCTGCGGGTCAGGAGAATCCACGAGAGGACTCTCAGAACGGGCTGCTTGACGAGGCTGAGGAACGTGAGGCAAAAGCAGCTGCCTTTGAGGGAAATTCGTCTATTTGTCAAGTTCCTCAACAAATTGTTTTGTTGAAAACTGTTTTGTTCTCGTAGTCGATTTCGTAAGTAATATCTTGTAACCTATAGAATAGTATGTCCTTGTGATAATTTAATCATAATAGTTTAATATGATCAGGTTTTCGAGATGGACAACTCAGCCGTGCACACACCGCCTTTCAGTCATATATTCCAACACTGAATGCACGATATGGAGTTTGGAATGTTGAAAGGAGGATTCGTTGTATCAACTTCGTCAACGCGGCGTTGATGGATCTACGCTACGAAAGACATCTTGGTAAGTATATGTAAATTTAATTTGAATTCAACTTTTAACTATAATGTTGTATTACGTTTTTGAACAAAAAGATCTCGCTTCGGTCATCCACCCAGAAATTTTTTGAATAACTCATTGTAAGCTGATTTTTCTATGTCCATTGTCGGATATCTCTCCTTGAATAAGGCGACTGCACTTTCTTTAATGGTAGACAACTTCAAAGCCTTGTCAGCTGAAAGTGAATCGTCTTTGATCAGCTGCTCAAACAGGCAGCTTCCTAGAGCAAAAGTAAGAGAAAGATCTGGACCCCAACACTATATTTGCTCTAGGAAGTTGTCTGTTTGAGCAGCTAATCAAAGACGATTCACTTTCAGCTGACAAAACTTTGAAGTTGTATACCATTAAAGAAAGTGCAGTCGCCTTATTCAAGGAGAGATATCTGACATTGGACATAGAAAAGGTAGAAAAATCAGCTTACAATGAGTTCTTCAAAAAAAATTCCTAGTGGATGGCCGAAGTGAGATCTTTTTGTTCAAAAACTAAATACAATATTAAGTTGAATTCAAATTAAATTTACATATACTTACCAAGCCGTCTTTCGTAGCGTAGATCCATCAACGCCGCGTTGACGAAGTTGATACAGCGAATCCTCCTTTAAACATTCCAAACTCCATATCGTGAATTCAGTGTTGGAATATATGACTGAAAGGCGGTGTGTACACGACTGAGTTGTCCATCTCGAAAACCTGAGCATATTAAAGTATTATGATTAAATTACCACAAAGACATACTATTCTATAGGTTACAAGATATTACTTACGAAATCGACTACGTAATACAGTTTCAACAATTTGTTGAGGAACTTGACAAATAGAGGAATTTCCCGATTACCACCAGCTGGATTTGCTGCAACTTGAATTGCTGCAACTTGGTTCAGATACATTTTTTAAAAGATATCCTACAATTTTTGATAAACATATGTTAGAGCATGAAAAATAATACATCATCCTCGTGCTCTAGCTTTCTTTGGACAGAACAGATGCATGCTCAACCTCTGTGCCCACCTTTAGGGACAGCTAATGTAATAACTATTCACTAAATAACTAATACAAAAGACATTGCTATCTTCAACCTAATGGCTAAACACCAAATTTAGCTAGTCAAATAAAATCAATGGCCTTATCAAGAATCAGAAGCAATAACTTGAACTGTTACTTATTTCTGTGTTGCACTCGATCAATTGAAAATTATGGAGTATAGTCAGGTACAGAACATGCAATAAATTTAGTGAAGGTGTTACAATCAAATGCCAGAACTCAAAAACGAAATGCGAGCTAGTGGTACATAGAAGCATAGTTACTGGATTATTATCAAGATAAGGAATCTTATATGATAATCGAATGCATCAAACATAGGTAGAAACACATGTAACATACACTACACTTTTCCTCTTTTGTTGTACCAAGGAGGCCAAATGCACTTCTATAAGGGAATGCGTGCAATAAAGAGAAGTGTTTCAGAAAGGAAACAAATAAAGTCATCTCTTAAATTCCTTCTCTTATGTCTCATTTCTCTTGTGAAATTTATATATAATATTAACACACTACCACGCATTCATCCTATCCTCCCCCAATGTCAAGAATTTGATAGAACTTCGATTATTCATCTAAGTCGAAACAAAGAATTGTTACTTATTTCATGAAATGACCGACATAAAAAATAGCAAGCAACCCTAATTACAACCAACAATGACTTAATTACAGCTCTGATTATTTACAGATAATTTGACACACCAAGCAGTGAGCAATTAAGAAAAACACAAATTGAGATATTGACAGATGCTTATATTTCCAGATAATTAGAAACCAGAGATCAATAAGCAATTGAGAAAAACAACAATTTTAATTTCCAGCTTATGAAACACAATTGCCTGTTTCACACATTCTACATCAAACATAGCAAGCAACCCTAACTACACCCGTAAATGAACTGAATTGACAGATGCTAATATTTCCAGATAATTAGACACCAGAATATCAATAAGCAACTGAGAAAAACAAAAATTCAAGTTTCCAGCTTATGAAACACAATTGGCTGTTTCACACATTTTACATCAATTGCCTGAAACCGAAACAAGTATAATCATAAACACATACTTACAATTCCCCTTCCTTCACTCATCCTACACATCCAATTTTCTAGGTATTTATATGCATAAAATTGAGCATACAGTGTGAAGAGAAAATGAGTAATTTAAGTGGAGATGAATGCTTTAAAAATGTGGAGATAAATGATTTACCTGATGTTACTGCATCTTTGAAAGCTTTAAACATAAAAATCATAGACAATAATCAGAAACACAAACAAGTTAAAACTATGTTGTAAACACAAATCAACACCAGGGGTGGGTTTAAGCTAGGGATTACAAATTAAAATAACAAAATTAGAAAAAAAAAGCCTCTTACCTCTTGTTACCAAAAAAATCACGAAGCCTTCGGAAATAGGATGAAGCCTCTTAACTCCAGCGCACACCTTTGGAAAATTCACGAAACTCGACCGCACACCTTTGGAAAATTCACGAAATCGGACGAAAACAGAGAAACACGAAACCTAAAGCATTGTGAAAGGCCGAGTGAGAAGAGAAATCAACCTAATTGTAGCCGGAGTGATAGGATGCGGCGCGGCGGCGGCGGCGGCGGCGAAGTCATCGTTGCGGTTATTTTTTTTGGTGGTTTCGTATTGCAGAAGGAAATGTACAAGTTTAAAAAGAAAGTGAAAAAAATAGCAAATTTCTTTAACTTTGTTCAAATTCAATTTTGGTCCTATATCCTTTTATATTATCGATTACAGTCCTTTTTTAATATCAAAACAGCTCACTTCGGCTAACTTTTTAAAAATGGCCGAAATAATATATGTCGGTCATGTGAGCCTCAAAAATGCTGGTCCCACAAAAACACTGAAATAATCCACATCACTGTCAAAACAACAAATTAAAATTTAATAAAAAAACTTGATTGAAAAAGAAATGAGATGGAATTAGATCACCAAAGAATCAAACTCGAGAAAAAGGAAAAAGAAAAAGAAGAAGAAATTCAACATTGCTGCCTGCAATTACATTGCTCAAACCAAAAATTATTTTCAATTTTAATATTCAATATTTAGAATTGATTTCAGAAATTGCAGAATGGAAGTGTAGAGATGGATGAATCAAGAATCATCTTCTTCATTGAAATGTTGAAAGTGAAATGAAAGCTTGAAAGTTGGTTACAACTGAGTGCGCGGATGGAAAACAGAAAAATAAAGTGAGTGTTGAAAAGAGATGGCCCTATTTATACCAAGTGTCCAAGACTGAAAGGTATTAGTTCTGGTACTGAAAAGTATTAATTGACTAATTTTACATATATAACTTAAGACCCCCTCAAAATGGGAGTGGATGTTAAACTAGGTCCATTTTGGACTTGAACTCTTGAAATAAGTTTGGTCCTTGTGGTTTTGTTTAGACATTAGCTAGAGTCTCTGAGGTAGGCAGTTGAATGATCTTGATGATGCCTTGTTTGATTTTCTCCCTTGTGTAATGAAAATCAATTTGAATATATTTGGTCTTCTCATGCAACACAGGGTTGTGTTCAATGCAATAGGCATTTCTACTATCTGTATATATCAAGGCTGGTTGAGATTGATCTTCAAATCATGGAGGATGTATAGTATACATTGCACCTCTGCAACAGTTAAACTCATTGCCATGTACTCACTCTCAGCTGAGGATCTGCTTACTGTACTTTTTTTCTTTGACTTCCAAGAGACTAAAGATTGGCCCAAATAATCAGAATAACCTGAAATGCTTCTTCTTATGTCCTCACATCTTGTCCAATCTGAGTTTGTGAAGACCAGCAGCTTGTAATCAATGTTAGAAGGATAAAAGATACCTAAGCCAATATTGGATTTTAGATACCTTAGTAACTTGTGTACAACAGCTAAATGTGTTGTATGTGGCTCACTCATGCATTGTCTCAATGTCTGCATGTATTGTGTCAATGTCTGAATTGCATAAGACAAATCAGGTCTTGTTATTGTCAAATACAATAACTTGCCTACATTTTTCTGTACTCAGAAGGATCAGTTAGCAATGGTGCATCTGTGGTGGTGAAAGACTATTTTGAGTCCATTGGAGTAGAACAAGATCTACTAGCTAGATAACCACAATCATTCAATAAATCTATGTATATTTTCTTTGACATTGCAACCATTTTTTATTTCTTGCCACTTCAATGCCTAATATGTATTTCAGTGTTCCAAGATGTTTAATAGTAAACTTACTGTGTAAAAAAGACTTAACATTATTTATCTGATCCAGCTATTTTTTATCGTTTAATTTTACCTTTTATATTAAGATATTTTAAAATCTTAATGACATAATTTATGTTCAATCTTGAGGATTATAGAAAAAGAAAAAAAACATTTTTAAATTTTAGGATATAATTTATGATAAATTATAAAAAATAATTGATTATATAAAGATTTAATTTCCTATTAAATGTAAGATCTCTAGCAACTAAAAAGTTTGTTAAAGATAAATAATTCAAACTTGACATGTATATTGCATTGAGAAAGTCTTTGTGAGGCTATCTAACTCCACTTTATCATTTATAGCCCAAACCGTACAAATTTTTAATTTATATAATATAATAAAATTTCAAAATCTTAAGTACGAATAGTGCGATGCATTGTGATTGTAATATAACACGGTGCAAAAATTATATCGTAAAATAAAATCATTTAAAAATTATCTTATATGGTGGGTCAACGATAGAGTTTGAATCACAAATGAATCAAATGATCTCATAACTTTGACATCAAATAGATTTAGTCCCATAAATTTTTTGTCGGCGATATAGTCTTAATAACTTTGACAATGTTCAATTTTAATACCAAATCGGCAAAAACAACGTCATTTTGCCGTTTTTATATTTGGGGCTTTGTATAGCTCAACTAAAAGGAGGATACATTAAAGGAGATATAACCAAACATATTTCACCAAAATTCTCTTTACTCATGAGTTGCAAAAGAATGGTGAAATCGATGTGCAACAAATCCGCTCAAGTGACAATTTAGTAGATTTATTTACCAAGGCATTACCGAATGCAATAATTTTGAGAAGTTGATGAAACATATCTGAATGCGTCGATCAAAAGATCTCAAATGATGTTTGAATTAGGGGGAGAATAAATAATATATGTACTATTTTTCTCCTTCACTAGGTTTTTTTCACTGGGTTTTTTTTAGTAAGGTTTTTAACGAGACATATTCTTTATGTGATGACGGACATCCAAGGGGGAGTATTATGAAATAATATAATAATTTGTATGTCCTTTCATTTTCTATTAGATTATTCTAGTAGAATTATTTATGAAATAGTTATGATGGATTGTTCTAGAAGCATCCCTTGCTCCCTAAAAATGTGGTATGTCAGTTCACTTTGTATCACATGAAAAGAAATAAAAGTATTCTCCCTTCTCCCTATATTATCTACTTTGTTTACTTTTTATACTCCATAGTATTAGTTTCACAACATAAAAGTATTAGTTTCACAACATAAAAGTATTAGTTTCATAACACTTCCAACGTCTCAAAAATTATGTGTCATCTATAAAGTAGAAAATTTATAATATCCCCAACTAATATCTACTAAAAATCACTTTATCCTCTCATCTACTTAATAATAAAATAGAAAGGTCTATCAATTAAAAACTATTTTATCCCCCATATACTAATAAATAATTCATTCATTAAATATTGTATCTAGAGTCAACGTCTAAATGAGTGCATGATGGAGGGATTTTTTATTTTGGATTCTAAATCTTGAAATTGAGTTTTGAATTTTAAAATCTATTTCAATTCTGAATTTTAAAAAATCACCAATACAACATCTACTTTGAGACTCACCCTGGATTTACCTTACGTTATCATTTTAAAGAAATGCATGATAATTTCTTGAACCCTAACGTTGTTTCCATCAGTGCAAAATGATCAATCAATCTACAGCATATAAAGTGTGAGTTTTAGAACTCTAAAAAGGGCTTCTAAAATCATTTTTTTCCAAAAGCTGTGAGAAAAAGCTTTAAAATAAGTGCTTATAGAAATTGTATTCAATGTTTCAAAGTACACCCATAAACGCCTTTACCAATAGTCTTTACAAGAACATATCCCATTCTTAAAGTGATGAAAACGAGCTCGATCTCTTACCACAATCTCTCTATCGTATGCTTTCGACACACATTTGATAAACGAGTGGCAATCGTCGCACACTCTCAGATTATTCACAATCCGAACGCAAATCCCTTCATCCGTTTGCAACAATCCGAGACTCAAAGCTAGCTTCTCGCTATCACACAACCCGATTCTCTTTGGAATTTGTTCAAACCCTAAGTTTGTCGAATTTCTAACGTAACCAACAACGGTGGCCTCACAAAACCATCTCTTCTAATTTACGATATATTTCCTCCGAATCAAGATGAGACGTGTCATTCACGACAAAGTTATGTATCGTTTTATCAATTTCAATCGAACTCCCACTCGGAGCAGTCGTTAAACCTTCGTATTTAATCGATTTTCTCATCTTTATCACCCCTTGAAGGTCTCCAACATCAGAATAAATACTAGCTAGAAGTACATAATCCCCTGCATTCAAACTTCCTAGCTCTTTTAACTTCTCCATTGCTTTTTCACTGTTACGAATGTCTTTATGAATCTTGCGAAGCTAACACTACAAAAAAATAGAGGGTTTTCAAGGGAATATTCCAAAAAATAGATGATTGCCTAGGGAATATTTCAATTTGCCTAGACATTTTTATTCATAGGTAAATTTACCTACATAATGTAATTCGTAGATAAATTTATTTGTAAGTCATTTCTAAACCACAAATATAATTGCCTACAAAAATATAAGTTGTCTAGAGAATTGTCTTTTGTAGTTAATTAGTTTGCCTACGAAAATTAGGAATGTATAGGTAGTTTCATGATCGGTAATTTGTTTGCCTAGAAAATTATTTTGTGTAGGTAATTTTTCATAATTTTTTCTAAAAATTGGTAGGCAAATTGTAGACAATAGTCACTTTTAAGGACCAAATTATTTTTGTAGGAAAATTTCATAGGCATTTGAAAATTTTAGTAAGCAATTCTTCATTTTCTTGTAGTGTAAAATCGTACGCCAGAAAATTACACTATTGTACAATCAAACACAAAAGTGGATTACACTAGCATCTCCCATGAATTAAGCTATCGGATAACTATTTCTGGAGTTGGTCTCCCATGAATAAGTTTCATAGTACGAAATTGGATTATTTGACACATTTCATCAATTTCAATACACTTTTCTAATCACTAAACTTGACTCGTATCATACCCTTGATAGGTTAACATGTACATAATTAAAAACCAGTTTCAAACACAAACCGTGATTAGACTAGATTTTTGAGAATGATATCATTTGTTCAACTTTCAGTGTTCCATTCCATATTTCATACTGTGGATGTATGACAAGTGGAGATTAAAATATTATCCAAAGGCCCACCATAATCCTGGATCCATCTGTTAAAGATCCAGGAAGTGGGACATATTTGGAACATGAGAAAATGACACAGAGAAATGGAACTGATATTTTTGTGATACTTTTGGAAGGGTTTCTTGCAAGGCTGTACTAATATTGCAATTAAATAAAATCTTGCCCATTTAATACAATAAACAATATGAGTAATTCGTAAATCGTAACTCGGGCAATAGCTTGCCATGAAATACAGAAATAGGTAAATATATAGATGAAAGAAGCTTAATTACCTCGCTTTAAGGATGGTTTTGGTAGCATTATAATACCTTGAATCGATCAATTTGTTGCTGCAATTTAAATTAAGATTAATAAACAGCATAAGAACACACCGATTTGGAGCCAAAGATGATTTTGGGGTTTAAAGGTGAAGTTTTTGGTAGTCCATTAATCTTACGTCGCGTTGAAATTGGTCTCAATTGTTTTAATTTTTTTATTTAAATTCTGTAATTTTTTTTTTAAAAAAAAATTGGTCATTTGACCTATTGTAACAGGAAACTAAACAAGTAACCGCCACATGTGTAATTTTTTTTTTTTTTTTCAAATTGTCATTTGAATTTTTTTTTCCTAATAATAGTGGTCGGGTTTGGGGTGGGTTTAAAAAAAATCTTTTTATTAAAAGACAAAATAAATCAAGTGAATAATCGGGTCTAAACTAACCGAAATAAACCAAAATACCCAGAAACCACACTTTCTCCCTTTAAAAAAGGGTAAAAATATTCCGGCAAAAAATTATTAGGATTAAAAAAATTTATGTGACATTTTGAGATTAAAAGAAAAAATAAAATAATTATATATATGGTGATTACCTGTTTGGTGTCTGCTCCAACAAGTTAAATGATCAATTTCAAAAAAAATTATAATTTACTGTACCAAAATAAAAAAGTCAAAAAAATCAGAACCAAATTTAAAAAGAAAACAAAGCATCTTGACTAAAAAAAAACTTAATCTATTCATACCCGATTACTTAAATGACCCGGCCCAGCCCAATTAATTCTCATTTCAATTTGGCCCAGGTTACTAGCACCCCCATTTTTAGTAAATACACCTCCTTCTACTTTAAATTTTTTAAGTAGTCATATAAAATGTCAAAATTACCCTAAATATTCTTTCTTTTTCCAAATTCGTGAATACACCCCGTCCAAAAAAAACAAAAAACAAAAAGAAAACGATGATATAGCATGAACAGAATATTGCAAGATGGGAAAAACTTAAAAAAAGCAACAAATTAAATATTTGATTAGAAAAATAAAATTTCGTTGAGATCTTTATTCTAGATTGGAAGAAAATATCAAATATTTTGAAAAAAAATCCAAAAAAATCGAGAAAAAAAAAACCAGCAAAATATCATATATTTGATTAAAAAATAAAAATTTGTTGAGATATTTATTCTAGATCTGTTTGAAAAAAGAAAAATGAAATCAAATATTTCGAAATTAATTTTTAAGAAAACCAAAAAAACGAAATTAATTTTTGAAAAAGACCAAAAAAATCGAGAAAAAGAAACGGAAAATCTGTCACAAATTCATTTTCAGAATTTTTCGAAAAAATCATAATTTTTGGAAAAAAGTTTCGAAAAAAATCAAAATATTCGGGAAAAAGTTTTCGAAAAAAGGTTAGAATTTCGAAGTTTATTTTCGAGAATTATAATCATTTTCATAAAACCAGATTCGAAATTTTATTTTTTCTTTTTTTACAACAACCAACTAAAAGAAAAGAAAAAAAAAGGGTTTAAATGGATTCACTCGTGTCCAAATATGGAGGATTGAAGAAGATGTAAATAAATTGTATGGATTAGAGATGTTACAGGTGAGAGGAAGTGTATGCAGCGGCAGAGCGGTGTCATTGGAGGCAAAATATTGGACTTGTACGGTGAAATCAACTTTTATTTACAATGATGGAGAATGAGGGTTGAAAGGAGAGGGGTAATATAAGAAATGTAGTGGGGGTATCGATGTGTAGTTCCTATAAGACGGGGTGCTAATAACTTTCGCCTTTCAATTTTTTGTGGAAATGCAAACAGAAAGCCCGTTTTCCTTTATCCTCGGCCCATTCCTTTTTAAATGCTGTTTTTCTTTGGAAAAAGTGTGGGTTAATTCTAGAATTAATGACTCTCAAGTAAAAAAAATTGAAAGTTGTGACTCTAAGGTACAAATGCAATTTTAAATGACTCTAAGGTATAAAAAAAATTATACTTTGTTTGAAAAAAAATTGCACTTTGTGACCGAGAAATCACAAAAAAATCAGATTTTCTTGTAGAAACTTTTTTTTCTCCCAATTTGTCCTTTGTAGTTTTTTTTCCCATTTTTATATATCAAATGAAAATAACATATTTTTCGTTTCGTTCTTTCATTTTTGAGTAATTTTGATAACTCCTATACTAAAGACAAAGCCTAATGATTCTGATCATTGATTTCCCCATAAGGTGAGCAACTAATCCTATAAAATGAAACCGACTTTTTATCTTCTTTTTTTTTTTTTATGTAATTTAGTTTGATATTTCTGGAATTATCACAACTTAGTGTAAATGACACTTATTCCTTTTAAAATGTTAAAGTGTCAATGCCCAAAATATATCTCATTTTACCGTGTCTCTTTAAAAAATATATATAATTAATCCGCATACGGTGAGCAGCCAGCCAACCAATCCTTTTGAAAATGAAGGTGACCTTTTTCCTTTTCTTTCTTGCTGTTTAAAGTAATTGAGTAGGTCTACTGTATAAATTTGTATAGATACAAATCAATTAATTTAAAAAATTAATTAATTTGCGGGTCTAAGATGACCCGATCAAGCGGGCCAAAGATGAATTGGGTAAAGTGAAATTGAGTCTCAATTGAGATTTGTATGTATACAAATTTGTATCTTAGACTTTGTCAAAGTAATTTTGATATTTTCTATATGGGTAAATACATTTTCTGTCTTTTAATTTAGGCTAGATGATTCAATCTAGCTTATACTTTTGAGTTTTCATCAATTTTAGTACATATTTTTTCCCTCTTCAAATTTAACACATACTTTTACTTAATATTTAAAAACATCTTAATTCACTATTTTCGACAAGGTCTGTCTGATATGGACGTCATAATCCACCTTTCTTGTTGACGCGTGTAATTATTAAAGTAAATAAAAAATATATATATCACCACCTGAGATTAAAAAATGCGGATTATAAAAAGATCTCGGGTCACTATTTTTTAATTTTAAGTGGTGATATTTTTTATTTTTTTATTTTAATATTTACACATCAACAAGACAAGTTAACTCTGACAACCGCATCAGAAGAACCTTGCCGAAAATGGTGACACGGGATGTTTTTAATTATAGGGAAAATATGTGCTAAATTTGGAGAGAAAAAAAATATTATATGCTAAAATTGATGAAATACCAAAAGTATGTGCTAAATTTGATTATTTGGCCTTTAATTTATTATCAAATTTAATTTTTATCCTTTTAAGTATTTCGATTTTGAAATTAATTTTCAATATTTACAAAATTCAGTATACTACTCCCCGTACGGGCTAATATAGGTAGCACATTCGACAATAGGTGATATGTTATGTATTTTTAAATTATTTTTCAAATTAAAATTAAAATGTGACATTAATGTGGAAGAAAAAGATTATTCCTACCCAATATTTTTAAAACAAAACACATTTTTCACTGAGAATAAGTCATAATTGACCAGTTCCAAAAATTGGGGATTAATTTTCTCCAAACTCAAAATTCCTAAAATGTGTTTACGTTAAAAAAATTATTCTAATCATCCGCTTCTTCCATGTTTAATTTCACATTTTAAAAAAAATTCCAAAAATAAATCAAACAGGTCACTTGTTATCGGATTGATACTTTTTATTAAGAATTAATGACTCTTGGGTACAAAAAATATGGGGGAAAAAGCTCTAAGGTATAAAGTGGGAGAGCAAAAAGCTCTAAGGTACAAATGCAATTTTTTTGTGACTCTCAGGTACAAAGTGCAATTTTTTTTTCAAATAAAGTACAATTTTTTTTTGTACCTTATAGTCACTAAAAATTACATTTGTACCTTAGAGTCACTGCTTCCTATTTTTTGTACCTCACAGTCATTAATTCAAAAATTGAGCGGATCAACTTTGGTTTTCACCCAAACAAGACGATCAAAATTATTCTTGAAATAGCGAACACCGCAACTGCTTGCTTGTGCAACACTGGTCTTTCCGTCGTCGTTATGTCGAGATCTGTGTAATTCATGTATGCAACCCTCGGGTTCTTCGGAGTCATGTAACTGTAGGCCCTGTCAAGCCACTTTAAGTACCTGTCTGAATTTTGAGCCTCGTCTTCTTGCCAATAAAGACGTGGTACAAGTTTCCACCTCTATTAGGGTAAGGAATCGCAGATTCAGATATTTCAGCCATTCTTCCACCGTAGAGAATCTGGCTTCCAGTACATAATATAGCCTGGCGAGGCCTTCGAGCCCGATTCCAGTTACGAAATCTGTTTTCCTTTTCATATATGATTTGTTCGGTTGGAACCTGCTTAATAAAGCCTCATTGGGTGGTTGTCGAAAAACAAAGCGGATTGGATCCAGCTCATTTCGGTACAGTCTTGTCTCACCAACCCTAACTCTGGAAAACTTTGATGCATCATTGTCAATAACCGGTCGGTCCCACCAAGGAAAACCGTAAAAAAAGTAGCATTAAGTGTAACGCTCCTTCCATTTGCATTGATTAGTAGGGTTATATCTCGGTCCAATCTAGGCACGACGTATTGCCAACGGTGAATGAGTCGGGTTAGATTCTGCTCAGTCCTTCTTTGGATGCTGAAAACAGTGACTCTTTCTGGGACATCAACTAATTGGGGATTTAAATCAACGATCACACCAAAACTGGCTCCTCTGATTGCCCAAAAGAGATCCTCGCCCATTGAATTCGGCCATTAACATCGACTATTCTTGCATCAACGACATTGTCCGCAGCCATGCCGTATTTTCTCAGCAACGTGCCATAGCCTCCTCCACTGATGTGCCCGCCAACGCCAACCGTTGCACACAAACCGGCAGGAAACCCTAAAATCGAGCTTTACGGAGCCAAGGGTCAACCCATGCAGTCTTGGCCTCAACATCAACTCGTGTCTCACTAAGCTTGATCAAATCAATGATCACAAATGAGACTTTCGATAGTGCACGTGCCTCGAAGTCGTGTCCCCCAATCTCCACGCCGTTTTGCCTAGCGCAGAGTACGATAGTCGGGATTTGGGATTCGTGTTCCGGGGTTATAATGACTTGAGGTTTAGGGGTAGATTCGGAAGTAAATCTCAAACTCCAAATGGGGAAAAGTAGGAGACTAGTGTAGGATGAGTTGTTTGGTTGGAAATGGAGGAGTTGTTATCAATTTTTTTAGCAAGGCATTGCAAAAAGTCATCTTGATTATGGGCCAATGAGCACGACAATTTGACAAGAATTATGAATAATGTAAGTGTAGCTATGATTGGGGTCTTCATGGTTTAGATGTAGAAAGTAAGAATATTTGATTTGTGATTATGGAAGAATATGTGGGGTGATATTTATAGGGCTTCTTAGGGTGGAAAACCGTGTTGACAAATTTACGCGTTATAATTGTAATTAATTAATTAATTTCTAGAGAGTCTTCACTTGTGAATTTCGCAGAGAACGTTTCTAGTTCCCTAATATTTAAACAACCTAAGAAATACGTAAGGATATATTTACTCCAAAATTCTAAAAACATGATTTTCAGGGAAATTATATAATAATTGGCAGTAGATTAAACAGAATTTTTTTTAAAGCTAGCAATGAATAATGATGCTTGCTGACACTCCATGTTTAACCTTCGCTGACATTGCAAATTTGCAATTATATATCAAAACTGTGCGTTGCATCGCATGGTTTCCACGCGTACATTTTTCTGTGCTAATTTTTTTTTATATATATATTTTTTAAAATTAAGATAAAAATTCATATAAGACGGTCTTATATATGAGACGGGTAACCTAGCGTTAATGCCTGAATTATACTTCGTCTTACAGTATTGACCGTCTTACGCAAGAGTGTCTAAAAAATTAACTGATATGTATAATTTTTAAACACTTTTTTGTGAGTCTTACACGAGACGGACAAAATATATTAAGTAGGTAAAGTATAGGGTGGACAAGTTTCACACAAGAATTTGTGAAATTGGTTAAGAAGTGTGACTTATATTACTAAAGGGTATTAGTTGTAATAAATGAAGGGTGTGACTTTTTACTATAAATGGTATTACTCATAACATTGAAGAGTATGACTTATATTATAGTATGGAGTATTAGTAGTGATAACTGAAGGGTGTGACTTATACTATAAAAGGGTATTTTAGTCGTGATAATGAAGGGTCATGCCTGATCATACAAATTCTATTAAGGGTCTGCTTGCTTGGTATGATTTATTAATGAAAATGGTAATTGGTATAATTGAGGGGTCATTAGTCAATCATTGTGATGTTATTGATTGCATTGTTATTGTTTAGTTAGAACGTCAATAATGGATATCATGTGATATGAGTTGAGTGAGTGAGAATAATCAATTACTTACTTCTATTTACATTACTTATATACCAAAATTATCAAATAACATTAATAGAAATTATTTTCATCAACCACATCCACTGTCCCAACCAAATGGGCCTAAGTAATCAAAAGAAAAAATGGATATGAATCTGTTAGTATTAGGGGAAAAAAAAGTTTAGAATGGGGTTTTAATTATATTTCATTGTAGCAAATGCGGTTTGCATGAGCATGTTAAATTTTTATTTAAAAATAAATATGGGTAAAACTATATTTAATTTGAACCCAGCATACAACTTAGAATCCATCTGGCACAGTCTATAATGGTATGTTTGTTTTGGGTTTATAGTGGGCGGGGGAAATTTTAGACTTTGAAATTTAGGATTTTAAAATCCTAATGAATAGTAAAATTGTACTCCCTCCCTCCCAGAAGATTTAGCACAGTTTCCTTTTTGGTATGTCCCATAAGACTTT
This sequence comes from Stenogyne calaminthoides, assembly GCA_037126765.1. Lineage (NCBI taxonomy): Eukaryota > Viridiplantae > Streptophyta > Magnoliopsida > Lamiales > Lamiaceae > Stenogyne > Stenogyne calaminthoides. The sequence goes on along the minus strand of JBBCBC010000031.1, from coordinate 19,521,624 downwards.
GCACACCTATTTTTGGACATACTCTTTTCTACTTATAACCTTACAACACACACTTATTATCCTTCATACACACTTACTACCCCCATAAAATAATTTTTCTTAATCTTTGTGCCCAAAAGTTGGTGCAAAGTGTTCCGGAACGGAGGGAGTATGTTTGTTTTGAGATTTTATAGGGTAAGATTATATAGGATTATAAAAAAGTTGATAGATTTGTATTATTATATTATTATTATAATGATTGAATGATTGAGTATTGTTTTAAAAATTGTGTAAAAGTGATAATTTTGTTATTAATGGGAATAAATGCAGATGTAGGGTTTAGGTTAGGTTTTAAATTAGATTTTGAAATCCTGATTTTAGTATTGTATTAAATAGATATGTGGAATTGTTAGTCCAAAGTCCGTCCGGAAGAATTTCAAAACAAACATACCCTAAGCTCTTTAAAAATAACTTATAGTACGTGTTTTGAAACACTTAGGAGGTGTTTTCAAAAATTTATAAGTGATTATAGTTACCTAGAATTGTGTGCAAAAGTAATTTGAAGTATTTTATTTCTCTTTTAATAGTTTAAATAAGCTCTCGTGAGCTATAAGTTATAAGCTTCAAAGAAGATGTTTTTATTAGCTTATTAGTCTTTTTTTAAAACTTTTAATTTTTTTTGCAAACACTATTAATTTTTTTTTTATTTTCTTACAAACATTATCAACTTCTATTATTAATCACTATCACTAATTTTAATCACTTCTTTAAAACCATAAGTTTTTGCAAACAATCCCCCCTCCATAACGTGTTTTTTTAGTAATATGTAACACTATTCATATATCGTCGTAATACTATGTGAATACTCATGTGTTACTATATGAATAATAATGTGTTACCATGTGACCCATGTTACGTTATGAATATTTATGTGTTACGATATGTTTTATTAAGTGTTACGTAAAATATGAAGTTTTTTCAATATAACAATGTAGTAACACTTATACATAGATGTAGTAACACATAAAAATTTGACAAAAAATAAATAAAATTTAATATAACAATGTAGTAACACTTATACATAGATGTAGTAACATACAAAATTTGACAAAAAATAAATAAATAAAATTCAATATAACAATGTAGTAACACTTATACATAGATATAGTAACATGCAAAAATTTGACAAAAAAAAAAATTATGCTTATAGTAGGAATCAAACCTGCGACCAAATTCATTAGCAACAAACCTGAACCACTAGGCTACAACACATATTTAATAAAGATATCCTTCTATAAATACATATTCGTTCACGCCAACCTGAACCCCCTGCCGGCCCTGCCCGCGCCCAAACTGACCCGCCCTGACCCGACCCGACCCGCGCATTGACCCGCAAAATTTAAACAATTTACCTTATTTATGTTGTATTGCACATAACACTAATGTGTAATATTTCACACAAGACTTTCTCATCTCAATTTAATTACGATTTTCAATATTTTTATATGAATTCCTCACCGCTTTAGTTATTTCAATTAGGTACATAATTTACATATCCTACGCAATATTTTCGATGCATAAGTGTGGGTTGGTGCTTTAATTAGAGTTCTCTCTATACGTACAAAATCGTGTAAGAAAAGAGTTTGGCGTGTGGTCGAAAAAATCATATCGTAATTTGAAAGCGTATACCAAATTGAAACAACTCAAGAGGTAGCGAATTTACACAAAAGAATATTAAAAGTACCAATTAAATTGATACTCCCTCCGTCCCGGAAGACTCTGCGCCAACTTTTCGGCGCAGAGATTAAGAAAAGTTACTTTATGGGGGTAGTAAGTGTATATGAGGGGTAATAAATGTTTGTTGAAAGATTATAAGTGGAGAAGAGTGTGTTCATTTTTCACTAAAAAAAATAGAGGATTGCCTACGGAATATTCCAAAAAATAGAGGATTGTCTAGGGAATATTTCAATTTGCCTAGGTATTTTCATTCATAGGTAAATTTGCCTACTACGTTCCGTAGGTAAATTTATATGTAAGTCATTTCTAAATCATAAATATAATTGCCTACAAAATGTAAGTTGCCTAGGAAACTATCATTTGTAGTTAATTAATTTGCCTACGGAAATTAATAATTTGTTGGTAGTTTCATGGTAGGTAATTAGTTTGCCTAGGAAATTATTTTGTGTAGGTAACTTTATATAGATTATTTTAAAAACTGATAGGCAAATTATAGACAATAGTCACTTTTAAGGACCAAATTATTTTTGTAGGAAATTTTTTTACGCATTTGAAAATTTTGGTAGACAATTCTTCATTTTCTTGTAGTGTTTGGGTGTGCAAAGTCTTATGGAACGCACCAAAAAAAAAAGTGTCTTCGCGTCTTATGGGACGGAGGGAGTGTTAGCTAAAACGTGTGTATTAATATGGAATTAACTCTATAAAAATATCTTCAGAATAAAAAATAAGTTTGGTGTAACTTTATCAAATTCAAATTGCAAGTATATAATGTAACTTCAACATTTTGTATAAGCAAATTAGGATTCATCTTGGTCTATTTTCGAATTTCACACTTTACCAATAGTCTTTACAAGAACATACCCCATTCTTAAAGTGATGAAAACGAACTCGATCTCTTACCACAATCTCTCTATCGTATGCTTTTGACACACATTTGATAAACGAGTGGCAATCGTCGCACATTCTCAGATTATTCACAATTCGAACACGAATCCCTTCGTCCGTTCGCAACAATCCGAGACTCAAAGCTAGCTTCTCGCTATGACACAACCCGATTCTCTCTGGAATTCGTTCATCAAACCCTAAGTTCGTCGAACTTCTAACGTAACCAACAACGGTGGCCTCATAAACCATCTCTTCTAATTTACGATATATTTCCTCCGAATCAAGATGAGACGTGTCATTCACGACAAAGTTATGTATCGTTTCACCAATTTCAATCGAACTCCCACTTGGAGCGGTCGTTAAACCTTCGTATTTAATCGATTTTCTCATCTTTACCACCCCTTGAAGGTCTCTAACATCAGAATAAATACTAGCTAAAAGTACATAATCCCCTACATTCAAACTTCCTAACTCTTTTAACTTCTCCATTGCTTTCTCACCGTTACAAACGTCTTTATGAATCTTGCACGAAGCTAAAAACGTACGCCAGAGAATCACACTATTGGAAAACGAAGAACCCTCGATAACTTTTAGTGCTTCGTTTATCTTTCCAGCACGACCGAACAAATCAACCATACAACCGTAATGCTTGACCTCCGGTTTCAACCCAAATTTCGAGCTCATCAAATCGAAGTAACTAACGCCTTCTTCCACCAAACCTTGGTGGAAACACCCACATAACAAACCAAGAAACGTAACAGAGTCCGGTTTCGCTCCATCAACCACCATTTTCTTGAAAAACGAGATAGCTCCATCTCCAAAGCCATGAACCCCATGCCCAACTATGATCGAATTCCACGTAAAAACATCCCGTTTCTTCATCCCATCGAACACACAAACCGCCCTATCTAAGCTCCCACATTTCGCATACATATCAACGAGCGCATTCCCTACAAAAACATTATCCATCAACCCTTTTTCCACCCCTAAATCATGCAACTTCACCCCTACATTAAGCCCACCTACATGAGCACAAGCCGTGAGAAAACCAACGACGCTAAACCCATCAAAACCAACACAAGCCCCCTTCATTTCATCAAACAGCTTCAACGCATCATGATAAAGACCCATCTGATTATAACACGAAACCATCGAATTCCAAGCGACTAAATCCCTCTCAGGCATTTCATCGAACACCTTCCTCATACTATCCAACCCCCCAATTTTAGCATAAACCCGGATCAAGCAGGTGCAAACAACCGAATCAAATCCGAACCCGGCCCGTATAACCGACCCGTGAATCTCCCCACACTTGATTGAATCCCTGTTTTGCTCACACGCCTTGAGAACGAACGAGAAAGTGGCGCTATCAGGCCGAGAAGAGGTGTGGGTTACCATTTGGTTGTAGAATTGGATGGATTTTGGGGCGTTCGGGCCCTGAGAAAGGGCTTTGATGATCGAATTCCAATGTGGGGTTATGGGGTTCTTGATTTGGTGAAACAGGGTTTGACAGGAGAGTGGAGAATTTGAGAGGAGCGCGTAGGAATTTAAGAGCTTGGTTGAAATTGTGGGAATGGCGAAATAGGCGTTTGTGATGATTTGTGCGTGGATTTTGAAGAGTGTGTCGACATTTTTGCATTTGTTTAGGAGGGAAAGGATGAAGAATGCACTGGACATTTGCAACAAAGAGAAGACACCTTTTTTTCTTTCTTTTCTTTTTTGAAAACAAAGGAAATAGTTTCACAATTCAGGTGAATATAATTCATTGCGATATAATTCGTCTTCGTCTCTGTTGTGTTTTATAATCTGGATAGTATGACGGCGCTTTATTCTTCATATCGATTGCTGTGTTAACTTTGGCCGTCTGAGTAAAAAACAAAAATCTTGCAACTTTATATCGTAATGATTATTATAATTAATGATTTAATTTTTGCTTTTCAAGAAATATAGATTACAGGGTGAACGTAAAAGAATAAATAAACTGAGTGTCAAGTGTATATATATAATAAACAACTCGCTCACAAAAACTCAACAATAAAGTAGGTGTACATATATTTATGAGACGGAGGTAGTAATTCGTCTTTGTTGTGTTTTATAATCGGGTCTTTGGTTCGCGGGATTGGGTATAATATACCCAACAAAAAGAAAAATCTTGCAACTTTATTTCGTAATTATAGGAGTGAGTCATCTTGTGTACCACACAGTGTATTTTAAAAACTTACTACTTGTTACGCTAAATTTACAATTATATTTTACAAATACAGGTTGTATGTTTCAATATACAAGTTGCAAATTTTAATGCAATAAGTTACAAGTTAAAATACATTAGAAGAGAGGGTATAAGTTACACTTAGGAATGGACACCATAATTGTATACCATTCACGTAGTATTACCGATCGACTTAATACCATATCAGCAAACACGTAATACTCTAATGAGTTGATGATCTTTCAAGCAATTTTAGCAGTTTATGATCATAAATTTGTCGGTTCAATTCGCATCAGTTACTATATAAACCAGTTCAACTTTCAGTTGAATTCAGCAGCAATTCATCAGTTGGCCTTGGGTAGAACAACAGGTCAAAACTAACCGGATTGCCAGAATACTTGCCCAGCAAATAATAAATAAATCACAAAAAATGTGACATGAACTAGTAAAAGAGAAACTAAAAATGTACTTAATCTAACATTTGGGAGAGTTAGATAAATACTTCCAAAAAGTCACAACCAAGGAAGACAACAGTTACGAAACAAGTGGTGTTAGATAAGGTAATTTAGCAAAGCAGAGCAGTTGAAATCTGCATGAGAGCTATAACAACCACAACTATTTCTTCTTCTTATTAGAGCCAGTCTTGCTCTTTTTGTTAGATGATTCCTTCTCAGCTTTCTGACTTGTCTCCTGTTAACGAAAACAAATAAGATATAGAATACAACCATGCCACGCCAGAGAGCTCTAAGAAAAAAACGCCACAAAAATTTAAATTGCTAATTCTACTGAAAAATCATCTGTAACCAATTAATAGTAAAGTTATGTACAAGTCCAGAAAGCACTGAAGTTGTTGGCATTAGTCTGCTCTGCTATCTAAAATTGTGTTTGGATCAAAAGTTTTCAACTGAGGAAAGACTAGAAGCTAAGGATATCCAGAAGAAAATTCCAGAAAATGATAGAAAGGAATGGGTATCACCCGTGAATTCGAATCCACAGAGAACTGAAGTCCAAAAACGAATAAATACACCATAATGAGTTCGAAATCCTAAACTCGTTTTACGGGATAATATCATTTTTTGGTCCCTAAGGTCTACCTTTTTCCAGTGTTGGTCCCCCTATTTCACTTGCTACTAAACTTGGTCCTGGAACTTTGAAGTACTCTTTTACCCCCACATTTAACGGTGAACATGTGGGAGTAAAAGTGTACTTCTAGGACCAAGTCTGATAGTGAGTAGAAAAGCGGACCAAAGCTAGAAAAATGTAAACTTTGGGAGCTAAACTTCTTCAGCAGGGACAAGCACGGAGAAAGAATAGAGGAAAACATCAAAAGCCCAGATCAACTTTACAGGAATAGCAGTACCATCGACAAAAGTTCGATAACCTAAAATGGAGCAAGCTAGTGGGGCTATAGTTATAAGCTAAGCAGACAAATTCATAAAACAAATTGACATTACAGCCTTCGAAAACAAATTCATGAGATACGAGTAGGGGTGGTTCGGTATGACATATCAAATTGAATGTGCTTTCTGAAAACTTTTGGTACCATACTGAAATCTCAGTATACCGAAAAAATCAGTAGTTTCGATATTTTTCGGTGCAATTATTGAAACATCACAACAATAGAGGATAACTGCAGTAAATTTTAGCTAAACAATCAAGAGTATTATTGCAAAGGAAAGAGAAGTACCTTCCGCTTAGCAGGTACTGACGTATTTGCAACCGGTTTAAAGAATGATTCTAACCTGTTCATTGAAAAATAGTATGAAAGTGAGCTATACCATGGTAAAATACTGATTAGACCTCTTACTCAACAACAGATTCATACCGGCCCTGGGCTGATTTGTTCTTAGCTGCCTTGATTTTTTCTATAGCCTACACAACACGGATTAGTCAACAATGTGGAATAGTTTCTCTTTTAGGAAAGAAGCAAGTAAATTAAAGTAAAACAGAGAGTCAGAGACTAGCCTTAGATATTCTGTCGCTGTTGAATCCGTTTTCCTTTACCAAAAATGTTAACAATCCCTAAAAGAGAAACAATATGATGAGCAACAGTCCATCAAATTGGCATTAAAAAAATGCAAAACAATCTGATGATTATCACTTCTTCATCTGGAGTGGACCATTTAAGGTCAAGTTGATCGTCATCAGTGAAAACTGACGGTTCTTTAAAGAGCCTTCGAGCCTCTTGGTATGGCCAGTCCTCTGGTATTTGGTATCTGCAAGAATATAAAATTTTATAATTTTAAAATTATAAACTAAATAACCCTCAATAATTTTCAAGGCCCAACATTCGATTTTTCAGGATAATGGAGTCGGCAATCTATACAGGGAGAATAATATTGTAAGAAAGCACCCATATTTTATGCACTCCCTTATATTGTCTATCCAACTACTTCTCTAAGAGTCCTCTGGAATATTTAGCTTTATATTTTTCTCATGAAGTAAAACGTTGAAGATTGAAACATAAAAATCCCTTAAGTGCAAATTAACACACGTAACTCTTATTGAAAGGGGAGATTAGCTGCTTTAGAATATAATATCGTTTTTCCCTTTAAACATCAATTAAACTAATTGAAAAAAATTATTCAGCACTTGATAAGACCTATGAAGCACCTTTCTTTATTAATGTTCTCCAGAATGTTCTCAATTGAGCCATGCTGGCGAATCAACTTCAAAGCAGTCAATCCTCCAATACCTGAGGTAACATCAATGCAAAGAAAGGTCAAATAGGAATAAAAATGTGTATACCGGGAAAATATACCTACAAAATATTACATAAAATCTGTTGGTTTGGACCATGTCAAGAAAGGAATTTGTCAATTTTCCCACCCAATTGCAGCTTCCATATCTGGAAACTTCAAATATGTGTGTACCTGTGTGTGCTTTCTGTGTCTATATACAGCACGTGAGATTTCATGGTGGCGGAAAAGTTGGGAAGTTGCCAATCCTAGTTTTTTGGGGGAGCTTTTTTCCACCAAGATATAAAATAGAATATATTTTTCTATTTCAAATCTATTGTAGATGATATATGTGGAAAATCTCATTTTGAGTAATCTTAGGATGAATATCAGGAAAGTTGGTGCAGCAAATCAGAGTTAATGATTTGTCCTACAAATCAGGAAATTAATGGCTGGCTTTCCTTTTTTTCAGTGTATCATAATTGTGTATATAAACTAGTGTATTGTAATTGTAATATAATATAGAAGTAATATATTTCTTAGAACCTTTCTACATGGTATCAGAGCCCAGTTAGGGTCTCTGGAAAAAATACCACCTTTGTTTCTTGTTAATCCCAGCCTTAATTGCTGGTTATTTTTCCTGTTATCTTCAGCCTTTATCGCTGTCCTTCATAAAAAACTGAACCTAGCAATCCTCAAAATCTCCACCAATGAATCAGGGTATGTGTTCATTGACACTTTCAGGTAATGCTCTAATCTCTCTTGGGTTAAATGTTTTTGGACATGAGCTTAGGAATGCATGGATCCTTGATTCTGGTGCTACAGACCATATGACACATATATCAACAAAATTCATAACCTATACCCCCTGTCCTAGCAAAAAAAATTGTGTTGTTGCTGATGGTTCTACGACCACAGTAGCAGGAATAGGAGATGTCCAGGTTACCCCAAAATTAATTCTTAAAAATGTTCTCCATGTACCCCAGTTATCCACAAATTTGGTCTCCATACAAAAGCTCACCAAAGATCTAACTGGCTGCGTTAAATTTCATAATTCATGTTGTGACTTTCAGGACCAGAGTTCGGGGAAGAGGATTGGACTTGCTAAGGAGCATAATGGACTCTATTACTTGAATACATCTTGTCAACCGGAATTCATTAAATCTGCTCTTTCCACGTTTTCCTCCTCTAATAAGGATATCATTTGGTTACATCATAGGCGTCTAGGTCATGTGTATTTTTCTACATTGAAAAAAATGTTTCCCTCTTTGTTCGCGGGATTCAATGTTCAGTCTTTTCATTGTGATATTTGTGAGTATGCGAAACACACTCGTGTACCATTTCCCATCAGCAATAAAAGATCTTCTTCTCCTTTCTTTTTAATCCATAGTGATATTTGGGGACCATCAACTGTTCCAAACATCTCAGGGTCTAAGTGGTTTGTCTCATTTATCGATGATTGCACAAGAGTCTCGTGGATCTATTTACTAAAAAATAAGTCTGATGTGAGTCATATTTTTCCTATCTTTCATGCAATGATTCAAACTCAGTTTGGTACCAAGATAAAGCACTTCCGTTCGGATAATGCTCGTGATTATTTCAATCAAATCTTGAGTCCTTACTTCCAAAAAGAGGGAATAATACATGAATCTTCTTGTGTAACCACTCCACAACAAAATGGAGTGGCAGAAACGAAAAATCGACATCTTCTTGAGTGCACTAGAGTCTTGTTGTTTCAGCAAAACGTACCAAAATCATATTGGGGAGAAGCTGTACTCACATCAGCTTATGTCATAAACAGAATACGTCCCGAGTCTTGGGGTTTCAAAGTCCACTAGAATATCTGTCTAAATTCTACCCTGATACTCGATGGAACTTTAATCTCCCACCTCGAGTATTTGGGTGTACTTCCTTTGTCCATATTCATAGTCATAATCGTGGGAAGCTAGATCCTCATGCTCTTAAGTGTGTCTTTGTAGGGTACTCATCTACTAAAAAGGGTTACAAATGTTACCATTCACCAACTAGAAAACTTTATGTCTCAGCCGATGTTACATTTGTTGAAAATCAGCCCTATTTCACGACTCTTTATCTTCAGGGGGAGTTACATAGACTTGAAGATAAGGAGTCTACCTTTCCACCCCTACATTTATCCAAATCCGAATCTCTAGAGTCAAGTCCCCAACCTGATGGTAAAATCTTTGATCGGTTTCGGTTTGACAAAGTGTATGCAAGGAAAGGAGACCCCATAATGACTACAAGGCAAGAACAACCCTCTCAACCAAGCTCCGGAAATGAGGTAACAATTAATGAATCAAATCTGAATTCTTCCAGCCCTGAACCATTAACTGAGCAGCCTTCTTCCAGCCCTGAACCACCAACTGAGCAGCCTTCTTCCAGCCCTGAACCACCAATTGAGCAGCCTTCTTCCAGTCCTGTACCTTTTTTTCTTGAGCCTCTTAACCCTGACCAAGACCTAAACCTGCCTATTGCTGTAAGGAAAAAAACCCGAGAATGCACCAAAAGACCCCTATACCCATTGTCTAACTTTGTATCTCTTGAGAAGTTTTCCCCAAACCATCAAAGCTACCTTTCAGCCTTGCACACAGTTTCTATTCCTAGCTCATTGTCTGAAGCATTATCAAAGAAAGAATGGAGACTTGCTATGGAAGTGGAAATAGATGCATTAAAAAGGAATGAAACTTGGGAGTTGGTCGATTTACCAAAGGGTCCTTGGAGCGTTACAAGGCGAGGTTAGTTGCGAAAGGATACACATAAACATATGGAGTAGATTATCAAGAAACGTTTGCTCCGGTAGCAAAGATGAATACAGTGAAGATTTTGCTGTCCTTGGCTGTTCATTTTGATTGGGAGTTGCAGCAATATGATGTGAAGAATACCTTTCTTCATGGAGATTTAGAAACCGAAATTTATATGAGCATTCCACCGGGATATTGTGGGGTTGACAGGAACAAGGTATGCCGATTAAGAAAGGCATTATATGGTCTGAAACAATCACCACGTGCTTGGTTTGGAAGGTTTGCCAAGGTGATGATAGCTAGTGGTTACAAGAAAAGTCAAGGCGATCACACACTTTTTATTAAGCATTCGGCCTCAGGGGGAGTCACGGTTCTAATTGTGTACGTGGATGACATGATAGTGACAGGAAGCGGTGAAGTAGAGAATGAGGCCTTGAAGTTGTGTTTAGCCAAGGAATTTGAAATAAAAGATTTAGGAAAATTGAAGTATTTTCTTGGAATTGAGGTGGCTCGATCAAGGCAGGGAATTGAAGTTGTGTTTAGCCAAGGAAGTTGTGTTATTGACCTACTCAAGGAAACAGGCATGATGGCTAGCAAACCAGTCGAAACTCCTATTGAACAGAATCATAGATTAACTGAGGCTCTTGGAGATAAAGCAGTGGACAAAGAGATGTACCAAAGGCTGGTTGGGAAACTTATCTGTCTTGCACATACTAGGCCAGATATAGCTTACTCAGTTGGGGTTATCAACCAGTTTATGCATGATCCTAGGGAAGTTCACCTACAGGCAGCATTCAGAGTGCTTCATTACTTAAAGGCACATTCAGGGAAAGGAATTTTATTTAAAAAGGGGTCTGAAATTGATGTGGCAGTCTACACAGATGCAGACTTTGCAGGATCTCTAGTTGACCGAAAATCAACTTCAGGCTATTGTACCTTTTTAGGAGGAAACTTGATATCCTGGAGAAGCAAGAAACAGAGTGTGGTAGCAAGGTCAAGTGCTGAGGCGGAGTTCAGAGCTATGGCAAACGGAATATGCGAATTATTGTGGGTCAGAATTATCCTGGAGGACCTGAAGATTCAATGGAGCAAACCGATGAAGCTATTCTGTGATAACAAATCTGCTATATAAGTATAGCTCACAACCCTGTGCAACATGACAGGACAAAACACATAGAGATAGACAGGCACTTTATTAAAGAAAAACTGGATAAAGGACTGATTTGTACTCCATATGTCCGGACAGGACTTCAACTTGCAGATGTGATGACAAAGGGACTGAGTAACAGCATGTTCCATGAGAATGTTAGCAAGCTGGGAATGGAAGATCCATATTCACCAGCTTGAGGGGGAGTGTGGAAAATCTCATTTTGAGTAATCTTAGGATGAATATCAGGAAAGTTAGTGCAGCAAATCAGAGTTAATGATTTGTCCTACAAATCAGGAAATTAATGGCTGGCTTTCCTTTTTTTTTTAGTGTATCATAATTGTGTATATAAACTAGTGTATTGTAATTGTAATATAATATAGAAGTAATATATTTCTTAGAACCTTTCTACAATATATCATGTTAATTATTTTTTATGATATTTAATGACACCCAGATTTGCATACCTAAAAATGAAATATATGATTTAAAACATGAGATTTGTTGGTTTGAAGTGTTTACTGTATTGAATTTGGCCATTTGTAATACAAATATACAATTGTCGCTTGTGAGATCGTCTTAAATTACCTTTTATTTGTATTAAATTTGAGAATATATATGAGTTTAGTCTGCAATATAAAATTTTAGAAACAAAAAATGTAAAATAAATTTTATATAAGAAAAATACTTAAAATTGGTGACATAGTTACTGATTAAATGATTCTTATTACAAATAATAAACTAATGAATCGTGCATCACACAAACGCGTTTCTATTCTTATATAAAAAGTTAAGCCAGTGAAGGTTATTTTCCTGATCTGGTATTGGATTGACAAACTAAATTCCACCACTACATGCTCATTTCATCAAATTCACTACCAGCAGGCTTATTGTTATTATTATTTAACAGGCAAATTACGTTATTTATACCACAACAGATCAATAGATACATATATATATGCAATATTACCTCTAATGCTGTCACAGTAATCGCAGCCAGATAGGATGCAAAGGTCTATAAATTGATCCATTGTGAGGTTCAGTTCCTCCAAAACCTATAACACATAACTGAATCAGACAACAATTTAATAGAAAACACATCTTTTGCCCTAGTACTTGATTTTCTAGTTACAACTTGAACTTCCATTATTCTTATTTTCCCACTGTACTTTCATTTATTTTTTTTACTTTTGCTTCCTATACTTCATTTTCACTTTTTCCGCTGCACTATTATTTTTCAACTTTTGCATCTTGAACTTGAACCTCAACTTTCTATTTTTAGGGTGCAAAAGAAAATAAAAGTACAGGGGGCATAAAAGTATAAAATTAAGCACAGTGGGGAATAAAAGTAGAAAATTACGAGCAGAGGCAAATTTTATTTTATTTTTATGAAATCAAATAACTTTCCCTACCTTTGAGACTTCAAATTCTATCACTGGGATTTTCTTTGAACTAGGATCCATTAAATGGCGAGAAAAACCTTGGAGCTCCAAATGTGAGGGAATCCATATCCTCAGATGCCACACCATAAACCTGGTGCAGAAATAAACTTTAGAAATATTTCTACAGCACATTTACTTTAAGCATTTAAATATCCTATCAGTTAAGTTGAACCACGTTCTTAGAAGAATCTGATCTGGCAAATACGAATGAAATGATATACATTGCAGTCTCCAAGGATAATTCTGGCACAATCTTATCAGACAATCAAAGCAATAAATACCATACCTTGTCTGATTTGAAAAGTGAAGCACATTGCGCCTCTGCTTCAGAAGGAGCCTAACATGATAGAAAACAAATATTACTGGAATTTTCCTGACAAGAATACAATAAAAGAAGTATGAACAAAGTGAAAGTACACAAATCCAATAACCGAATTTAATTCAATGCATCACCTCGATCACTGGTACTCCCATAAGTCTAAGAAGCTTTTTGCAGTCATCATTGTGTTGCTTTGTAACCTATGTAACTAAAGAGTGAATATGACAAGCTGCTATAAAAAATGTAGCTCCACATAAGACTAAAAGGACTAGAAGATTTAACATAACCCAAAGTTCTGCACATTATTTCCATCATGCCTCTGTAGGAAAAGTTACTCTTTCTTTAAATTGAAGAAATGGGTTCATATCCTTATGAGAAAAACATGGTTGAGAAAAGTTGAAGACAAAATTTCTAATCAAGCTTTTTAATTATCAACTATTGTACTAATGTCAATCCCCAAGTATATTTTCACTCCTCCAATCCCTGTGAATGTGTACCTTGGAAACTTTTGTGTATATAATTATATAAATATATATATATATATATATATATATATATAGTCTTACAGCAGAAATAAACTCAAGCATATCCATGTGCAAACTTCCAACAAAATTACCTCCAACAGGTATGCATTACTTAAAAGAGCTAAGTATACTGTGGGGGTGTTATCATTTCAACAACTTAAAGCTGATTATTTAATAAGCTTCTGCTTTGCAAAAGCTAATTTGAGTGTTTTCAAATTGAATGATTCTGCTTAAATCAGTGTACAAAATCTAAAAGTTGGAAAGGGAAAGCTTCTAGCTGATTCTGCTTTTTCTAATATATTAACTTTTACCAAACATTCAACTTCTACTTTCTACAAATTCTGGAAACACTAACCTATTTTACTATTGAGCAAAAAAATTCACAATCACAAAACTAAATCACTTTCTCAAAATCATATTTTTTGCAAACACCCCCATGACTTATACCAGAAGCAAAGAAAAGTGCAAGGTTGAATGTACCTTCACTGTTCTTTTACTGAATTTTTCAATATCCTCCTTGTTCCCAGTCTGCAATGACAAAAGCATTACTATGAGAATCATCCGTATAACAGGGAATGCTAAGATAAAAGTTAAAAAGGATTAAACAGAGGGAGAAAGTGGGCAATCAGAAAGGAGATAAATGTATAAATTCAAAATCTTTATCAAGTTACAAATCAACCTCCAGAGCATCATTTAGGTCCTCCGTAGCATCAGCCCTCTTCGAGTATCTGCATTTAGAAAAACTCAACACTAACCAACCATCCAAGAACCATAATTTAAAATTCTCTAATTAATGAGCAGAGATAGAGCATCAAATACCGCTTTGCGAGCTCTTGTTTCTTCAGATCAGGAGGTTTCCCATCAAACACATAGCTATCATAGCAAAGGCGAATACCTCAGAAACAGCTCAAATAATAGTAAAACATTATAGAAGTACCAGAAATAGGAGAGAAGGAAACAAATTACACTGGTTTGATTCCAGCTTCCAGTAGTCTGATTGTCCTTGAGAACATCCCTTGCAAATGACTGAAAAACAGAAAGCCCAAACAGTAGATATAAGTACAATAGTCTCAGATGGAGATTATGATAGCAAATTGCACCTATCATGGATATGAACTAATCAAGCTACCGTCTCTTTCAAAATTTACTCTAGCAAGTGACAAATCAGTAGTTAGTTAGAAAGAAAGTATGCTGAACCAACTATTTCTTTATTCACTTTTATGGATACAAGAATGTAGCAACAAAACTTTTTTTCAAGCATACTTCTCAAGCAGCCAAGATTAATTGATTCGAATTAATTTAGAAAAAAAGAGGGCTCTCAAACGAATAAAAAAAACACTATGTAACTTAGTGAAAAATTGAAGCTTTAATACATATAACGAAAAGTTGGTCCTTATTTTCATATTACATCAACCAATAGACTTTGATAATTAAAAAAATTAACTACTACCTACAGTGACTTCTTGAATAAACAGCTTAAAAGTAGAGGTTGAGTACCTAGTAACGTCGCCAGCTTCATTTGTGAGCATTTCGGTACCACTTCTTCCGACAACAATCTGCCATTATCAATTACAACAGAATCCAATAGGCGTCAAATTCTATGTGTAGGCACAATTTCTTTTATTATATTCAATCCTGAGTTTATCATTGCCATCAATACTTGCACAAGGGCACACTATGACACTATGAAACCAATATATCCATGTTTTTTCAAACAAGAATCCACTCAAATTGCATAAGACTACCAAAACTGCTACAGCTAGCTTCAAGAAATCACAAAAAGAAACAAGCCCATTCAAAATTAGATATAACTGATAAAACAATTTCTAGAGAATCCCAATATCATTTCTCCATATACAAACAACCCACAGAAAAGGGAGCGTACGCACAAGGAATTGATAAATGCTCATGCTGGCATCAATAGCGATTTTTCGACCAAAATAGCTCTCGAATTTCTGCTCTTTCATCGATTTGGGCGCATTGTCTGCCAACAGCTTCGTTAAACCCTAGAAAAATCGCAAAAAACAAGTGCTGAGAATGTGTACATGTGTAATTATACCGTGGAATGAATTAGGCATGAATTAGAGACCTTTATACCCATCCGATTTGCAGAAAACGGGAGAATTCGGTGTGAATTAACAGTTGGGGAGAAGCTGAGAAGGGGAAGACGAGAAGTAGGGTTCTGATACTTTCTTTTTTTCCCGCCTCTTTTAGAGTGCCTTTATATGAGATACGTACACGTATGTTCCTTTTTCTTTTCGGGTATTTGGAATATAATATTTATATTATGCATTACACAAAACTTATTCGTATAATAAAATTGATATCCTCATGCTTATAAATCGATGCACGCGCATAAATACTATGGAATTGATGAGTTGTTTTAATATGAATCATGTCTATTCTATGAATTTAGATTATTTGATTTATTTTATTAATTTTAAATATACTTTTTAAACTATTAAACTAGACTTGTATTATACCCTGAGTTGAGTTAAATGTCATGAATTAAAAATAAATTTCATAGTATGAACCATGTTTATATAAGTTTTTGTCAAGATTAATTCATAAGTGCAACGATCTCAATTGATAAATATTATATATACATTTTTAAGTGTAATAATACAAATTGAGTTGGTATGCTGTGAAACTTGTTCATCGTGAAATTGGTTTTTTTTTTACATACATACACTTTAGTAATATAAATCACACCCTTTAGTAATATAAGTCACACACTTCAGTTATCACTACGACACTCTTTGTTATAATACAAGTCACACCCTTCGCTTTTATGAATAATACTCTTTATAGTAAAAAGTCACACACTTTACAGTAATAAGTTACATACTTTAGTAATATAAGTCACACTCCTTAACCAATTTCATCGTAAAACTTGTCCACACTATACTTTTTCATACAAATTTTATATTGTGAACAAATTTTGTAGAAGACTGAAACTCCATCTGTTATATTCATCTTATCATACGATCTCACTATCTCCATTAGTCGATATTGGAGTCAGTATACATTCTAGACGTGTCTTTTGCAATGTCCAAAACGATTGTGAAAACAAAAAATTTCATATGTTCCAAGATATTGATTTATTGGTAAAAGAGATATACTGTGATGAAGATAGTGCTCCCTCCTGTCCAAATTTATTTAGCCCTTTTTCCAAAATATATCTATCTCAAATTTATTTATCTCTTTTTATAAAAGATAATAAAATAATTACATATTTTTCAACTATTCTCTGTAATATCTTAAAACTGTATTTCATGTCATTAAGTATAAATGACTATAATATTTTTAATCAAAAATTATTTTATTACTTTAAATATTAAAAAATAACTCTCACATTAAAATTAAAAAAAATGTAAACGAGTAAATAAATTTGAATAGGAGAGAGTATCATTTATGAATCTGCAAAGTTTTGAATTTACTCCGTATAATTCAAGTGTATTTTTTAAATGTTCAACTTAGCGTAGTCTAAAATAAATTAAACATTTCTATGTAAATTTCAATTTAAACAAGTAGCATAATTCAAATACTCCCTCTATCTCACATCAGTTTTCACACTTTCCTTTTTAATTTGTCTCATATCAGTTTTCACACTCCTCCATGAATAATTTTTACACATCTTTCACCCACCAAAAATACACTTCATCCCTCACACTTCACACCCACTCCAATTGCAGAAAAAATCCAACTCAATTCGGCCTGATAAATTAACCATCCCCAAATCCCCTCCAATGGAAACCCGCGAGTGTCAGCTTTGCCGGTCAATCGACCCCATTTTCGTCCACAAAACCCCTCACGCCGGCGACTTCGCCTTCCTCTGCACTCCCTGCGTCCTCCGCCGCCACCCCGCCAGCTTCTGCCCCATCTGCTTCGACGTCTACGACGATTCGCCCAACTCACGCCGCCCCGCCGCCGACTCCCGCGCCATGTGCCACCAATGCCCCGCCATGGCTCACCTCACCTGCCTCCCCTGCTCCTCCGCCGCCCTGCGTTACCTCTGCCCCCGCTGCAGCTCCGATTGCGGCGGCGCGGCTGAAATTGGCGATGAATTGGGGAAGAATTTGCTGTGTGCTGCCAAAATTGCTGCATTGTTCATGCGTAGGGCGTCGGCGGTTGCGAAAGCTGATGCAGAACGGAAAGTGAAAGCAGCTCTGGTGGCGAGGCAGAGGGCTGTAGAAGCTTTGGAGAGGGCGGGACGGTTGGTGGTTAATCGACGGTTGGAAGATGAATCTGAGGTAGATGATGGGTGATTCGTAATTTTTGTATTTAAGATGTTTATTGGATGATTTTTATGAATCTTTGATGGCTCAATAATTTTGGGGTTGTTCCAGTTTTCTCTGATATAGTCCTACTTTAGTCAACTGGGGTTTCTTTTCTGTAGTGTTTGCTGAAATTTAAGTACTTAATTTGCTCAATTTTAGGAGGTGTTTGCAAAAAAATTGTCTTGAAGAAGTGATTAATTTAGTGATTGTGAGAAAATGCAGTGCTACTTTAGTCAATTGGGGTTTCTTTCTGTAGTGTGGGGTGAAATTTAAGTACTTAATTTGCTCAATTCAGGAGGTGTTGCAAAAAAAAATTGTGTCTTGTAGAAGTGATTAATTTAGTGATTGTGAGAAAATACAGTGCTACTTTGGTCAATTGGGGTTTCTTTGTAGAGTGTTTGGTGAAATTTAAGTACTTAATTTGCTTAATTGAGGAGGTGTTTGCAAAAAAAAAAAAAAAAATTGTCTTGAAGGGGGTAATTAATTTAGTGATTGTGGGAAAACACAGTGCTACTTTAGTCAACTGAAATTTAAGTATTTAATTTGCTCAATTTAGGAGGTGTTTGTAAAAAAATTGTGTCTTGAAGAAGTGATTAACTTAGTGATTTTGAGAAAAGCTTAATAGTGAAGTGATAAGTGTTTGGTATAAGATTTGGATATAGTAAAATGTAGTGAGAAGTTAGAATTAGGTAGCGGGGTGTTTGCAAGAAATTATAAGCGATTATAGTCATCTTTAATTGTGTGCATAAGCAGTTTTGAGTGTTTTATGGGGGTGTTTGCAAAAATTTATGGTTTTAAAGAAGTGATTAAAATTAGTGGCTATAAGCTCCTATTTCTCTTTTATTAGATTAAATAAGCTCTTAAAAATTATAAGCTAAAAGTTGAAAGGGGATGATTTTGGTAGCTTATGAGCATTTTTTAAGTATTATTAACTTTCTTTGCAAACACTATCAATTTTTCTTTGAATTTTTTTACAAACACATCAACTTCTACTATTAATCAATTTTCTCATAATCACTAATTTTAATCAATTCTTCAAAAGGATAGTTTTTTGCAAACACCCTCGCATACCACTCTTAGCTTTTAGATTACGGATTTTGGATGATTAATTTAAGTAGAATCGTCCAATTTGAAAGCACTCAAAATTACTTCCACACGCAATTTTATGTGAAAAGACCCCTTAATGTTAGCAGTTTATACTTACATTCTAGATTTTGTCCAAGTCAATTTGCTACCATGAGTTGTCTGCTATGTTTCTCTGCATCTTAAAAAACTGGATATTGAAGCTATACTAATTTCTCTAAGATACCTCAACTTAAAGTTGTGCTTTTGATTTTATTGTATCTAAGAATGTTTACAAAAGAGGAAGGAATTTGCACCGTTTACGATTTCTAGCTTTGAGCTGTGGGATTATGACCTTAAGCTAATTTGAAAACAATTTCAGGTGGAAAAAGATTAGTCAAATTGCAGGTTAGCAACAAAGAATTTGACATTATTTCACAACTTAGTTGGAGAATCTCCTTTTTAAATGGATTATATAGGACTAGGAAATGGAAGGCTAAAGATTTTTCATGGACAATTTCACATTGGTACGGCATAATCTCCAATTTATTGGTAGCTTTTTTGGGTAAATTTATTTGAGATAAGATTGCTTGTTGTACTTGAGGAAGTTGATAAAATAATGACATTTGAGTGGAGGAAAACAGCTACAGGAAATTGGTATTTCTTTTTGGTATAAAAATGCACTGGTGTTTGATGTGCTAATGACACTCTTTGGAAGGAAAAAAATTAGTCGAACGTGCCTAAAATTAGTGCAGGTGAAAACTGGATAGTGTAGTGTTTAGACAAATAGCCAACCTTACACCATTCATGTGAGTTTCAATCTTTGGAGTCAGTTGTGTTGTTATGTTGGAAACCATTCTTGAAGAATATCTTTTGATTAGTGGGGTTTGAAAATGTGTTTAATACTTTGTTGGCAAGAAAAAGAAGAGGAGGATTTGATCTTCTTTGAAAGTAGAATTTATAATATAAAATTTGACGCGGCTCGATAACACGCCTTATATGATATGATATGACTGATCAGTCGTGTTGAAAACTTGATTATGAACACATAAATTTGATAAAAGATCGAGTATATATGCTCTAACTTTTAAATCTTCGTATAGCGAGTTCTTGAAATCTTCATCTTCCCGAGGTCACACAATTTATTTATCTATATGGAAATGTATTACATAATATCAAAAGCAATTAGATTGTCGAAAAAAGAATCAAAATTTTATTTTGTCACCAGGAACAAATTTCCATATCCTAAAGGCCCCATCTTACATTCTTATTTTGAGTGCATCCACCCATGATATTGATATCCAACCATTCTTGTCAAAAGATGATCAAACATCTCACAAACATAAGAAGCCACGTAAAGAAAATGGACAAACAACAAAAAACTTTCACTCTGTCACATTCACTTTCTCCACCGACACGCCGCCATCCGCGGTCTTAGACTCGTCGTCCGCCGCCGCTGCCTTTAGGAACGGCACGGCGGTGATGGACTGAGAAACTGCACCTTCCTTAACAACGGCACCGAACCCATCGTCCGTCATCTTATACTTATACCACATTGCCCAGAAAAGGTAATGAAAAAAGTTCAGAACACTCAAAATTGCCAGAAGCCAATAGAAAAGATTCAAATTATTCTCATTCAAATTCAGCCCATGTAACCACCCTTGTTTACTAGGGCTTACCCTACTCGTAATCGACCCCACCACCTGAACAAGCACGCTGCTCAAGAAATACCCCATCTAGAGCGAAATCCATGTAAAAGAAGTCGAAAGCGACTTCATCCCTTCCGGAGCTTCTCTATAAAAGAACTCCAACAACCCCACCATAGTAAACATATCCGCAATCCCAAAAATCCTGTACTGAAAAGAGATCCAAAACAAACTGATAGGGTTTAAAGGCTCTTTCAACGACCGATGCTTCCTTTTCACTTCCACTATAGCCTCAACGGCCATGGAGATAGCCGAAAGAACGAGCCCGACTCCCACCCGTTGTAGTTGGGTAATACCCGTCGGGTTCTTGGTGAACTTACGAGCAAAGGGCACGAAAAGCCCTTGATAGATCGGGATTAGGATAACCATGAAGAGTAAGGGAATAACGGGGATGGAAGCCGGGGGAACTTTGTAGGACCCTAGAGTCGGGTCCATCATGTACCCTTGTTCGACCGAAAAGGTCTGGAGTTACGCTAAGCACATGTTCATTATCACGGTGCTTGCTATGATCGGAAGCATTCGTATTAGGACCTTAACTTCTTCGACTTGTGTCACCTTGCAGACTTTCCATGGGATTGGGTCTGCATTTGTGGGAAGAATTGCTGCCTTGTCCAAACACCTGGAAAAAGTGATTGGCCACATTAGTGAAAAGATGAAAAAATAAGAGGGCTAATGTTTTGTTTTTTTTTTTTTTACAATGTGTATAGTACCTAAACTGTTGGGTATGTGCAATTGTTGCTATTGTTGATTCAGAATCTTTCTTGTTAATCTCGTACAAGTCGCTTGGGCTGTCCGGATGTTGCGAACCGCGGTTTTTTATCGCGACAACTATAACCTGATGAGTTCAAGGACTAGAAGTTGTGATGTACCAGCCGTTTGTGTCATAACGATGCATGCAATAGCAATCCGGTGTTGTACATACTGCCTTGTTGGGCAATGCACAACACTGCAGTGGGGTGTTGTACCACCTCCTGCAGTGTATTGTATACACTGCAGGAGGTGGTACAACACCCCATCGCTGTTGTGGCAAATCTAACACACCGCATCGTGCAGACGACACCCCATTGCAATGCATTCTTTACACGCTTTGCCCCAACAGGCACCAAGGAAAATCTCTAGCAATTATACTACACTCGTTGTTTGGTTAAATTTGGTTAAATGTGTCAAAACGTATTTCTCAAATGACACAGTTAGACTTCTTTGTGCCACTTTTTATGTTTCATTTTGTGTTTCATCATCTGGATCATTAACACGTGTCGATATGATATATATTGTACATTAATTATATTTTTATCAACCACGTGTCATACTTCCAGATTGTGGATTGAACAAGAAGTGGAATATCGAAAATGACACAGGTAAGATCATTCCCAAATGACTTTATATTCTAAAAAGTGCTCTCAAATGTTTTTTTCTTCATTCTAAACTCATTTTTCATCTTATTTTTATTCTAAAAATGGAATAAATAAATGTAGGCCTTCAAAAAATTTAAAGATATAAGAACATTTTTTAAGATATAGAATTATTTCAAGGATATTTTTGACTACTTTTTATAAATTTGACCAGATTTAATCAAATTTAAATGGGAAAGTTATTAATAGGTACAAATGAGATTGCATATATAGTCAAAGTTGCATGCAAAAGTGTAAAAATACCTACCTATATGCAACTATTTTGTACATATTAGTAAGTTATAATCTTGAATATACTTATTAGTAAGTCTCTCAATTTAAACACATTTAACAATTTCAAACATGCAAATAATGTTATCTTTCCAATCTAGGAATAAAATTCAAAATAGTCTAATAATTTTTCACTTTTTAAAAAATAGTTTCAAAAAAGTTTTATGTACGAAATTGATCCCAATTTTTCGTGAATTGTACCACTTTTGTCCCAAATTTGCTGTAATTGACGAATTTACCCGTGCAATTCTAATAAGTGGGCTCTCCTTGGGGAGTTGTAGACGATAGAAACTCTTCCCCAATCCAAGAACAACAAAACCAAGAAAAGCAGCAATAGTAGTGACAAGAAAGCCTTTCCACCAATTTTGATTATTCTTGTTTGTGGCAATCCCAACAATGACTGTAACTCCAACTGCTGCACCACAAACTATGCTTAGCAAAAGCCAGTAGAAATAGCTTGCAAGACTCTTTGCTCCCTTTGGAGTCTTTGCGTCGAACTGGTTGGTGCCAAGGGCGGGCAGAGCCCCCCGTACCCCGCCCGCGCCTAGTGCAAGCAGACATAGGGAAGTGTAGAAGTAGACGGCTTTACCACCGTCTATGCAACTAGACTTCCCTAGGCATGGCAATGGGAGCAGACTATCGTCTTTTGCTTGAATTGTCATCAGCGCCATTGCCTAAAAGTTGTAGCGTAATCAGTTTCGACGGTCGGGGTTGGGATTTAAATTGGGTTATGGATCCTTTATTGTGCGTAAATGGGAACAACTGAGAGCGATTGTGTTTTTTGAAGAAGTCGTTTTTATTGATTTATGTAGAAAAATAAAAAGTGGACAGTGTTTGAAAATAAAATATTTTTTATCGAAGTTTTAAAAATTGAAAATTTTAATTAAATATCATAATTTAATTAGAAAAATACTTTTATGCACTCGTTGCACCATCAATTGGTGCAATTGACTCAATTTTTTATCAAAGTTTGACTCATTTACAAAAAAATATTGAAATATGTAACGATAAGTATTACTTCATATGATTAAATACCAATTCATACAAAAAAAAATTGTAAGTTGAGCAAATTAGTACTTTTTCAATGCACAACCAATACTCTGTAACATATGATCTGATACTTTTCACAGTGTTTTCTGTGATAAGTAAAAAAAAGGTACTCCATTGCTTGGTGCAACTGGTGCACTAATGTATTATCCATGCAAGAGCTCCTCTTTTGCACAAGGTAGGATTATTCAAACCAAACCAATGTTGAAAAATCATTTTAGATAGGAGGAGGAGAAGAAAGAAAGCAAGGAGTTACCATGACTTCCATGGCACCAAAAATGAGAGTGGTTTTAAGCCTATTGATGTAAGTGTCAGAAATGAAGGCACCCACAACGGTGAGCAAGAATGCTGATCCCATTAAGTTTGTGAGAGTGTTTGCTGAGGCAGCCAAGTCAAAGTAGAGCTTGTGTGTGAAGTACAGAACCAAGCTCACCATGTTTGCCACAAAAACCATGCTCTCCAATGCCATCATTGCTACACATCATTATTATTAATCAACACTTAATACTTACAATCTTTTTTTGTTTTTTTTTCTCAAGAAATCAAAGTAGCTAGGTCGAGTTGGTCGTGATGTAAATCAGGTTTAATCTGCATAACCTGTTTTGCAATTACTACTTTAAATAATATGACTACGATCGACCTACTTTATTTGTCGTTTAAAGATGATTCACGCATCAAGAACGCCGTTAAATATCAACAAATATATGTACAGGGAGACTACTTTACCCTTGTATTCACTTATATGGTTATTAATTCATAATGTTACAAAAAATAAGTAGGAGGATAAAGTTTGAATACGATATTTAATTCTCCTACGTTAATGCAAAATGACAATTTATTTTGGATCAAGAATTATTATTCACTAGAAAAGAAATGGTTTGGAAGGTACTATATTCTTATAAATAAAAATAAAACTAATATTGTGAACATAATAGATTTTCATGAAATTACTAATGCCGTTAAAAAAATACACGCAATATGCAGATCAATCTTTTCTTTTGCAAGAAATTAAAGCTGATTGAGTTACTCCTGTGTAATAAAATCTTACGGTACAACTATTACTAACTAACCATCATATTACAGTAAAATTTATAGCAACTAATGCATTTTAACGAAATAAAACTGATATTGTTTAAAAATACACCCAATATGCAAACCAATTGCACAATAAAACTGATCCTACCTAACTAATTCCATCAATTCTTTCTCATCCCAATTATCTCAACTTAATTATTAATTATTAAGAGTGGGCCTCACGTGCATTCAGAGTCTTCACCTTATCTTTCATCTTTACGTTTTAAAACATACAACTTGTTATACTGAAAGATGCAAAAAGTTTATACTTAACCGTGTAACTATTTTTCCATATTAATAGTTGCAACATCTTCAAGTATAATAAGTTATATATTTCTAAAATGCACTATGAGTACACGGTGCACCTGAATGCATACAAAGACACAATCAATTATTAAATAAAATTAAAAATTGCTGACCGTAAATGAAAGAAGTAGCAACAAAGCCCCTTGCTCTCCGATAGCCTCATCATATACGAACCTGACTCCATGCTTCCTCCCTTTTAATTTGCATGCATGCAACAAATTAAACATTATATAATCATTGAAATATTTTTAATTTAGAAGGAATTAAATTAAGATTATAAAATTTAATTTACACGCTACTTACCATGGCTGGAAGTTGGAGTTGATAATTAGTAAAGTTAAGAAGTTAGAGAAATTAATATCGTTGTCATAAATTAACAAATATATATATAGGCATCAAAGTGCTTTGTATATAACGTCGATTGCCATGTGATTGATCGCCTTCTTGTTTTTTTAAGTTTATTCCCTTAGTTTGTGTCTCACAGATTTCACATTCGGACACCAGCTATTAATTAATTTTCACGTTTGGTGTCACAAGGCCACAGTAATATGTACTGGTATGAGCAGTGGCTATCGACAGTCGCGGAATCAAGAATTTCGTTCAAAAATTATTTGAACTAAATATTTTTATATTAACTAAGTGAAATATTTTTATATATACATATTCTTTTTCTCTTTTTTACTTATATGATTGGAAAAGTAATAAATTTTATATAGAAAAAGAAGTCATGTTTTAAAGTTTAAATGAAAAAAAGGAAAACAAAAAAGTCACACTTTAAAGTTTAAATAAAAAAATGCAATACTTAAGACTTGAGCGATAAAATATCTCATATCATTTTAAAATAAATTAATAATTTATCTATATATTTATATATATATATACACCATAGTAGTTCTGCCTCTGTCTATCGAGGAACATAAATATATACATTGGGATCAATCCTTCTTTTGAATTATATATACTGCATGCATTTAACTAATTTAATCAAGATACTCATATTTCAATACATTTAATTATTTAGAGTATGTATCTGGTGTAACTTGTTCATGGAAAAATTTAGACTTTTTATTCATATCACATATTTCATTAAATCACATTACTTTTTTCAGTGTTAGTTCCCATCGTTAGGTGCCGCCTAGGCAACCAAATCGGGCTAGGCAGTTTGTTAACATACGCCGACCCAAGTATTATCTTTCCCTTGCGAATGTTAACATACGCTTCGCCCTCAAGTTCGTTGATTTCACCAATTTTTATGTGGAGTTTTCCTTCGCTGGAGAGGGCTTGTTGCGGAGAGAAGGTTTTAGAGAGTTTTCTAGGGTTTTTGTAAATTTTATTCACGAAAAATTCACGATCTCACCTCCTCTCTCGCCTCGCCTCGGCCTACTTTTGCCTATCATGGCCTCACCTAAACTCAGAGAAGCATCTTGGGCAAAAAGTTAGGCGGGCGGGCGGCGATGACGGTCGGAGCGAAGGCCAAGGCTTTGCTCTCTCAGAAGAAATGGGTGTGCACAGGGATGGACCTAGAAATTTCACCGAGGGTGGCCCAATTTATAACATAGTGTAGCTAAATGCACTTTCGAATTTTTATGTATTTTTGAGAATTATTTGGACTAAATATCTTTATATTAACGAAGTCAAATACATATATATATATATATTTAAAATGTGAATTATGCATATTTTTTTCTCTATTTCTCTACCCCTTTTTCACCTAAAGATCAACATTTTATTTATAGAGTGTTGATTTTTACAAATATTAGTAATGGTGGTGTACGGTGAATATGATGCACATACTACTTTGTTTAAAGGAGACAAACACTAGTATGAGACAGTTTTTTACATGATATACGGTACAGCCTAACACAAATAAACATCAATTCTTTCAAAATATTAAAAAAGCGTTAATAATTATGTTCAATTTATGCTCCGCCTTACTACGGCACCGCCACATATGTGTGTCTTAATTATAAATATATATATAAAGTTCAAGTGGGGCCAGGGAGACCCAGTGACCCTCTTGGCCCCAATGTAGGTCCGTCCTTGGGTGTGCGCCTGTTAGGCGCATAAGGTTTGGAGTTTTTGACTTATCTGCTCTCTTCTCATTTTTCAATTTACGTTGAGTTGAAGTTTTGGGCCTCTTTGACTTTTATTAATTAACGCATGCCATACATTTAATATTTAATAAACAATAATATTAAATCAATTTGAATATCATCGAAGATAAATCTTAAAAATGATTATGCATGGGACACTAATACTAACACGAACACGAACACGAACACCGAACACCGAACGAGCATTGGCATGGCTGGAAGAATTCCATGTGGCTCGATAGATGGGGTCCCCAGCGTCGTTCGCCCCATTGGGGAGTAACGTAGAGAACAAGATTCACCTTCAGAACAACTCGCCCCAGGTTCCCTACTTCCAACTAGAGGTCGACAGTGCGTTTGCTCCAGCAAAGGGCAAGTTCAGAGTGGGATTCGCCATACGTGATCACACCAGCAAGATCTGTGTTGCAACATCCATCCTAATTCTGGAACCGGTCTCGGTGTTGGCTGTGGAGTTGAACGTTTGCACCATGGAATGTTGTTTTGTGTTGACGGGGGGTATAACCGGGTACGTTTAATACCGGATTCGTTGTTGGCCGTCCGAGCAGTGACGAGACAACAACAAAATAATAGTCACCAAGATACCTTTTCCCCCAAAATATTTTTGGGAAAAATACAATTAAAGGAATCAAAGTGAGGAAACTGTGCATCGTTACATGAATTCACGTATTCCTTTTTTTGGTCATGCCTACAATCATTCATCCTTATATTTAAAAATATCTATGCATGCGGATTTTCATTTATATCTTGGTCAATGATCATAAAAATATAAAACCCATGACATTAAATATATTTCTCTCCAATTTTATCTGTACGCCACATTTAATTAAAATTACTAAACTTAATTATCATTGGCAAAATATCATTAATTCTTTGAACACTACTATGTCTTGGTTATTAGTATAAAATCGGTTCTCTCATTGTTTAATTTTTGCAACATTTCATTGAGGCAAGATGAAATTTTGGTGTGCCATTTTTGTTGGAACTTTTTTCATCAAATGGGATGTTGAATGTTTTGAATTAGGTAATGTGAATGTGTCATTTTTGAATCAATGTCATATTGGGAGTATATGGATATGGATGCTGCAAAACCTCCTGTGGGTGCTTTAATGGTAGATCTCACTCTCCTTCATGGAGCTGCTGCTAAAGGAGCGGGTAAGTCTCTTTTTTGGATCGAATTACGAATTTTTATCATATGACCACTTATGTGGCAATGCCACATGTCGATCAATTAACTAATCTTTAACCCTGGATAATTGCATATAAAAGCGTCACTCTTAAATATTATTGTAAATTAGGCTTATGAGCGTCTTTTTAAACGTCCGCTTCTTTTTACGGGACGTGACAATTCTAGTTGCCTTTTCGTTAACGTAAAAATACGATGTTTTTTGAATTAAAGGATGATTGCATTGATTGACAACGCGGAACCACGGACACAAAAATGAATGGCCGAAAGCGGTCTTTTAAGTGTCCGCTTTTTTATGGACGTGACAATTACGTTGCCTTTTTCGTTAATGTAAAATAGCGATGTTTTGAATTAAAGAATGATTTCATTGATTGACAATAATGCCACCACGGGCACAAAAATGAATGCCCGTGCCTAATTTGTAAATAATATAAAGGGTGATTATTTTATTTACAATTAAAGTCATTAAATATTGGTGGACTCATTTAATTACATCACCCCCATAAATGATGGGCATCAAATAATTAACCATTGTAAATATTTAATCTTATCCCTTAAAAAAAACAATCTTATTTAATTTATTGTGGTTTGCTTTTTATTGAGATTTATATAAAAATAATATTTTTTAAAAAAAAAGTATTGGATGGGAATCAATTGTATTGTTGAATATGATTTTTTAAAACTTTTTTTTTTGATTAATATACTTATTCTTTCTTTCATCATTACACATGGAATGTATTAATTATTTTAAAACGTTGGATGACTAGAATCAAGTTCATAACATTTAAATAATGCAATTTTATATGTATTAAAATTTAAGTTTGGCTAAAGATAAAACACCTTAATTAATAATTTATTAATTTATCAATGAATTAATTTTTTAAATAGTTACATATACATAATTATCATTTTTTCATCTATACATATATAAAAAGAGAATGATCTCTTAAATAAGCTTTCTTCCCATTTTGCACTCTTCATATTTACTATTTTTACCTATTCTCTCTCCCACCCTTTTTCTATTCACAATAATTCTCTCTCTCCATTTTTTAGTAATTGTCCACTTCCATTTTTGTAGCACACTTCTCTTCACTTTCAATTAAAAAAAATCGTGATGTTTTCATTTTTATTTACGAATTAAATTTTCCATTTATTTTTATTATTTTATAATTTTCTTTGTAGTATAGTTCACTTATTGAAAATAATTTTGTCATTAATTTGTATTCACCGTTAATGTGGTAAATATTGTAATGTTAAACATTTTCTAATTAATTAACTAAGTTGCTATGTAATTTGAATGTGTTTTTAAATTTAATTTTTAATGGCCTTATTTAATTGTGTTTTGTATAAAATTAAATAAATACATTCTAAGATTACAACATTAATACGGTAAATCATTAACTTGTGAAAAATCTTAATATACAATTTTTTAATTAATCTAATAAGTTTAAAACCGTGCATCTTTTTAATTTTATTGATTTGATAATTATTGATATAATATTTTTCGGCTAATGTAATGAGTATTTTGTTATCCATTTCAATTTATTAAATAATTGGTTTTCATATGGGGGTTTCTTAAGCAGATTTAAGAAGGAAAAAAATTAGTTAACTTTCACTTTTTTTTTTCTTCTTCAAATATTCAATCTACTTACTATGACAAAGTAGAATAACTCAAGTAGTTAGAGCACCACTATCTCTGCCGTGAGGTCATAAATTCGAGTCACTATTTATCCGATAGAAAAATTTACTATTATATATATTTATATTAATTTATTATACATAAAATGTCTTACATAACAATATTATTGATGTCGATAAACATTACATAACAATATTATTGATGTCGATAAACATTACATATATATATAATTAAAGTTTTATTGCTTTAAACCTTATTTTATCTTATACTATATAATTTAATATTAATTTATATAAATAAGCAAAACAAATTTAATATAGTATAATTTATATAAATAAGAAAAATAATTTTCATATAGATAAATGTTTTAGGTTCTCTTAAATTTATTATTGGGGATATATATATATATATATATATATATATAATATGATCATTTATTTTTATATGTATGCATAATTCTTAAAACGGGACCGAAAAAATATGATCAATGTGGAGTTTATTTCTAAATATAACTGTCTCAAGTCGGTAGTGTGATTTTTTATTACTATAGAGTGATTATTTCTACATAGAGTATTAATATATGAAATTTTTACTATAATATATTAAATGTGATCGGTTTCTATAAAATTTTTTTTTTATATTTTAATATAATAAATTTTAGTAAGCCGAACATCGCTCGGGTGAAATACTAGTTTAAATAATAAGAAAAAACTTAAACGTCTCATCAATAATGCGTTTTCCGCGAAAAATAGAATTGAAGAGGAAAGTGAATTCCACGGGAAAATGTTTGCCCTAAATTATGTTTCGAAGTGAATCCAGACTTCAGATGCTTCAATTTGCACTTTTTTCCTTTTCTTATTGCAGTATGTTTGGATGGATCAGCACCGGGATATCACTTCCATCCTGGATTTGGGAGCGGAATCAACAATTGGATCGTGAATTTGGAGGTTTGTCACAAAAAAATCTCTGATTATGGTGGTATAATTTTGTAGTTGAATCCAATTTATGTTCACAGGTTTGGTGTTAGGGGTAATATATATTGAGTTATTTAACAGGAATGCTTCTTTTCGCTGTAATCCAACTTTGATCTGTTCTGTTACTCTGATGTTGCGTTTTAAGAACTGTGATTAGGGAAATCTCCGATCTAGTATGATTGTGGCACAAATTCCTTATCTGAAGTCACTTAAATTTCCAATTATACTTGACCTTGATTTGATTTCTGAAGATAAAGCTAGTGATTTAAGTAAAACCATAACCAAAATTTATGTACTAACACCTTTTTCACCTGTAACTCGAGGGTTCAAATCGGTATTAGTTGTTTTCAATGAACAGTATTAGCTGTCTTCACTGATAAGTATTAGCTATGTAACAATTGCATCTTACAGCTGGTGTACAAGAGATTTACTCTGACATTTACTGCAGGGTGGTGGTTGGTGCAACAATGTTAGAACATGTGTTTACCGCAAAACAACATGCCGAGGGTCGTCATCGTACTTTGATAAGCAAATTCCATTTTCTGGGATACTTAGCAATAAAGCTGAGGAAAATCCAGGTTCAAATATTTGAAAAACCTTATGTTGATTTGTCAATCACAGTAGTATCTAGTCTATGTAGTCTTCTCCTTTTCGGATGGCTGTTCGATAATTTTTCTTAAGTTATATTCAACAATATGCAGACTTTTTTAACTGGAATAGGGTAAAGATCGTTATTGTGACGAGCCTCATTTTCAGGAGATGGTGAAGATAAGGTTTTACTGCATTCTCTGACATACAATTTCTATTATTTCTTTCCTCACCGCTTTTATCTTAAACAATTTGCAATTTAGGCTGCAGGATTGCAGTTTAGAGGGAAACATATCTGGCAAGCTGCAGTGGAAGAAATCATGTCCAAAGGAATCGTAACGCTAAACAAGTATTAATCATTGATACTCGATTAATTTTTTGGTTCCTCTTTATTTTGATGAATAGTATTGACATATATATATATGCACTAATATTCTTCAGGCACTTCTTTCTGGTTGTTCTGCTGGTGGTCTTGCTACCATTTTGCATTAAATGATTTTCGAGGTTTATATCCAGCGAGTACCAAAGTGAAATGCTTAAGCGATGCTGGAATGTTTATGGATGTGTAAATTCCTAATCTTTTGTCATAGTTTTAGTTGGAGTTGAAAATGTTTATGGTCCCATTACTTGTTTACAGTCCAATTTTAGTCCAAAATATATCACCTTTTTCGATTTAATCCCAATATTTAAAAATTTGTCCAATTTGGGCCCAAAATTGCAGGCAAGTTGAAAATGATATCGCTTTTTATGTCATGTGGATGTCCAATTTTGGCCCCATAACTTGTACACTGTCAATTTTAGATCCAAATTAAGTCCTCACGACATTCATGTGACATAAAATGACACCCTTTTCAAAATTCGAGTGATTTTGGGCCAAAATAGGACAGTAGACAAGTTATCAGACCATAGCACTTTTAAATTCTTTATAGTTGTATGCATGCTTCTAAAAGGTCTATTGATAAGTATACTCTTGTTTTCTATTATGATATATGCAGCAAAGATGTTTCTGGCGGACACACAATCAGAGATTTCTTTGGTGGTGTTGTTAGTTTACAGGTACTGTTCTCTACACCTGTATCTATATATAAATATATTTATGAAATTAGACCAAAATATAGCATATGTAAAGGAAAGAAAGAAAAAGAAAAGTCATATTACTGCTTTTACTCATAAAACAGGGTGTTCAGAAAAACCTGCCAAGAACCTGTACCAATCACCTAGACCCAACTTCAGTAAGCCCCTTGCTCAATTTTTATTTTTAGATATTTTTAATTTTGCTATTGAGTTTATAAATGCTGGCTAGGTCTTGGATGCGCTAGGTGCACCGAGCACTCTGTGGTCTATCTTTGAAACATACAACTTATTGAACAAAAACATAACAACTTGTTTACACTAAAAAGTGCAACTTGTTTCACGAACACAGGTTGCACGTTTCAGTATAAACAACACATATGTTTCAGTACAACAAATTGTATTGTTTCTAAAAAATACACTATGGAGTGCACGGTGCACATGAGACCCACTGTTATATGCTAACTCTGATTATAACTTCCATCTACTTTGTTATGTCTATACTGGCAGTGCTTCTTCCCTCAGAATTTGATTGCCCACATAAAAGCCCCCGTGTTTCTTCTGAACGCCGCTTATGATTCTTGGCAGGTAATTTTTTTCTGCATAACATGGAATTGATGGCTAGAAAAAATTGTATGAGACAGTCTCCTGAATATATATATATTTTCAAACCGTCTCACCGTGAAACCGTCTCACGCAAGTGTGCCTCTTAATATATATATTTTCTTCTGTTTTTCAGGTCCGTCAAAGCTTGGCTCCCTCGACAGCTGATCGTAACGGACGTGGAAATCGTGTAAAAACTGAATATTAGCCAATGTTCACCACCACAGATCAAAGTTCTGCAAGGTGGTATTTCTACTTAATCTCCCTCTGTCCCGAAAATACCATTCACATTTTCTTTTTTTTGTCAGTCCCACTATACCTTTCACACGGTTTACACAAAATGTCATTATTTTTGAGCCCACACATAACACACATTTTTTTTTTTATCGAACACATACACACAATTCAATTACTTTTTTTTTACTTGATAAATAAAAATTTACAAAATTACCCCTCAAAAATTCTTCTCGTTTCTCGATTTTCTTAATTTGTGTGCCCCAACCTATGTTAGGTTTTATTGGCTGGAGGGGAGTAGTTTTAAACTGCTTATATATTTTTTGATCTTGTCTGAGGTCCATAATGTAAATTTGTTATGATGGAGGTTTAAGGGATCTGACGTTGAATGCAATAAAAGGAATATCAGCATCAGCTCAAACTGGTTTCTTCATAAATTCTTGTTTACTCCACTGTCAGTCTGAGGTGCAGGGCAAGTGGTTTGCACCCAATTCTCCTGAAATTGGCGGCAAGGTGAAATCATTAACCCTCCCCCATTTTCTTTCTGGTTTATTCTTTTTATATGAAATCTAAAATTTTAGATTCATCAAATTCTACATCCCTTTGGATTAGATTAGATACCTTCTATCTTTGTTTTCTTAACAGAGCAACACCTAGGTGCACCAATTACACTTGTGAAACTGGTGCACAACTAATATCGCTAAATGAAAAACAATATTGTTCAGTAAAAAAACTAATATTGACCAACTAATACCTTTTTAATAAAAAGAACTTTACAGTTAAAAATGCACTTCAGTTACTGAGTGCAACTGGTGTATAGAAAGTATTTGCCTTAACACAAAGTTTGTGGTTTAAATGATCATTTATACAATTAAATTGAAGGTTATTTGTTGTGGAAAAGCTGTTATACAATTTATTTTGTTAATATATGTGCAGGGAATTGCAAAATCTGTGGGGACTGGTATTTTGATCGAGCAAAAATCAAGGCAATTGAACACGCTTATCCTTGTGGAAAAAATTGTTAACCATATATCCCGGTAAAATCGAGGCTAGATGCTTATTCTTGACTCATTAGACGTTTAGGTCTCAACTAGTGTATCATGTTCTTATCTGCGTTACATTATTCAAATAAACTAGTGTTACCTCACAAGTTTTTTACATCAATGTCTTTATATCATTAATTTATACCTCAATCACATTCTTATCACTAGTGGTACTGGAATGTAATATTGGACCTCTACCAATTAATGTTCATGATCCCATACATTTCCCTGTTTTTCCTGTTAATACTGTCACCGATTTTCATGTACAATATTGCATATGCAATATTAATATTAATACATTTAGAGAAGGGCCAGAAAATCTGCAGATCTTCTTGAATTAACCATAGAAATTCAATAGGTATGCAAAACTGAATTCTCATTCTGTCCCTTTTTAATTTGCCTAAAAAAACAAGCAAAAATACATCCCTTAATGTTATTACCCTTCGACACGCCTGCTAGATGCCTCAACAACAATTACACAGCGCACATCTGTCGACAAAAATATAAAGCATTGAAATATGCATCGCTTGTTGAAATGTTAGAAATGACATAAATCAAACAGGCATGCTAACCTGGTTCGGACAAAAGTTCCATTACATGGTACAAAGAGTCGAACCTAGTGCACGTCTTGTATCGATTCTCGCCTCTTTAAACAAAACGAAATTCCAGTGCCTGCAGATGATTAATACCTTTAACTTACTACATGGAAATACTATCATGAAGATAATATAATGAAGATTCAATTGGACTTGCTTGAGACACTGTGATCTGATTTAAATGAATGCCAGTATATATGTTGTCCCTTGCCAAAGAGGTAATATCACTGCAATCAAATCGGCGCAACATAAAACCCGACGAAAAAAGGAATCATATATAACTATGTTATGATCCACAAGAGAGAGAGAGACACAATACTTCTTATATATTCATGAAATTACCCGTTGTCAACAATAGGTATTGAACTTATTTGAGCTGTACTAAGAAAAAGAAAAAGTTATAACTAGTTCATATGAAGAAAAGTATTAGTTCATAGGTTGACGTATTAGTACTTTTTCATTACACAACTAATACTTCATCACCCGCGAACTAATACTTTTCGGTTGTTCTCATTCCACGGAAACCTTGATTGTTCACCTTCAAGTAACAAAGCAAGAGCGAGAACTAAGTGTGACATTAGGATGCAACGTCAACAATGGACGATTAGATGTTAAGTCTAACATCAACGGCCCCAAGTTCCCTGGGGAGGTAACCAATCGGGTTCTTGTAAAAAGTCAGATATCCTAGATGGTGCTTAAAATGGCTTATATATTTGATCACATTAATTTTCAATGTAAGAAAACAATGAAAACACAACCTCAAAATTCTGGATTTTAGATCTTAATTTGCATAAGTTGAGTAATGTCGTACTTTTAGCACCCCGCAAGAAGGCAAAGCGATGTAACAAAATGGACCACGATCCGTTTTTACGAATGTAAAATGGGAACATCCGAGATATTGTTCCGTAAGATCCTTGAAGCTATGTCTGCTAACGATTCATCAGGACCTGCCCGTGGATTAAAAACATAAGGCAATAAGGTGTATATCTCATTTATAAAACTTTTCCTCAACTAATACCTTTTCCCTTGTAAACTAATACTAATACCTTTTTAGTGTTAGATGTAATACTTTTCATATATTACATAAGGTTTGGTCTAAATGTCATTTACTCACAATAAAAGCGTGCATTAGTCGAGAGGCGTTTACATGGATTAAAGGCCGTCTCGATATGGAACCAGCAATTGTCTAAACTACATCTGTTATGTCGAAGTTTGTATTCTTTCCACTTTCCTAAATTGTCTCTACTTGAGTGGCAAATGTTGCAGGATTTCTATGCAACTTGGAAGCAAGAAGCGTCCGCTATGAGATAGTTGCATACATTCCGCATGTAAAAATGAAACTGCATTCAAAGAATGACAAAAAAACTTCTACACACTAGCTGCATGTTTTGATTGAAACGGCTTGCATGTTTAAAAAAAATGCACATAAAGTTTCAAAGATGAGACGCGCTATGACCTGCCGACAAAATGAAAATCATTCTACACTATGCAACTTATGTTTTGCAATTCATAAATTCAACATGAATTAATCTATATCATTTTCTGTGTTGCACTTTTTACTATTCCTTCATGTAGATGAATGACAAGTGTATTAGTATTTAATAAAAGCCAAGTCTTGTATGCATTAGGTGCATCGTGCACTCGTAGTGCATTTAAATCGTGCAACTTGTTATACTTTGGAAGATGCAACTTGTTTATACTAAAGCGTGCAACTATTTTTTTCCATATTAATAGTTGCGCTGTTAAAAA
This sequence comes from Stenogyne calaminthoides, assembly GCA_037126765.1. Classification (NCBI taxonomy): domain Eukaryota; kingdom Viridiplantae; phylum Streptophyta; class Magnoliopsida; order Lamiales; family Lamiaceae; genus Stenogyne; species Stenogyne calaminthoides. The sequence continues at coordinate 19,484,997 of JBBCBC010000031.1, read as the reverse complement.
CAAGTTGCTTTCGATTTTTAAAATACTATGATATGGGTGTCGCGCACTTGGATGAATCTGAGACATTAACTTTTAATAAATAATCAAACCTATATATTTTATCACATGTTAAAAATCCAGACAGTAAATATATGATGAAACATGAAAAGTAGGAACTTTCAACATTCAAATCCGAATTCACTAAAATATATGATGTATACTTAGTAGCTGAAGTAATATTAAAATAAAATCTGAAGCAGTTAACATCCCAGCCATCTGTCTGCTGTTATCATCCCACAGAGGCACAACAGTACGCCCCTTATCAATTTATATACAAATTAACAATTTAATTCGATTGTTCTCAATTTAGAAACACTTGCAAGCAAGAACAACAATAGTGTTCAAAAAATATTGTATGAATTTTCTTGATGTTGAAGCTGAAAACAAATTAATCAACTTTATAGCCTGATTTGATGTCAATATAAAAGAAAAAATTTCCATAAGTCCTTTCAATGTTAATAATTGAATCTTCCAATCAAGATCTGAGAAACAGAATATCTAAAAACGTCGTACCGGTTGTACATGATGTGGAAGGCCTCTTCAACGTCCGTCTCCACATCTAATGCAATGACCTGTACATTCACGGGATGTCACCAAATGGTATTAGTTGTTTAACTGAAAAGTATTAGTTGGTCAGTATTAATTGGTTAGTATTAAAGTGTTTTCACTTGAAAAGTATTAGTTGAGCACAATTTAAATCACGCAACTGAAAAAGATAATGTTAGTCAAAGTCCAAACCTTGCCTGAAATGGGTATCAAGCTCATATATTGTAGATGATAACAAATGCAGACAGAACTTGACGGAAAATATCCATCAGCGCCAAATCTGAAGATGAACCCTGTAATGCCATTATAAAGAGTATTAGCACTTGAAGGGAATAATGTTTTTAAGGACACTAACTTAGGGGGTTTGTGTTTTAAGGACAATAATTTCACGAGCTTGAAATGTAGGACAATATATTTTAAAACTTGTAAATATAGGACAATATGTTTTAAAATTTGTAAATATAGGACAACATGTTTTAAAAATATGTAAATATAGGACAATCGAGCCCAAATCTCACATGATATATCTGACCCGATTTGGGCTTATTAGAACTCAATTGTCCTACATTCTGATTTTTAAACATATCGTCCTATAAAACATATTATCCTATATTTCCAAGTCCGTAGAATTATTGTCCTTAAAACACAACCCCAAAAATTATTGTCCTAGAAAATATTTTCCATAAGAAAATACAAAAGATGCTATAGGTTGAATGTTCACATTCCACACGAACAATGTTGTTCATTGTTCTAGATTGAATGTCGACGCGATTCCACTCCACGAGAACAATGTTGTTTATTATTTACTCATCCACGTCATAAATTTGCTGTTGATCGCTCGCCATGTACCATCAACAAGAACTTGTACTGACCACAAATGTTTGGCAACATAAAATATATAGTCTATGTGTAACAATCGATCACGACCAATTCATACCTTTTAGTAAAACAAACATATCACGATGCAAGGCGGTGTATAGAAAGTGTTGAACTAATTACTAAATCATGGAGTATGTTCTACCAAACATGCTCTCTCAACTATTAAAAATGAATCAGGCAAAAAGTGGTCCTGAAGTCCCAGGATAATTAAATGAAGTTAATTAAGGGATTTTAGGATGCAATTAATGGATTTGAAATCCAAATTCTAATCCCATTCTTCATAGATGCAAATAAAATAGACATTTTGCAATTTGAAGTTATAGTTTGCTAATATTACAGGATATACTTACCAATAGCAACCTGGGGGAAGATCAATGATCTTCTGAAAAATAGTTTCAGAACCTTCCATTAAAACCATTGGTATCCTCACACTCCACCTACAACACAAAGTCATCAACTAATACTATATATGCAATACAATAATACCTAACCAAACTCTTCAAATTCTACCAATACAATAGGACTCTTATGCACAAAAAAAATAAAAAATACAACAGGAACTCCTGCTACAACATAATCCAGAAATCCAAGATGTATTTTTCCATATATGCAATTAGGGGTCTAGCAAATCAAGCCACACTATTTATCGAACTAACAAATTTTGTGCAAAATTTTATGCATACTAAGTGCGCCGCAACATAAACTCAAATACATTTTTAAACATTCTGCTTTGTTTGTTTCAGTGAAACAAATTTGCGTTCAAAAATGCACTTGAGTTCTTGTGTGGTAGTCAGGAGACCTACTCGCAATTTTAGGGGCGATGATTTAAAAACTTTTCTTGAATTGAGGACAAAATTGGACTCATCAAAATATCCTTAATATTTTTATTATCATCATCACATACACACACTCTCATAGAGTTATGAGTTTTTTAGAACATATAAAAAAAAAAGATGAAAATCGAGATTCAAGAACTTGGAGTAAAGTTATTTTTGAATCTGGCACAGACACCGGACCTCCACGATTTTGGTCCCAATAGTCACCACTTTGGTCGGTAGAATTTTTTCATACAATTTAGGTCCTTAGTTGTGGAATTAAGTTAAGTTCAAGCAGACTTTTAATTCTCAAACCTTGTCCTCAGGATCAAAGTTTAAAAAACTTTAACCAAAAAAACGAATCTTGGAGACCAAACTGCATGAAAAATATCATTTTAGGCCTAAAATGGTGGCTTTTGGGACCAAAAATCAGATATACGTGTGTAGACCAAAATAAATTTTATTCTCAAGAACTTAATTAGAAACACATATAGACACAAAATGTATCCTGAATCAGAACACACATATATATATACACACACCCATTAATTAGTAGCAAAATGGCAAGTAGATTTATTAAAAAATTAAAAAAAAAATTGAAAATGAAATTACCATTAAAAGAGCCAGAGAGAAAACTTGACGACCTCCATATTGCCATGTGAATGGAGTTTACCACCAACAAATTACTTTGCAATATATATATATATATATATATATATTTAATATACACAATATATATAGATGTTGACTACATAATTAATATAATAAATAAATTGGTAATACAACTATCACAAAGCTGTACCTCAAAATTGAGACACAGTATGTATTTTCTATGTAAAAATCCACCACCTTAATTAAGAGTTATCTTTATATAAATAAAAATGTGAGGTGATATGGTGGTTCCTCGTACA